>CM076575.1:493593114-493917296 GCA_034641835.2 Pinus albicaulis | reverse complement strand
TCCAAGTCCAGTCCATATCAAGGAAAGGAAGATCCAAGTCCATATCGGGGATAGTGTGCTGGAAATGCGGAAAGAAAGGACACATGAAGAAAGATTGTAGATCTCGGAAGGGAAAAGAAGGAGATGCACAACAAGAAAACAATCATGAAGCAAATGTGACAGGTGATGTGTTACAAGATGCCTTGATTCTTTCTTTCAAAAATGTTATTGATTCCTGGGTAGTAGATTCGGGGGATTCATTCCATGCCACACCTGATAAGAAATATTTTCATGACTTTGTTCAAGGATATTTTGGACAAGTTCGTTTGGGTGATGATAAACCCTGTAAAATTGTTGGAATGGGTAAAGTTCTTGTAAAACAACAGAATGGAAACCAATGGCTATTAAAGGAGGTAAGGCATGTTCCATATCTGAAGAAAAATCTGATTTCAACAGGGCAGTTATGTGGTGAAGGTTGTGTGACAACTTTCACAGATAAAACCTGGAAGGTCACCAAAGGAGCCCTGGTGATAGCAAAATGCGAAAAGGTTGGTACATTGTATTTATGCAATGGTATTTCTAACTCTGTTAATGCTTTAACTTCCAAATGAGCAGATGCAGCATTATGGAATCATAGGCTCGGACACATGAGTGAGAAAGGGATGAAGATTCTTCACTCAAGAAATTTGTTGCGGGATTTGAATAATGTTGATTTGGATTTCTATGAGAATTGCATTTGTGGAAAATAGAAGAGAGTCGGATTTCTCAGAGTTGGGAAAGAAAAGAAGAGCGAAAAATTAGAGCTTGTGCATACAGATGTATGGGGACCTGCTCAAGTATCATCTCTTGGTGGCTTTCGTTATTATGATGCAACTAGAAAAACTTGGATTTATTGTATTTAGAATAAATCTGATGTATTTGATACTTCCAAGAAATGGAAAGATTTGGTTGAGATTGAGACAAGAAAAAAGTTTAAGTATCTCATATCAGACAATGGAGGTGAATATTGCAGCAAAAAATTTTATAGGTACTGTTCAGAGCATGGAATTCGTAGAGAGAAGATAGTTCCAAGAACACCACAAGAAAATGGTGTGTCAGAAAGGATGAACAGAACAATCATGGAGAGTGCAAGGTGCATGAGATTGCATGCAGGATTGCCTTTACAATTTTGGGCAGATGTTGTAGATATTGTTGTTTATCTAATAAACATAGGGCCTTCAAGTTCCTTGGATGGTGGTATTCTAGAGGAAGCATGGAAAGGTAAAAATTTAAACTACTCCTTTTTAAAGCCTTTTGGTTGTGAGGCCTTTGTCCATATTAATAAATAAAATAGAACAAAGCTTGAGGCAAAATAAAAGAAATGTACCTTTATTGGATATGGTGTTAATAATTTTGGTTATCGCTTATATGATTATGAAAATCACAAAATCATTAGAAGCAGAGATGTAATATTCAATGAAAAGTTATTGTATAAGAATCAGTTGCAGGAAAAGAAACAAGAAAAAGAAAACAAAGAATACACAGTTCTCGATAAGATCACATAAAAGGTAAAGGTGCCTGAAAATAATAGTAATCAAGAGCCACAACAGCAGAAACCACCACAATAGCAACAGGCACCTCAAACACCTGAAAGTGGTGTTAGAAGATCTACCAGGATAAGTAGACCCCCTGAACGATACTCTCCTTCATTATATTATCTATTGTTGACTGATTCTGGTGAACCTGAATGTTATGAAGAAGCAATGCAAGTTGAAAGCAAGAAGAAGTGGGAGCTAGCCATGGAAGAAGAGATGGACTCCTTAATGCATAACCAGACTTGGGACTTAGTCGGGTTGCCTGCAGGTAAAACTACATTGCAGAATAAATGGGTTTACAGGTTGAAGGAAGAAGATGGAGGAAAACAGAGGTACAAAGATAGACTTGTGGTGAAGGGGTTTGCACAGAAGAAAGGTATTGATTTTAATGAAATATTCTCTCCTGTTGTTAAGATGACTTCAATCATAACTATTTTAAGTCTTATAGCAGTGGAAGATTTACATCTTGAACAGTTAGATGTAAATACATCATTTCTCCATGGAGATTGGAGGAAGAGATCTATATGCAGCAACCAGAAGGATATGAGGTCAAAGGGAAAGAAAAATTAGTGTGCAGGTTAAATAAGAGCTTATATGGCTTAAAACAGGCTCCAAGGCAGTGGTATCTAAAATTTGACAAGTTTATGTCTCAACAAGGTTATACTAGATGTCACTCTGATCATTGTGTTTATTTGAAAAGGCAAAATGATGGCAGCTATATTATATTTTTATTGTATGTAGATGACATGCTTGTTGCAGGGTCTAACATGCAGGAAATAAATGTGCTCAAAAGAAAATTGGCAAATTCATTTGCAATGAAGGATTTGGGAGCTGCAAAACAAATCCTTGGTATGAGAATAACTAGAGACAGGAAAAACCGCAAATTAACATTGTCTCAAAATGAGTACATACAAAAGGTGTTGAAAATATTTAATATGCAGAATGAAAAACCAGTTAATACACCTTTTTCTAGCCATTTCAAACTTAGTAAGGAGATGTGCCCCAAGACCCAAGAAGAAATGGACTATATGTCTAAAGTTCCATATGCATCAGTAGTTGGAAGCTTAATGTATGCAATGGTATGCACAAGGCCTGATATTGCACATGCAGTGGGAGTTGTAAGCAAGTACATGAACAATCCAAGAAAAGAACATTAGATGGCAATGAAATGGATTCTAAGATATTTGAGAGGTACCACCAAAAAAGCATTATGCTTTGGTGGTTCAAACATTGATCTACAGGTATATGTTGATGCAAATATGGTAGGTGACAGAGATAACAGGAGGAGCACTACAAGATATGTATTTACTGTAGGTGGAACAGTTGTTAGTTGGGTTTCAAAAATCCAAAGTGTTGTTACACTTTCAACAACAGAAGTAGAATATGTTGTTGCTATAGAGGCTATTAAGGAAATGATTTGGTTACAAAGGTTTATGGATGAATTGGGTAAGAAGTAGGATATGGGCACGTTATATAGTGATAGCCAAAGTGCCATTCATCTTGCAAAGAACTCAGCATTTCATTCCAAGACTAAACACATACAGCTCAACTACCATTTCATACGGTAAGTATTAGAAGATGGACAGCTAAAGCTGGAAAAGATACACACTAGCCAGAATCCTGCAAATATCCTAAAAAAAGTTGTAACCAGGGAGAAACTGAGAACATGCTCAGTTTCAATTGGTATTCAAGGATGACGATGAAGATGAGAAACAGCCAGGTCCAAAAAGGAGTCATTGTCCAACAAATGAAGCAGCGGTGGAGTTGCTACAATCAGTCTCCAAGAGGGATATTGTTGGGTGTGGAGCCTGATTATCTTGTTTATTTTGTATCACAGTGTTGGACCCCTATACCTTAATGGGGGCGGCAACGTCGCCCATAATTAAACGCTACCTGGGGGGTCCAAAAGGCTACGACTTTATGGAGCCCCCCCCCTGGCGGGGGTTTCAGGAGCAGCGCCTCTGAAGCTAAAAACAGATGTAAAATTGCCTTGTAAAAGTATAGTAATTTCTAGTCAATCTGGGCCGTTCATTAGGCGGATGATTTAACAGTAGAAGTTATATTTATTTTAGAGTTTTTTGCCCTAGAAGGCAACCCCTTGCTTGTATGAGGGTATTGTATTGTGACTGTGTATTGGATGTGCATTCTCGGAGCGATAAATAGATAGGGAGACTGTGAGAGAGAACATAGGATATTACAATGGATCTGCTATAGGTTGTGTCTCTTCATTTTGCTGGATAATAGAAAGGAAGGACTGGCTATTCAGGGTGGACGTAGCCCAAACTAGGTGAACCATGTATATCTATGTCTCTCTGGTTTTATGTGTTCTCTGTGCTTGTGTTTTCCGCATATTTTATATGTTGCATTGTTATTTAATATTTAATTTTCTAACACTTAATTATATAAATCACTAATTGTGAATCCCCTTCAATGTGAAACTTAGAATATCCCTCTTTAATGGCCAATATCAGTACTCATTCCAAAGACAAGAACCCTATGATAATATTACTAATATGCCCACATTGTACAGAGAAAATTATTAAAGTTCTCCCTTCCCAATATCAGAAGATACCACTACAACCAGACCGACCTAGGTGTCCCTTGAAGGCACCATCAAAATTAAGTTTTAAGAAGCCTTTATGAGGTGAGGAAAATAAATATGGAGGCAATCATGCCTAAGAGGGACCCTTGGATGGGGAAATATTATTAGAGAGGGTGCAAGAATAAGATAAGAAATTATTCTAACTTCATGAGGGGAAACCTTCCAGTCCTCCTAAGACCAAGTTTCACTGAGCACTGTCTCCCTTATATTTTTCTTTACTTCCAACCATGCATAATATTCTTTCAAGGATATCTGCTTGAAAATTCATCTATTCCTTTATTTCCATAGATTACATAAAACGAAACCTAGGGACAAAGTCCATTCTCTGTTAACTACATGACCATTGAATATATTTTGAGGCCACAATGGTACAATTACAATAAGATTGTCATTGTTATGATAACAATACAGAAATAGGCCCACAACTTATCTCATATCTAAACTGCAAAGGAAAATTAATTCAACAATTTCTCCATTGATGCCTCTCCATTCCAACAAATAAAGCATAATAAAGGCCCCATAAAGCCTTTTCTCCTAATATGGTCCCAAGTAAGGATTCAACAGCTTACCATCCAAATAAAATGGGTTATCTCAGGTCAAAGACCATTTATCTAGGTACAAATTCCATGCTCTGTTAACTGCAAGACTCTTGAATACATTTGGAGGCCACGATGCTACAATTACAATAATATTTTCATTGTTATGATAAGAATACCAAAATAGGCCCACAACTTATCTCATATCTAAACGACAAAGGGACATGAATTTAGTAGTTGCTCCATTGATGCCTCTCCACTCCCGAAAATAAAGCACAACGAAGACCCCATAAAGCCTTTTCTCCTAATATGGTCCCAAGTAAGGATTCGATAGCTTACCATCCAAATAAAATGGGTTATCTTAGACCACTTATGTACATGCTCTTTGGGAAGGCTCTAGTACCTAGATAAAAGAGAATATCCTTCCTGTATGGTAAACACCCCTTTTATTTGATATCCCCATCTAATTTTATCCTAATCATCAGAGCAAACTATCTTCTGATGATTCAATTCTCTAGCTACAGTAGGCCACAAGGATAACATTGGATGTGGTGGCCAATCCTCCATGCATTGCCTCCAAGGCTAAGAGCTTTGTTGTGGTTTCCAAAATTCTGTTGCCATAATACATTGTTGATCGCTAGCGTACTCCTAGAATTCACTGAATTCTTCATGATCACCTAATCTAGGCATTTGTTGCAAAGCATCCTTCCAAAAGAGATCCCACCTACCATCTATGACCTCCCAGAAGGCATGTTGTTGGACCAAACCCTTATTGGTCAAGGCAAAATTCTAGATAGAGGAACCAAGAGGGTGCTTTGTTGCACGTAGTTTCTCCACCAAAGAAGAGTAGTGACCATATTTATGATCCCAATCCATTTCCACATCCAAAATCCATTTCCACAACTTTGAGCCACCCTGGAGCCGCCACCACCATAATTTAGCACCTAATACCTTATTCAAGGTTTTTGGATCCCATAATTTGAGACCCGCTGCTAATTTGAGCAAGCAATTTTTTTCTCAAGCTATGAGTGACCACTTCTCTTCTTTTTTTGGTAAATTAGACTAATTCTATTAAAAAGTGTACGGTACATAAATAATTACAAGCAAGAGAAGATGGGAACCGAAAATGATGAACCATCAACCTCGGTCCCATGATTAGCCGAGAGAGAAGCAAAGATAGCCCAGGAGATGAACATGAGAGCTGAAAGATACAAACAGGAGTCTATCCATAATGAGTGGAGTCCTCAATATGACATTTATTTCCCTTCTTTTTTTATGCTCTTACCCAGCTATCCTGGAGCAGATGTGCTAGAACCACTTGAATATTGTTGGTGACTAAAGGAGATGGCTCCTTATATGAGTTTGAGGAGGAGGTGTCATGGGGCCCCTTCTGAGCACTCGTAGGACCCTTAGGCTCACCAGGGTCTGTCGGGGTCATGTACATCTCTTTCTTTGCCTCTTCCTCATCTATTTTGATCTCTTCCTCATCCGATCTGAAGGAGTCGATGTCGTCCATGGGTGGCATAACACATGGTTTCCATCTTTTGGATTTTTATTTCTGGTTGCTCTTCTTCTTTTGGGTAGGGAAGGAGGGGCAAGAGTTATGAAGATACCCTCTCTGATGAAAGTGATGGCATTGAAAAGTTGTGTTCTCATAATCCAGGGTCTCAGTCCAATGGAAGTCTCCCACTTTGAGAATGATTTGATCAGGAAGGCCTTTGTTGATGTCTATTTTAGCACATATTCTGCTATAGGTATATATACCCGATTCCCCCCTAGCGGTGTCTTTTGCCAGGAAGCGTCCAACGTTGTATTTGATTCCTTGAAAGACTGAGTAGTGCCAAAGATGAGCAAGTAAGTTAGGGAGCCTGGCCCAGATAGGGAGCTTGGTGATGATGGCCGTGGAGGGATCGAAATCTGGGAACCATGGTGTGAGGAATAGCCCTGCTTTTCCCCAAAACCAGGGCCCCTTTATTAATACTTTTTGATAGTCCTCGCTAAAAGAGAATAGAACTATGAAGAAACCCTTTGAGAAGAAGAATACCTTGCTATTATTGGTCCAAGTTGAGTGGATCCATTGATAGAGATCTACTAAGCAAGGCCATAATCCATTGAAACAACAAATGATGGCATTTTCTACCATTAGTTGAGTCTAGTTATCTAGAGATGGGTGGGAGATTTCAATAGCTAGAATGTCCTCCAATTTATCCACTAAGAAGGGCTTGGGAGCCTCGGGGGGCTGCACAGCTTTCTTAGGGTGTTGAGCATGGACTGCATCCTTATAGGAAAATGCTTGTGAAGAGGAAGGTTGCCTGGATGCCCCTCCGCGCAGTCGTAGGATTAAAACCAGAGAAGCATTTTTCCCTATATTTTAAAAGGAGAGAGGAAGAGAGTTTTCAAGATGCTTACCCCTATACAGAAATATTTGTAGGGAAGTAGGGATCCCCAGCTTATGTTCGAGGTCTTGCACAAAGCTCTACACCAGATCTATAGATCGAACGCGACAGAGTAGGGTTTTACCAGAGTGTGGAAATCTAGATTTGGAAGGTGTGAGAACTATCTAGGCCCCTGGACCCTGGGGGTATGCACAAGAGCAAAGGATCATGCTTGACTGCAGCCGACGAGAGTGGACAGTCGTGGCCTTTGGACCCTGGGGGTGTGCTTCTGAGCGAAGGAGCGTTGAAAAAATGGGGGGCATTGGAGTTGTCTGCATGATAGCTGCAGTATTGACTGGGTCCAAGATGGGAGAGGAGCATGGGGGTTTCACCCAATGAACCTCTAACATATCATGTGCGATCATAACATATTAAACAATACCCTTAATTTGAGTCCATATTGGAAAATACCTCTAAAAGTCACATTATTTAACCCCCTACCAATATCAACCCAATAAACCTCCCCAATTTAAAAAGCCCATTCTTTCACTATATATTGTAGGTATCTGTTTTTTCATTAAAATTTTTTATATCCCTTTATATTTTTTCATTAACTTTGAGCTCCATTTTTTATATCTGCCAATAAAAAAACCCTTTACCCCCTATATATCCCCCAATACATTATGTCATTTTTTCCTCATTATATATCCCACAATACATTATGTCATTTTTTCCTCATTATATATCCCCCAATGTGAACCCACGTGCTATGGTATTGCTCCCACAGTGAGGCCCCTATGGAGAGGAGCTCCCCTAATCCTCGAGCATCCAGAACCAGAAGGTATTTGCAGTTGAAATCCTTACGGCTGTTCTGGATCTGACCCCCAACAAAGAGGTCTATGTCCATTGTATCAGACCTCGTCCTTGAGATGTCATTCTTCGCCCCTGCCAAGCACTGAGGATGCTTCATGACTGTTAGGGGGAGTGCTGTGCAGCTGCATGTGTAGTCCTTGCCAGGAAGGGACGCGCATTTTCCTTTGCGGAGGGGTTCAGGACGCTGCCTCATGGTTAGTGCGAGGGTATTGAGGTTGAACGGAGCAGCGGTTCCATGCTCATTGATGGCGAGTGCAATGACCTGCGAATTGTGAGAGGCTGCAAATCTATCCATGCCTGTGTGAGAGGTGTTATTTTTGGGAACAACTCTTGCGATATTTTCCTTTTCAGCTTCATGGCTGCTTTCAATGCTTGTTCTACAGCCTGGCAGGAGAGGAGACTGTGGCGTGCTTGGTATCTGGCCTCCTTGAGCCGCAGGGCCGAGTGAGTCGGTGGCGGCTATGGAGAGACTGGAATTTGCGTGAACCCTAGACATTTCTCTCTAGTTTCCAAAGTCAACCACTTCTTCTCTTTCTTAGCCCCTCTCCACAAGAAATCTCTAAAAATAGGAGTAATTTCTTTAAAAATCATCTAAGGCACAACCAAAGTTATTGATAAACCAACATGGCTTCTAAGACCAATTTGAGGAGGACCAATAGGTCTGATAAGTTTAGAGAACGAAAAGCCCAACAATCCAACTTGTTGGTTATTTTATGTATAATATTTTGGCAACATGTTGAACGTAAATAATTGACAATCAAGGGAACTCCTAAATACTTAGATAGAAGGGACTCGGTTTTAAAATCCGACAAATAGGCTAGATGAAATTTAATAGGCATGCTAGCGTTGAGAGAGTATATACTAGATTTATCCTTGTTTATTAAAGTACCATAAGCTTCCATGAAGGTATTATCGATAGATTTCAGGGTGTTTTCTTCCTAAGATGCCAAAAGAGTGAAGAGCATAATGTCATCCATGAACTGTTGATGGGTGATAGTTAGATCATTGTCAAGTAAACACAGTCCCTTCAACGTTACTTGTTAACCAATAGTTTCGAGAAGCTTGCACAAACCCTTTGTTGTTATAATAAAGAGAAAAGGAGATATAGGATCACCCCCGCGAAGCCTTGTGAAGGATTAAAGGTATATGAATACAAAGGGGAAACATTTAGGAGGACAGAGAAAAAAGGGGACAAGATTAAAGAAAAAATATAAGAGATCGAAGGGATGTCGAAGCCAAAGGCGTGAAGAACAAAGATAAGGTAATGTCAATTCAATCTATCATAGGCCTTGGACAAGTCCAACTTAATCATCATTCTTACTCTCTTTAACAGTTTAAGGGAATTAATACTTCCATAAGCATCAACAATCCCATCAAGGATTTAGCACCCTTCCACAAACTTAGTTTGTTTAGGGGAGATCATTTTTTAGGAGAGGCTTCAGGTGATTCACTATTACTGAAGAGATAATCTTATAAATTACGTTACAAAGGGCTATATATTGAAAACCACTAGGTTCTTCTAATCGGTTAGACTTCAAAACCAAACTAATAAAGGCAGCATTAATATTAGGCCATACCATCTGAATACTGTGAGACTCTTCTACCAACTCATACACTTCTTTCCCAATAAAAGACCATCATGCCTGAAAAAATTAGTAGTAAAACCATCGGGTCTTAGGGATTTATTTTCAGGCATTTCAATTATTGTTTCCTCCACTTCCACGAATGATATTTCTCTCATTAAAGCCTCATTTTTCTTAGGAAGTATGACACTCAATCTAAAAATAATATTATATTATATCTATGTAATTCATTTTATGTTCAATTGACATGTGGTATTTAAAAAATATATATTGATAACGAAAAAATATTTAGTGTCAACCATAAATAAAATATTTGAATGCCTATATATATATATATAGAGAGAGAGAGAGAGAGAGAGAGAGAGAGAGAGAATGTCTATATTGTATAAAGCAAATGAAATAAAAAAATTATGGTTATAACATTTTAGATATGTAATTCCTTTCATTCTTAGCATGGAGTTGACACATTGCATATATATAAATAACCAACATAGATCCATGTTAACCTGTGATTTATCAAGTTCCAAGGGAGATCAAATCTCTCGAGCTGCAAACCTTTCTCCAAATTTTGCACTTTAAAAAAAAAAAAATTGCATTTCAAGAAATTTGATCCCTCTCTACTCTTGATAGAGTGGGGATTAACATGGATCTATGTTAGTTTAACTATAACATGATACTTTATTTAACACAATAGACCTTGTATATAACATCAAATTGTTAAAATTAAAATATTCTTACAAAACTACAAAATTTGTATATAAAATAATTAATAAATATCAAATTATATGTGTGTGTGTGTTAGATTAGAATTAAACAAAATTTTCAACCTAAAACACACATTGAGCAGATGATTTTGCACACTCAAGGCAATTTAAAAAATCCATATTTCAAAAAATTATACAAATAACTAATAACATCACGAGGTTGGTTATAATAATATATAATTAATAAACCAATTTATTTATGATATCAACATTGAATATCAATAATTAAGGAAATATGAATTACTTTTAGTGTGAGGGTAATAGTTTGTCATAACGCTTGAGTTATTTTCTGCATTTGAATTGTGTTGATTCCTTTGGTTGAAATTCTCTAAGTGAAGCATCCTTCAAGCATTAGATCTTGTTTGGGGTGGCTAGTTGCAAAAATATGTAATGTAGTTATTTCTCCAGTTGGATGGAGAGTGATTTTCACACTTCAACTTCTAGCAAGTTCAAGTGGAATAGATAAGTGTAGTCCTTCCTTGTAATGAAATGTTTAATGTTTGATGTTTAAATACTATGTTGGATTTCATTGTGTATGTACGTATTGGTGGGATGAAAGTTATTGTATTTTCATATTGAATATGTATGAATCTTAGTGTGATGAGTAACCAACATGGATTGCTTGAATGTTGATATCCCTCCCTTAATGAATATGTATGTTATACACCATGAAAGCCTTTTTATAATGTTAATTGTGACCTTTGTGTGTTATATGTTCATAAATGGAATGGTTAGCCTTGGTTGTATTGGTTGTATATAGATATATACACATTTTTGTTCACGATTGCCTCCATGTTGAATCATTGTGCAAATTATAATTGTGAAGTAAGACTTGTATGTTAGTGGGTGTAATGAATAAAATAATGTAAATAGTGATTAATTAGTTAATTAGTAATTAGGTTGAAAGGCCATGTCTGATAAGACATGACTTTTCGTGAAGAGGCACCTGCGTGGGTATATAAGCAGGCCTCATTTGTAACATTCAATCAATTCATATTCATCATACTTTCTAATATAATATTGTATCCTCATGGATATTTGGATATTTCAAGTCTTCTGGAATATTTAGTTTGAGAAGGAACTTTGTTCGCTTCATTTGGTATCGGAGTTGTTCGATCGTCTGGCTACTCACTGCTGCACAGGGCCACGCTCTCTGATCCTGGTCCTTGACCGAAAATTCGTCAACCTTGTTGCCGTTGAAGCGTTTTGCTACACATTTGGAGTTTCTCCATTTTTGCCAGTAGGCCTTTGGCCATAAGAGAAGAAATATTAAAAAGGAAAAAGAGAAAAGTCAATATATATTTAAAAAAGAAAAGGACAAGGGATATACATATATAAAAAAGGGGTATTAAAAAAAAAGAAGAGAAGTCAATATATATTAAAAAAAAAGAAAAGAAAAGAAAAAAAAGAGATTTATATAAATAAATAAATAAGAAAAAAATAGAGTAAAAAAAAAAGAAAAAGAAAGAAAGAAAGATATATTTAAACACAAAAAAGGGCATGAAAAAAAAATCGAATGAAAAAAAAAAGTAGAAATCGCTAGTTGAGACAGAAGCGCAGTAGAAATCGCTCGTTAATATTCCTTAGCAAAACCAAAACCTCCGGATTTCCGATACCCGCGCAGCAATAGCAACGCTCCAACCGGGAGCCCCAACCGTGGTCACTATCCGCCTAACAGCCAACAAAAAAAAAAAAAAAACCTCCATTGATTTCTTGGCCAAATATAGATTCTGGCAGGTGTTACACAGGGATCCTCATAAAATTTCCGAATTGTTCACTTCGTTTGCCTTCCTTCCGCTCTATTTGACAGAGCCACCGAGAATTCTTCTGACAGAGCTGTCGAGCATTCTTCTGACATAGGTTTCCACAAGCTACTGAGCACCACAAAGCGGTCGCCACATTCTACCCCCTGTCTAGCCACCCACTCTGCTGCCACACACACTGTTTGACACTGCAATTTACCAACGACATATTATCTCTGGCCATAACACCATCCGCTAATGCATCCGCCGTCTTTGACCCCCGAACAGCCACTCTGCCACACTTCCTTGCCAGACAGCTACACGCCCACGTTTCTGGACTTCTGCATAACACACTTCCGCCATCTTTTTCGATTATCCATGCTTGGACAGACTCTCGTTGACCCATTTGAGTGGGCTTAATTGTGGTCGATAGTATATGGGTTGATTTGATACGGTGTGACGTTTAAGAAATAAGGTGCTTTTTATTCGGTGGATATATATAAAAGTTTAATTAATCACCATATATAACCACCGTTAAATATATATAATCATCGTTAAAAACAAAAACAAAAAAAAAGCAAAAAACGATTGAGGAAATAGTCACTAAAAGACAAAAGCCAAGAAAAAAATAAAAGGATATATAATAGTGAAGGAATTAAAGCCTTCGTCCTAAGGAAAATAGGCTTTTAGAACAAGGGAATTATATTTTAATTAAAGTAGGAAGCACTTTAATTAAAATGAAAGAATTTTATAAAGTTTTATATTATATGAAAAAAGGTATATATATAAACTTTAAGAGTCACTAAAAAGGAAAGAAATTTTAATTTAAGAAAATAAGGTAATAAAGGAGTATAATAAAAGGTGGTATTATAAAAAGATATTTAGGGGTTTTGAAAGGTTCATTAAGAGTGCATACTCTAATAAAAAGATATTTTTATATAGAGGGATAAATCAAAGAGAAATTATTTATAGATTACCATTATTAAGTTATAAAGTTTATCCATTTGGCTTACAAAAAAAGATAAAGGAGAAATTGTTAAGGATTCAATACTAAGGGTCCAACAAAAAAAATATTTGAAGGAAGTTTATAAGTTAAAAAGAGTGAATTTGAAGAATATGTATCTCAACAAGCAAAATGACATCTAATACAAAAATGGAGTCAGGACGATTTTTAGAATTAGAAACGCTACCTATCGACCCTAAAGCGCTACTTAAAATTAAAGGAAGTATCGCAGGGAAAGATGTCACTATTGCTATATCACCCGCTGAAGAGAAAAATTATATAAACCCTAAAATTGTCAACCAGTTGGTGATTCCTGAGTCAAATATAATCGAAAAATTAGACATTTTTGACAAGAAAAAATACGACATAAAAAATCTACAACTAAACATTGGAGATTATACTTTTATCTCTCAATTTACCATGAAAACCTTACTTTTGGATAGTAGTGATATTGTGTTGGGTTCACCATGGATGGAAACCTTAGGTTCAGTTGTCCTTAATACGAAAAAGAAATTTTTGACATTCACCTACAAAAAGAAGAAGATAACGCTACAAGACGTTAACTTGAAGCCAAATTCCGTGACGCCTGAAGACGTACAAGAAATTTCGCAAGTAATTTCTCAAGAAGGTAAAAAGGTGATACAAAATATGCAAAAGGAAATCGACAAAATCACCACTAATAAGAATGAAGAAGTTGCTCGCCTCAAGGACCACAACGACAAATTACTAACGCAAATTAAGAAGTTGAAGAAAGACAAGAAGTCATTAGAAAACAAGGTGCAACAACTTGTCGAAAATAAAGCATCGAATGTAGAAATCCAAGTTGAAGAGAAGGAAATTGGTACTAATGCAGTAAATGTCATAACTCAAGAAGAAGACAAGCAAGTTGCAAAAGATGCAAACTTAGATGTTGTAGTTCCGGCGATGAACATTTCAAGCGAAAGTTATGTAACCAGCTCAATAACATCATCGCCAAAAGAAAATCAAAACATCACCACACAACTAAGAATGGAAAGTCAAACCAAAAAAGTTCCCTATCAACATCCAAATCACGGGAGCAGACAACTCGATCAAGCTATGTCTTCAGAACAGAAACAAGTTGATATTCCGAAGAATACTAATATCAGTGCAATGCGCTCAAGTGATAATTCAGCACAAGTTTCAAGTCGCCGCGAGATTCCACAGAAAATTGATTTAGGATGGTCTGATCCATTCTCAGTGCGACAGTTTTGTTTGTCACTTAGAGGATCATATCAACTTGTGTCGACAAGGATGGCTGTCCCGAGACGAGAAGATGTTCGTAACAGGAAAAGAAATCGAGGCCTTTCATCAACAAGCTTTGAGGACAAAGCTTTTTGAGGGGGAGGCAATGTAATGAATAAATAATGTAGATAACTGATAATTAGTTAGTTAGTAATTAGGCTGAAAGGTCACGTCTGATAAGACATGACCTTTCGTGAAGAGGCACCTGCGTGGGTATATAAGCAGGCCTCATTTGTAACATTCAATCAATTCATATTCATCATACTTTCTAATATAATATTGTATCCTCATGGATATTTGGATATTTCAAGTCTTCTGGAATATTTAGTTTGAGAAGGAACTTTGTTCGCTTCAATGATGGACGCCTCGACCATATTGAGCATCACATCCCATTCATAGCCAAGCCATTCGAGCAGGCTGGCACTTCGGTTCAGGACCCGACATCTAGGGAGTCAACCTCGGTCCCAGATGAGGCTGAGTAGTTCATGACTGGTTAATTCAGTTTTTTGCTTAATAGATATGTGCGGATAACTTTTAAATTTCAAATGTTCAGTAGATATGATAGTCAAGTTGTTAAAGACTGTGTAAGTGGGAATATTCAGGCCATGTTTGCTTGGTATAACAGACTTAAGACATTATCTTTTTGGATGGCATACCACACCAATAGGTGGCCAATAGACCCGGTTTCCCGTGATGGGCGGGTTGAGGCCACCAAACTGATAAATATGGATGTATGTTGATTAGAAAATGAATGAAAATGGAGTACTACCAAGCTTACCAAAAATAAATAAATTATTTTAGCCAGAAAAATTAATTAATTGACACAAGATGGGATTAATTATTTTCTCCACCCTCAAATATTTTTGCCATGGTGTCTAAGTATGAGGGACCATGCACCAAAATATTTTTTACATTAGATATTACAAATTCAACCCTCAAAGGGGGAATACACCTTTACAAATAGACCCTCAAAGTAATTACCCAATTTTGCGACACAATATGATCTAGTAGACCAAGTGATTTGTAATAAAATAATTTAGCCAAATAGCTTAAATTATTCCCAAACCACTTTTACAAAGACTCAATATAACACCAGGACTCACCTAAAACCTTGTCAATGAATTCCACCCTAGCTTTGGGATTTAAGCTAGAGGAAATACTCTGCCGATTATCCGTGTTTAGAAACACACTTAATGCAGTGAGGTTAAAAAACCTCATAGGATTAAATTTGTCGCCAAAATCAAAATCTTACCTAGGTGTTGTTAGATAATTAAACAATCATACTACCATCATTTACATGACAACTTGCAGAAATTGGGTTTACTATGATATATCATGTGGCTGGCTGATGATTCTGATCTTTGAAATTTTTTTTACACTGCTTCCCTGGACTTGTGACAAATTGAGTGCAACAAAATCTAGAGTGGACTTCTTACTTATGTAGCCCACAAGGGCTCATGTAGGTTTCTTGTAAGTGCTTCGACACACATAAGAGATGAGATGTGACTAAGAGAAGAGAGTGCTCTCTCTCTCTCTCTCTCTCTCTCTCTTGCTCTCTTATGTCATCACATGTTTTCTCTCTATCTCAGGACACTAGGGTTTCTTGGTCTTCTTGGAACATCTTACAGTTCTAGCATTAGGGTTTATCCCTTGGAGATTGGAGATTAGGGTTTTGAGAGAAAACCCTTGGGTGAATTTGTGAAGAAGAAGAGAAGAGGAGGACATCTTGCTTTGGAGGTTGTGTTGGAGAGATTCTTACACATGGATCTTTTTGGTTGAGCTAGGTTTTGATAGTTTACCTTAGTTGGTGCATTTTGGATGGTTGGATTTTTTGTACTAGCCTTGAGAGAAGGCTATGATATGTACTTGTATCTAATGTCATAGGGTTCACCAAACTTGAACCTTGAGGTTCGAAGTTCGATGAACCTCAAAACAAAAGTCAAATTCATCTCTAGTTTGACCAAAGTTTGATTTAGGTTCATTCCTTAGACCTCAACCAAAGTTTGGTTCAAGTTTTCTCCTCGGATCTCCATACAACGCTTAAATGTGTGGTTGAAGAAAGAGAAGTGTGCCCTCGAACTACCAAATTTAATGCTTGAGTTTCTAACTGAGATCCAAACTTATACAAATTCGGCACAGGTTTCACCGGATTGCAACATGTGTGAGTTCAAATAAATTTATAAATTCTCGTAGTCGAATCACTCATTAATAAAGATGGGCTTTCACTCAGCGGTAGATGCCTCACCATGTTAAGGTCAGTGGAATCGTAATGCGCGAAGACAACAATAATGGATTGGTATATGCCTGTCCTTGAATGTCCTCTTCTTTCGGGTCCATCCCTTCCCTCATCGCTCTTGAACGCGGGCCTTCCATCTGTTTTCCTTTCCCCATGTCTCATTTGGTCTTTTTGTGCTTTCTAGCATTCAGGGTATATGAAAAATAGTAGGGTTGATCTAATATCATACCATAAGGGTTGACGTAGTGTTCAAAGCTGCTTACCCCTCGATCCATACAAGCTGTAAATATCCATAGTTTAAGATTAAGTCCTAGAAGCAAATGGAGAATTATATTATGAATTACTAAAAGTTATATTTATGAAAATAAATTTAATAAAATATATATAATTATAACTATGATTATTGATAGTTAATTTTTGAGAAATGTATACGGATAAATCTAATAATGTTTTGAGCTTATATATGAAGTTTTCAACTGTCCACATCTTGTGTCATTTTCAGATTTGATTTTCAGCTATACATGTTCTTTATTTTTTGCTATTTGCATCCATTTACGTCTTCTTGATTAGACATAGGTAAAAGGGAAAATTGTTTAGTGATTCGATATCTAAGGAAGAATATAAGAGGTTGATTTTAGTACTGATACACTGCTGCAAGAGTGCATTCAGATCTGATTATTGGCTGATAAGGTGCCCTAGTAGGGGCTGAAACTTATCTTTTTGTTTCGTATTTGTTCTCCTTGGATTGCTGGGAAATTTGGGTCTGTTTGAAGTGTATCATTGTTGTTTTTTTGCTCTAGGAAAAGGGAGAACCCATGGTATGCAACATGCAGGGCCTGGGGTTGCATTTTGTCTTTTTTCCCTCTAATTTGATGAAAATGTCAGATTGATGTCAGCATTTTTGGCCCATGGGCCAGTTGACCTCATGGTTGTTTTAATAAAGATTTCAATCTATCATGTAGGCTAATTAAAAAAAGCAAATCTTGATTGAAAAGTTTATTTTAGAATCCTTTCAAATAACTTTGGGTGTGAGCTTGTATTATTGTCAATCAATGGTTCATGATTTCGTTTTTTTGGTTTTACCTGTTTCATGGGTGGCAGCTGGTATTTGGATAATATTCTGTTGAAGTTCATATTTGTTCAATGCTTCTGTTGTAGGGATATGATTCGAGCCATTCGTACATGTAAAACTGCTGCTGAGGAGCGTGCTGTTGTTAGAAAGGAGTGTGCAGCTATACGTACTGCAATTAGTGAAAATGATCAGGATTATAGGCATCGCAATCTGGCCAAGCTCATGTTCATTCACATGCTTGGTTATCCAACACATTTTGGGCAAATGGAATGCCTGAAGTCCATTGCATCTGCTGGCTTTCCTGAGAAACGCATAGGATATCTTGGTCTCATGTTGCTTCTTGATGAAAGGCAGGAAGTGCTTATGCTGGTTACAAATTCTCTCAAACAGTATCCTGTTACATAACTATTACTTGAATGTTCAGATTCTAAGCTTTTAATCATATCTGTCATGTTTTTAAAGTAATTTTTGTGCTGTAATTAGTGTAAGGTCTAAGAAATATTCATCTGTAATGCTAGAATTTATTTCTGAATTGGCTTGCTCTGTTATTTGTAAACGGTTAAAATAACACTGTTGTTGAGTTTCCTTTTGGAAGGGTTCTTCTGCTTCTCCCTTGACATTTATAAGGGACTTGAATCACATGAATCAATACATAGTCGGGCTTGCACTTTGTGCACTGGGAAACATATGCTCAGCTGAAATGGCTCGTGACCTTGCCCCTGAAGTTGAGAAACTTCTTCACAATAGCAATCCGAACATCCGCAAGAAGGTAATGTTTGACTGCCCTTTGTTATTATATCATGGTTTAACCTGCTTCTCAAGTTTGTTGAATATGGATTAAGTTGAGACTATGTTGTGACTTTTCAGTTAGTAGGAAAACCATCAATTAATGATGCTGACAGCTGCCACCATTTTACTAATAAGTGGTTGTGAATGCTATGCTTTGGAAGTAATATGTGCACCATTAATTTATATAGTTAATTTGCCAGTCTTTAGATGGATTTTATTTTCATTGTAGGCGACATCGTTCTGTCGTCTTTACGACAGTTGAATGTTTGCAAGTTGATGTCAGGTCTAATTTCTTTGACCTCATCATGTATATAACCAAAATGGCATCTATATTGTGTGTGTTGTATATATATATATATATATCTGCATGGCTTTGCTATTATTTCAATGCTGTTGTTGCTGCATTATCTATATCTACATGGTTAAGCTATTATTTCAATCCTGTTGGTGCTGCATCTGTTTTGTAGGCAGCTTTATGCTCTGTGCGGATTATACGGAAAGTGCCAGATCTTGCAGAGAATTTTATGAAACCTGCTAGTTCTTTACTCAATGAGAAACATCACGGGGTTCTAATCGCAGGAATCCAGCTGTGTACGGAACTTTGCAAAGCAAGTGTTGAGGCCCTTGATCATATAAGAAAGGTATAATGTAACGTTCTATTTTTCAGGTTGACACTGAGTTGGTTATTAATTTATTACTGATGTTGAAACGTGTAACTTTTTTTATCGGATCAATGACATTCAATTTTTTTCAAGCTGCACAGATGTCAAGTGTGTGTTTTGCATATCTATGTAAATTTCAAAAGAAGCTAGAGGTACAGATTATATCAATGTACGTTAAATGTAAAATCCTATGAATTGTCAGCCTGACAGTTGGTTTCTGTCTATCATATTTGTAATGAATAAAATAATATAAGTAATGATTAATTAGTTAACTAGTAATTAGGTTGAAAGGCCATGTCTGATAAGACATGACCTTTCGTGAAGAGGCACCTGCCTAGGTATATAAGTAGGCCTCATTTGTAATTATCAATCATCTCATATCTCATCTCATTCATCATACATTTTAATATAATATTTGTATCCTCAATGGATATCTTGATATTTCAAGTCTTTTGGAATATTTAACTTGAGAAGGAACTTTGTTCGCTTCATTTGGTATCGAAGCAGTTCGATCTTCTGGTCGCTCACCGCTGCATAGAGCCACGCTCCTTGTTTCAAGCCTTTGGCCATTAAAACCGTCAACGTTGTTGCCGTTGAAGCGTTTCGCTACACTTTTGGAGTTTCTCCATTTGCTGATTTTGTTAGAAGCCTTTGGCCATAATTAAAAATTTGAAGAAGAAATATTAAAAAGGAAGAAGAGAAAAGTCAAATACCTATATATAATTAAAAAAGAAAAAGTAAAGGGATATAAAAAAAAAGAGAATACATATACGTACATACAAGACAAGTTTAAAAAATTAAAAGTTTTTATTTTATTTTAAAATTTTGTATTAAAATATATAAATCTATATATATATATATATATATATATATATATAGATTGGATGCCAAGATAC
Source organism: Pinus albicaulis (assembly GCA_034641835.2). Lineage (NCBI taxonomy): Eukaryota > Viridiplantae > Streptophyta > Pinopsida > Pinales > Pinaceae > Pinus > Pinus albicaulis. The sequence goes on along the minus strand of CM076575.1, from coordinate 493,897,347 downwards.
ACCGTTCACTGACCGCCAAACAACGCTGCTGCATACTGCCGAAACCAGTGTGGGTACGCTGCAAACCCCAACCACTTGCCACATGCAAAGCAACAAATGACATCGTAGCCGTCGACACCAAACAGACGCTTGCCCGACTCTGAATTTAAAAAATAAATATATAATAATAATAATAATAATAACAACAATTGCAGCCTTAGCGACAACCACAACCGCCGTCATTGCCTTTGGGTAGAGGGAACTCTCTTCGGCTCTATCGACGGGAGATTCTGGAAATAAATCAACGAGGAGAAGGGTATTGTTTTTTTTTTTATATAGTTTGCGGTAGCCCGGACGCACAGACATCCGCAATCACCAACAACTATCTGTCCCTCACTGCCGCACGCCTGAGCCGTCCCTCACTTTCATTTGCCGCTAGCCCATCTTCCTTGTCGCCTTCTACCTATCGATTGGGTCATCCTTTGCTGCTTTCCGCCGCAACAACCTTCACTTCCGTCCGCCAACATTCCAGAACCATTGCCTTCCTGCCTTCCGCCATTCGAACAAACAATTTACACTAAAAGCTGCAGTCCGCCGTCAATCACCATATTCGAAGGTCAACGGTGGCGTTTGTTCATAAGAAGTCGTGCACGTGGGATCAGAACCTTGTGAAAACCATAACCCGTAATTCCATCACTCTCATTCAATCCCCATCCCCTGTTTGTTTAAAGTTCGATATTGGTTAAAAACTATATTATATAACCTTAATATAGTTTTGATAATTTATTAATTATAAACTATATTATATAATTTTAATATATTTTTGATAATTTATTAGTTATAAACTATATTATATAATTTTAATATAGTTATATATTAATATATTTAATAATTTTTTTTAAAATTTTTTATAAAAAAGGGATTTCAAGTATAAAAGTACACTCTAAAGGAGGGTGACTTTAAAAAGTTAAAAAACTAAGTTATCTTCACAAATAAACAAAATGGAGTCTAAATCGGAAATGAAAGAGGGAAGATTTCCTAAAAATTATAGTATGTGTGTCAAAGGGTCACTTGCGGGAAAGAAAGTTCTCATATCTATCGATCTTACTCAAAAGAATAATTATGTTAGTACTGAATGTGCTAACCAATTAGTGATCCCTGAATCAAATATAACTAAAACAAATTCATTTCACGAAAATGACAAACAATACGACATAGAGAATTTACACCTAAGTATTGGGGTGTATTCCTTTGTCTCGCAATTCATTGTTAAAACGTTATTTTGTAACAATAGTGATATAGTTCTGGGTTCGCTCTAGATGGAATCACTAGGGTCATTCATCCTTAATACGAAAAAGAAGTTTGTGACATTTTCTTACAAAAAGAAAAAATAACGCTACAAGATGTCACAGTAACACCGGAAGACATGTTAGATATTTCAAAAGTAGTTTTTCAAGAAGGTAAAAAGGTGATCCAAAATATGCAAAAAGAAATTGACAAAATCACCATTAACAAGAATGAAGAAGTTGCTCGCCTCAAGGACCACAACAAAAAGTTACTAACGCAAATTAAGAAGCTGAAGAAAGACAAGAATTCATTACAAAACAAGGTGCAACAACTTGTCGAAAAGGAATCATCGAAACTTTCAAATGTAGAAGTTCAAGTTGAAGAAAAAACGAACTTTGATCCAGTAAATGTCACAACTCAAGAAGCAGACAAGCAAGTTGCAGAAGATGCAAACTTAGATGTGTCAGTTCAGACGAGGAACATATTGGAAATGTTGTCATTGATGGCAAAGGAGTTGGCAAAGGAGGAGCATCTGAAACAACAACTAGGCAAAGAGAGATAGCAAAGAAGCAGAGAGCTATTCAAGGTGCAGAGTAGTGAGGACAGAAGGAGGGCCATTGGATTTTGAAAAAGGAGCAGAGTTAAGAGAAGAAGAAGTTCTGCTAAGACAAGAAGAAGTGTTTGCAGGTGGATTCATTTGTATCTATGGGAGGAATTGTTCAGCATTGCATGGGTATGATGAGACTCTGTAATTGGAAGTATAAATGGCTCCTATGTGCAATTATCTGTGCATTGATGATTGTGAATCTACCAGGGTTTATAAACAGTTTTAAATAAACTCTGTGGCAAGGTTTTTAATGGTGTTCTGCAGATAACTGACGAAAATCCATAAACTGTTGAGACAGGGTTGAAATTGTATGTTTAACTCTGTACATGGGTTTAGAAATGTGACTCTACGTATGGTTGGATAAATTAGTGTGGAGTATGGTGTGTGAGGCTATATATACTCAAGGAATTACAGTCATAATAAAGTGAACCCGCGAAGGAAATTGTGAAATTGGGTGATGGCACAGTAATAATTGTATGGGCAATGCTCCGAATGAATCTCTGTGTAGAGGTCATGTATATGATAGGGTTGAATCTCATTCGGGCTCGACTGTAGGTTCGAACCACCTAACTTGCATATAGAACTGGAAGCATGCGTTAACCGTGAATTCGAAGGTCTAAATATCTCATTTGTATGTTTGAATCATATGATGGTCAAGACATTGAACACTGTGGTCGATACTGTTAAAGTCACGCCACGGGGTTAACACAGAGGAAGACAGTTTTAAAAGGGCGGAACTAGAAATCAGTGGAACAACGATGAAGCCACAATATTAACAAAGGTTAACAAATAACAAAGGCGAAAATTCCTTATAATAAAACGTTTGAAACGGAATTATTAGAAGCGGAACCATGAGCTAAGATAAGGAGGAACCGTGACCTTGAATGAACAGTGAGGCGGTATTGGAAAACCATTTACACCGTGTAAATTTTAAGTGTTAATGTCCGGCCTTTGAAAAAACGCGATATCAATTTGGTTCGTTCGATCTGGAGCGATGGAGAACCGACGGTGTTTGTGTATTGAAATTGTGAAGGGGTAAATAAAGCGAAGATCAACGGTGGCGGTCATCCAGTTGGAGCGCGATGGCATATTAATCGTTCGATCCACTCTATCGACGGACATTGCATTGGTCTCATTGTCATTGGAGAGGTAAGTTAAATATGTGGGTTTTATTATTAGGTTCTAACCATAGTCTGGGTATTGTTTTGTGTTGGCGGGGTTCATACCTTGGAGGTTACGCCATATTCATTACACGATGAGTTTAACACAAAGATAACTAAAGTATGGTGAGGCGAGAATTAGATTAGGTTTTAACCATAGTATTCGAATACTAATTTGGATAAGTTACAAAATGGGTTTTGGTCCAAAGTTTTCATTTAATTATAAATGTTAGTGAAAGCGAAAATCAAAGGCTGTTATAGAGGTTCTTAACATTCGAGTGGGACCCTCACGAATCGCATCGGAGTTAAAGCGGAACATCGGAACATACCATTGAAGGATGCGATTGCGATTAATCGCATCGGAACATTTGCAAAGGAACCAATCGCATCGGAGTTAAAGCGGAACATCGGAACATACCATGAAGTTTGCGATTGCGATCAATCGCATCGGAACAATCGCAAAGGAGTCAATCGCATCAGAGTGAAAGCTGAACATCGGAGCATACCATTGAAAGTTGCGATTGCGATTAATCGCATCGGCAAATAGAAAAAGTCCGATATTGTGGGCCCGAATACATTGAGTCTTGTTCCAAAGTCTTGAGTGTTGATCCGAATCTTTGTGAAGGTGTAATGTATGTCGAGGTATATATATTATATGATAAAGCGAAGCTTGTAGGAAATGAGTGTGGGCCATATGTGTGAACATAAGCTGCGATACATTAGATTGAAGCTCGAATGTTAGTTCGAATGAGTGTGAATTTTCCACATGATTGAATTGTGGGGCCGGATGTGAAATACTATCATATGGTGGGTTGTTAAAGTGTTAACCCACGCGAAGACTGATATCTGATATAATATATGTAACTGGACCATAGAGTCATAATTTGGCATTATATAAAGTTATATATGCGTGAAACCAATAGTAAGAGATGTTGAGTTTTAAATGAAAGAGCAAAGACTTATATTTGATATATTATAGTTGCCGGAACATAAGAATGAAAGGGGTTACAATGTTCAATTGCGGATAAATTGAAAGAGAAGAACCTCAGGCAAAGTGCTTCAGTTAATAAAAGAAGTTTTCGTGATAAAGGAATGAAAATGTGGGCTCGACAGGTGTACATACACAGTGAACAGGTGAATATGCACAGGAATGAAAATGTGGGCTTGACAGGTGTACATACACAGAACGCAGGAGAGTGTGCAAAAACTGAAAAAGGCAGAGAACAGTAGAGGTATGCAGGACAGTTACATGACAACAAAAGAAAAGACAAAAAACCAACAAAGCCAAAGGCCAGAAAAAGGGCTGAGTGAAATTGTTTTGTGTAACTGAAAATGTGAATGTAAATGTTTTAATTGATTTTATATTGTTTGTGATACATTGGCAAGTCTCTGGAGGAAAAAAAAATCCCACTGTAAGATTGAGATGAGTACATATTGTTATATTTTTCTGAATGAGCTGGAAAAAGAAAAGAGGAGGCAGAAGGCAAAGAGGCATGGCTGTCCATTTCGAATTCCCTGTGGAATACAAACAGTCATGAGGCAAACTCTATAAATGATATCACTTTGATATGCATAAGAGAGAGAGAGGTTGGAGAATGTGGAATTGAGGCAGAGAAGATGAGAAGGAGGAGCAGAACTAAATGTTGTGAAAAGTTAGATAATGCAGAAATGAAGCAGTGAGGCAGAGAAAAAGGAGGAGCTGAGCAGAGAAGAAGGAGGAGCTGATAGTGAATCTGAGAAGATGGAGAAATGATATAAGGCAGATATGAAGACTGATGCACAACAGTGAAGATGGTATAGAACAGAGCTGGTATCCAAGGTAAATCAAGAAGTGTTTTTCTTTTGAAAGAGTAAGGAAGTTGGAGCTTCCTTATCAAGTTGTAGCTTGATAGATGTCAGTTGTAGCTGACTGAGGTAGGAGCCTCCTGTAGGTTGTAGCCTGCAGAAAATAGATGGGAGTTGGTGCTTCCACATCAAGTTGTAGCTGACTGAGGTTGGAGCCCCCTGTAGGTTGGTGCCTACAGAAAATTGATGGGAGTTGGAGCTTCCTTGCAAATTGTAGCTTGCAGAATTGAGGTAGGAGCCTCATGTGGGTTGGAGTCTACAGAAAATCAGTGGTGAGAGGGAGTTGGAGCTTTCCTTTGCATCACAACAATAATAAGATGTGGTTTTCTCCCTTTATGGGTTTCCACTTATATCTGGTGTCTCTATGCATGATGTTTATGTGTTGATATGGTTTATCTAATCTGCTTAATACTTGCTGCTCTCATATTAAGTCTGCTGTTACATTATCTTAATACTTGCTGCTCACATTCTAAGATTACTCACATATTAAGTTGAACATGAAATGAAGGTGTAAATAAGTTTTAATGGAAAAGTTTTAAAAGTCCATGTATGTGTTAAACTGATTCACCCCCCCTCTTAGTTTAACTAAGGGTTCAACAATTGGTATCAGAGCCAGTTCCTTTGGTGTAAGCTTAATAGATTGAAGGAGATTTGGTTGAGTCATGGACTATCAAAATGCACCTGTGTTAAATACAACAAACTTTCTTGAATGGAGAGATAAGGTTAAAACAGAATTATTGGCTTAGGAACTAGAGGTATGGAAGCTTGTATGTGATGGTTACTGCACAGACTCTCCCACGGTGCAAGAAAAACATAGGAATGCCAAGGCAAAATGTGTGATATTCAACAATCTTCATAACAAGGATCTTGAGTTAATAATGGATTTAACCTCTGCAAAAGAAATCTGGGATAGATTGCATTTCATGCATGGAGTAGACACTAAGGACTGCACTGTCAAGAAGGAGAAGAGAATTAAGAAGAAGAAAAATTCATGTCAACAGGAAAATGTTCAATCAAATGAGGTACCTGCTAGTGTAAATGGAAGTAAGAACCATGAAGAAATTGCAGCTGAAGAAAAAGCCAAACTTGACACAACCTTGATTGAAATAGAAAGATTGAAGAATGAAAAGAAAGACCTGAAGACCTTGGTGCAAATATGTGATGAGAAAGAATATGAAGATAAGAAATAAATTATTGGCTTGAAGACACAGCTTGAAGAAGTAAAGAAAGTAGAAGACACTCTGCTGGAACAAATGAGAGAGAAAAGTCTTGAATGTGAGAAACTGGAAGAAGAAGTAGTGTGCCTGAGAAAGAAATTAGAAAAAGCCCAAAGAGAATTATTATTGAATACTCCTCAAATGAAAAGCTTTGGACAGTTGGACCAAATTCTCAATGCTCAAAGATCTCCTCTCATAAAGGTTGGGATAGGATATGAAGGAGAAACCAGTAAGTCCAAGGTAGAAGATAACAGGAAAATCATCTTTGTAAAAGCTGTAAAGGAAAGTGAAGTAGCTCAGAAAATTCCCATAGAAGAAGAAGCCAACAAGAACAAGATTTGTAAAGAAACAAACAGAATCAAGCAGCAACATGAAAAAACAGAGAATGAGAGGATGAAACAATCAACTGCTAAAGGCTCATATGCTCCTAAGGATGAATTGAACAAATTTGGAAGATGTCAAAGGAGGTTCTTCCCTCCTATGAAAAACATCACTTGTTTTTCCTGCCACAAACCAGGACATGTTGCAGCACATTGTAAGACAAAGAGAATCAATGTTAACTAACAAAAGATGCAGCTAATGAGAAGAACACCTCAAGCAAGCAAATGGAAAAGACAATCTTTCACCAGGTACACAAATTATTTCGATGGCTACTGTTATGCATGCAATAATTTTGGACATAAATTTGTTGAATGTAAATTGTATTAAAAAAGGAGAACAAAATATTATACATCAGCTCAAATATAATTTGATAAAATAAGATGTTATGTATGCCTCAAACTTGGTCACAAAGCAAAGGACTGTAATATGCCATATACATTAAAGAACTCCAAACAGATGATGGAATCAAAACAAATCAATCAAACTATGAATCAAAAGGGAGTGCAGACATTATGAAGAACCCCAATAAAGTATGGAAGGAAAAGAGAAAGGGGGAGCCTGTCACCTCTATAACATAATGAATATATCATAGTCTCAGGGGGAGCTGCTCTAGGAAGTAAAGCAAAAATCCATCCAGTGATAGATATGAAGCAACATCCCAGGGGGAGAGCAGCCCATAAAGAGTCCCCATGAAAGTAGTCTAAGAAGAGCTCCTTGGAATGAGAACAACTATGAGATTAGGAAGGGAAAGGAAATTCCTCTAACAGAAAACTATAGAGGAAGAAGATCACCTGAAACACACAATAGCCAGCAGGTTGATGGAAGGAGAAAAAGCAGCAAGCAGCCATGATGATAGAGTAAACATCAACAATGAACATGTAAGCTAAGAAGATATCAACACATTAAAGGATGATCACAAAATGCATCATACTGCTAGAATTATCAATGAATCACATTAAGAAGATGAGTAAGTAAAGTGCCTATCATCACTATGTCATTACATCCTCCATCTATGAAAAATCCCCTTGGAGGAGTGCAGTTAAGTAAGTGATAAATCTTTGAGTGATCTGCCCATGAAGACTCCTAGTATAGAATCTGAAGATGTCTTCCCAAAGATCTTTATGTTAGAACAAGTGAATTGAATATAAAGCTGCAATGATTCTGGAGCAGTCCTAGAAAGGAACATGCAATGGCTTTCCTTTGAACAGAATGACAGAAAAAGAAGAATGGTTAATGATGCCAAGATCAAATTTAGGATATTGATGACTGTGGGTGTGAACAGTGGAAAGATCAATGGTAGAAACTATGGGTTCATGTGCAAGCTAAAGTGAAATCTCTGCATAATTTATCAAAGTAGCATCAATTGGTATTTGGTACAAGCAACATGCCTATCAACAGAATATCAAGTGTTATCATAGAGCAGCAGTAAGGTACAGGTCCTCAGGATCAAAGGATTATGGCAAGAGTACATCCAGCATAAAAAGGGTCATTGAAAAGGCAAAAGGATCAGTATCTTGTTTATCCTTCAAGTAGTATATTGAGCATAGAAGCAGTATCATTTTCTATATATAATTGCATGCCTTCCTGAAGACAATACATATATATATATCAGGCCTCTCTCTTGAATTCATTCATAACACCGCGTGAAGTCTGTTTGTTGAAATTTCAACTAAACATCTTGAATATGTTTTGCTGAAGATCATCATAATAGAACAGTTAAAGTATATATATACATATATATATATTATTATTATTATTTTTAATTTTATTTATTATTATTTAATTAATTTATTTATTTATTTTCTGAATAAGGCTAATTCTATTAAGAGAAAACATATGGTACAATCAACGCTTGCATGCAAGCAAATCAGAGAAGCAGGGGAGCCGGAGGAGAAAGGCTATCAACCTCGCCCCAGAATAACCGCTAAGGAAAGAGCAACAAGATAACAAGGAAGCAAATAGAATGAGAGCTGGACTGAGGTATCTACCTAGAATGGGTGGATACTTCCAAACAACATTTTTTCCCTTTTTTCTTGCTTACTTTGACCCAATCAGTGGAACTTGGTTGGGCCGTGACCAGTTAAGACTATTTTGCGTTGAGGGCGGAATATCCTTATCAGAGTCGGAGGACGAAGACACATGAGAGTGTTTCTGGACGATTGGGGGGGCTGAGGGATCCGCAGGATTGGCTGTGGGCGCGTCCATCGGAGTCCCAACATTCTCCCCATCAGCATCAATTTCCTCCTCACCCGAGCTGGAGGAGTTTGAGTCTTCCAAAGGGGGGGGGGAGGAACACAAGAATTCCAGTTCTTAGATTTGGATTTGCGATTGGGATTCTTCTTTTTGTTGGGGAACTGAGTGCAAGTATTTTGGAGATGCCCTGTTTGATGACAGTGGCGACATCGGAAGGCTGTATTCTCGTAGTCCAAGGTTTGTGTCCAGTGGAAGTCTCCAATTTTGAGGTTGATCTGATCCGGTAGACCTTTGCTGATGTCTATTTCCGCGCATAATCTACCGTAGGTGTAGAGTCCATTCTCCCTTCTTGAGGTATCTGTAGCGAGATAGAGGCCTAAGGTGTCTCCAATGCTTAAGAATACCGAGAAATGCCATAGATGTGCTGGAAGGTTAGGGAGTCTAACCCAGATGGGTATTTTGGTGATGACTGCTGTAGAGGGGTCGAAATCTGGAAACCAAGGGGTGAGGAAAAGCCAAGCCGAGCCCCAGAACCAAGGGCCTCCCGTTAAGGCTTTCTGGTAATCTTCACTTAGGGCAAAAGCCACAATGAAGAAGCCTTTCGAGCATAAGAAGATCCTGCATTTATTAGTCCAGTTGGAGTGAATCCATTGGTATAAATCTGTTGTACGAGGCCATAGGCCATTGAATCTGCATATGATTTCGGTTTCTGCAAATGTCTGGTAATGATCGGCAAGCGCAGGATGAGAGAGTTTAATAAAAGGAACTTCCTCCAATTTATCCACCAAAAAAGGTTTGGGAGCCATAGAGGGTTGAGCAACCTTTGAAGAAGACTGTGGGCGGACTGGATCCTTATGAACTGCATCTTTGTATGAGAATGGAGGCACAGAGGAGGTCTGCCCGAATGCCCCTCCTCTTAGACGAAGAGTAAATACAATAGAAGCATCTCTTTCAATACAATAAAAGGAGAGGGGAAAAGGATCCTCTAGCTGTTTACCTTTATACAACAATCTCTGGTGAGAGGAAGGAATCCCCAGCCTGAGTTCAAGTTTGCGCAAAAGATCCTGCACCAGATCAGTAGCATGCACCCAAAGCAACAACGTTTTGCCAGAGAGGAGAGTGACTTGGATCTGAAAAGCAGGTGCTTCTGCGTTTTGATCTAGCAGGTTTGGGAAGCAAGAGCGCTTCTCGCAAACGGTAGAGGTGGAATCTGAAGGCCCACCCGCTTGGAACCCATATTCCTTGTGGGCATGGTTTTCTGAAACACCCCCTGTCCAGCTACTAATCGCCGTTTTGCTGTGGAGACATATACTTGATTGGGCATTCTCTGAAGCAGCAGAATCACCAGAGAGAACCCTTGATATCTTTCTCTTATCAAAATCAGCGACGGTCCAAAGAGGTGGAGTTTGACTCCAAGACGGAGCTGCGGCTGAAACCCTTTGTTTTACAAAATGGACGGCGGTAACAGAGCCTTCAGAAATATTTGCAAAGAATGGGTTCTCACCAGCCACGTCCGCATCTGCTCTGAGGAGGAGCCAGTACCGAATCAAGCATCCCTGCAGACTTAGGAATGCAGCCAGGAGCTTGAATGAGCGGTGATCAGCTATCAACACTGTTGTGAAGGAGCTAAGAGCTCTATCTTTGATGGCTGTGCTGAGTTCATAAGATGCATAGGCCAAACGAAGCTTCAGGCAGGAGCAGGAGCTCAATGAGCTTGAGTCTGCAGAAAGTTGAGGGCAACGAAAACTATGAGAAAATGGAGATCTGTCGAAAAAATGCATCCAGTAGTTGGGGCCCAGGAACTTCAGGCCGGCGAAGAGCCGCATTGTCTAGAGGACTTGAGAACAGTCGTCCCAGCGCCGCCGAAAAAAGCAGAACAGCAAACCCTCGCTTCGCTCGCCATCGCTCTACAGATGCATATCATATTTATAATGTGAAATTATTGTTGACAACGAGAGTGTAATTCATAACAGTTAAAGTATTGAAAGCATGAAGGAATAGTTATGTCATAAAGGAAATTGCCTAATTGATAAGTGACACTGACTAATACATTGAAGGTGTCTAGCCTCAAGGGTTTGTTTTGAAAATACATTGTACAAGCAGGAAAGTCATTTGGCCCCTAATATTGAAAGATATTGCCTATTCTCACAATAAACTGTAAGCTCTAGTTTGATTCTGTGTTCACTTCAGCAACAAGGACCTTTCAGTCTTTAAGTGTAATATCCCTGTTAGCAGTCTAGCACAGATTACCAACAACAGGAAGTACAAAGTGAACCACAACAATAAAAGACATATTGGGATCATCAAAATTTAACAGATGAGTACTGTAGATGTGCATTGCGGAAAAAGACTTACTCCATCTACAACCCTCCTCAATGGATATGCATCGTAGATAAATATTATAATCTAGACTGAAGTATAGCTGAAGCAAGCTTGATATGACACATGGAGCATTCACAATCTCCAAATATTGATCCAATAATGCATCTCTGATTATATATGGCTGTCATCACCTACACTCTATACAAGTTCAATAAGTCTCAAAAGTGTTCTCTCAACACCAGTTTGGAGCAGCAGGGTACAAAGTCAGAAAAAGAAGGGCTAAACACATTTCAGAGAGAGGAAATGCAAAGATAGAATCCAACCCTTTGCCATTGATGTCAAAGGGGGAGGAAAAGCAAGCAAAACAAGGAGTAGAGGATATGTTGCTATCAATGCTAAAGGGGGAGATTGTTGGAAATGTTGTCATTGATGGCAAAGGAGTTGGCAAAGGAGGAGCATCTGAAAGAGTAACTAGGCAAAGAGAGATAGCAAAGAAGCAGAGAGCTATTCAAGGTGCAGAGTAGTGAGGACAGAAGGAGGACCATTGGATTTTGAAAAAGGGGCAGAGTTAAGAGAAGAAGAAGTTCTGCCAAGACAAGAAGAAGTGTTTGCAGGTGGATTCATTTGTATCTATGGGAGGAATTGTTCAGCATTGCATGGGTATGATGAGACTCTGTAATTGGGAGTATAAATGGCTCCTATGTGCAATTATCTGTGCATTGATGATAGTGTGTCTATCAGGGTTTATAAATAGTTTTAAATAAACTCTGTGGCAAGGTTTTTTATGGTGTTCTGCAGATAATTGACGAAAATCCATAAACAATTGAGACAGGGTTGAAATTCTATGTTTAACTCTGTATATGGGTTTAGAAATGTGACTCTACATATGGTTGGATAAATTAGTGTGGAGTATGGTGTGTGAGGCTATATATACTCAGGAAATTACAGTCATAATACAATGAACCCGCGAAGGAAATTGTGAAATCGGGTGATGGCACAATAATAATTGTATGGGCAATGCTTCAAATGAATCTTTGTGTAGAGGTCTTGTATATGATAGGGTTGAATCTCATTCGGGCTCGATTGTAGGTTCAAACCACCTAACTTGCATATAGAACTAGAAGCATGCGTTAACCGTGAATTCGAAGGTCTAAATTTCTCATTTGTATGTTTGAATCATACGATGTTCAAGCCATTGAACGCTGTGGTCGATACTGTTAAAGTCACGCCATGGGGTTAACACAGAGGAAGACAGTTTTAGAAGGGCGGAACCAGAAATCAGTGGAACAGTGATGAAGCCACAGTATTAACAAAGGTTAACAAATAACAAAGGTGAAAATTCCTTATAATAAAACGTTGAAACGGAATTATTAGAAGCGAAACCATGAGCTAAGATAAGGAGGAACCATGACCTTGAATGAACAGTGAGGCGGTATTGGAAAACCATTTACATCGCGTAAATTTTAAGTGTTAATGTCCGGCGTTTGAAAAAACGCGATATCAATTTGGTTCGTTCGATCTGGAGCGATGGAGAACCAACGGTGTTTGTGTATTGAAATTGTGAAGGGGTTAATAAAGCGAAGATCAACGGTGGCAGTCATCCAGTTGGAGCGCGATGACATATTAATCGTTCGATCCACTCTATCAGCGGACATTGCATTGGTCTCATTGTCATTGGAGAGGTAAGTTAAATATGTGGGTTTTATTATTAGGTTCTAACCATAGTCTGGGTATTGTTTTGTGTTGGCGGGGTTCATACCTTGGAGGTTACGCCATATTCATTACACGATGAGTTTAACACAAAGATAAGTAAAGTATGGTGAGGCGAGAATTAGATTATGGTTTTAACCATAGTATTCAAATACTAATTCGGATAAGTTACAAAATGGGTTTTGGTCCAAAGTTTTCATTTAATTATAAATGTTAGTGAAAGCGAAAATCAAAGGCTGTTATAAAGGTTCTTAACATTCAAGTGGGACCCTCACGAATCGCATCGGAGTTAAAGCGGAACATCAGAACATACCATCGAAGGATGCGATTGCGATTAATCGCATCGGAACATTTGCGAAGGAACCAATCGCATCGGAGTTAAAGCGGAACATCGGAACATACCATGAAGTTTGCGATTGCGATCAATCGTATCGGAACAATCGCAAAGGAGTCAATCTCATCGGAGTGAAAGCTGAACATCGTAGCATACCATTGAAAGCTGTGATTGCGATTAATCGCATCGGCAAATAGAAAAAGTTCGATATTGTGGGCCCGAATACATCGAGTCTTGTTCCAAAGTCTTGAGTGTTGATCCGAATCTTTGTGAAGGTGTAATATATGTCGAGGTATATATATTATATGATAAAGCGAAGCTTGTAGGAAATGAGTGTGGGCCATATGTGTGAACATAAGCTGCGATACATTAGATTGAAGCTCGAATGTTAGTTCGAATGAGTGTGAATTTTCCACATGATTGGATTGTGGGGTCGGATGTGAAATACTATCATATGGTGGGTTGTGAAAGTGTTAACCCACGCGAAGACTGATATCTGATATAATATATGTAACCGGACCATAGAGTCATAATTTGGCTTTATATAAAGTTATATATGCATGAAACCAACAGTAAGAGATGTTGAGTTTTAAATGAAAGAGCAAAGACTTATATTTGATATATTATAGTTGCCAGAACATAAGAATGAAAGGGGTTACAATGTTCACTTGCTGATAAATTGAAAGAGAAGAATCTCAGGCAAAGTGCTTCAGTTAATAAAAGAAGTTTCCGTGATAAAGGAATGAAAATGTGGGCTCGATAAGTGTACATACACAGTGAACAGGTGAATATGCACAGGAATGAAAATGTGGGCTTGACAGGTGTTCATACACATAACGCAGGAGAGTGTGCAGAAGCTGAAAGAGGCAGAGAACAGCAGAGGTATGCAGGACAGTTACATGACAACAACAGAAAAGACAAAAAACCAGCAAAGCCAAAGGCCAGAAAAAGGGCTGAGTGAAATTGTTTTATGTAACTGAAAATGTGAATGTAAATGTTTTAATTGATTTTATATTGTTTGTGATGCATTGGCAAGTCTCCGGAGGAAAACAAAAATCCCACTGTAAGATTGAAATGAGTACATATTGTTATATTTTTTTGAATGAGCTGGAAAAAGAAAAGAGGAGGTAGAAGGCAAAGAGGCATGGCTGTCCATTTTGAATTCCCTGTGGAATACAAACAATCATGAGGCAAACTCTATAAATGATATCACTTTGATATGCATAAGAGAGAGAGAGGTTGGAGAATGCGGAATTGAGGCAGAGAAGATGAGAAGAAGGAGGAGTAGAACTAGATGCTGTGAAAAGTTAGAGAATGCAGAAATGAAGCAGTGAGGCAGAGAAGAATGAGGAGCTGAGCAGAGAAGAAGGAGGAGTTGATAATGAATCTGAGAAGATGCAGAAATGATATAAGGCAGATATGAAGACTGATGCACAACAGTGAAGATGGTACATAACAGAGTTGATATCCAAGGTAAATCAGCAAGTGTTTTTCTTTTGAAAGAGTAAGGAAGTTGGAGCTTCCCTATCAAGTTGTAGCTTGATAGATGTCAGTTGTAGCTGACTGAGGTAGGAGCCTCCTGTAGGTTGGTGCCTGCAGAAAATAGATAGGAGTTGGTGCTTCCACATCAAGTTGTAGCTTGATAAAATGTCAGTTGTAGCTGACTGAGGTTGGAGCCTCCTGTAGGTTGGTGCCTGCAAAAAATTGATGGGAGTTGGAGCTTCCTTGCAAGTTGTAGCTTGCAGAATTGAGGTAGGAGCCTCCTGTAGGTTGGTGCCTATAGAAAATTAGTGGTGAGAGGGAGTTGGAGCTTGCCTTTGCATCACAACAATAATAAGATGTGGTTTTCTCCCTTTATGGGTTTCCACTTATATCTGGTGTCTCTGTGCATGATGTTTATGTGTTGATATAGTTTATCTAATCTGCTTAATACTTGTTGCTCTCATATTAAGTCTGCTGTTAGATTATCTTAATACTTGTTGCTCACATTCTAAGATTACTCACATATTAAGCTGAACATGAAATGAAGGTGTAAATAAGTTTTAATGGAAAAGTTTTAAAAGTCCATGTATGTGTTAAACTGATTCACCCCCCCCCCCCCCTCTCAGTTTAACTAAGGGTTCAACAGAACATTCTAAGTGAAGGTTCTGTAACCAACTCAATATCATTCTCGCCAAAAGAAAATCAAAGAAGTCAAACCAAAAAAGTTCCCTATCGACATTCAAATCACGGGAGCAGACAACTCGACCAAGCTACGTATTCAGAACAGAAACAACAAGAGGATATTCCGAAGAATACTAACAAATCATCATAAGTTGCCAGTCATCGCAAGATTCCACAGAAGATTGATTTAAGATGGTCCGATCCATTCTCAGTGCGACAATTTTGTTTGTCACTTAGAGGATCATATCAACTTGTATCGACAAGGATGATTGCCCCGAGACGAGAAGATGTTTGTAGCAAGAAAAGAAATCAAGGCCTTTCATCAACAAGCTTTGAGGACAAAGCTTTTTGAGGAGGAAGGCAATGTAATGAATAATATAATATAAGTAATGATTAATTAGTTAATTAGTAATTAGGTTGATAGGCCATGTCTGATAAGACATGACCTTTTGTGAAGAGGTACCTGCCTAGGTATATAAGCAGGCCTCATTTGTAATTATCAATCATCTCATATCTCGTTTCATTCATCATACATTTTAATATAATATTTGTATCCGTAATGGATATCTTGATATTTCAAGTGATCTGGAATATTTAACTTGAGAAGGAACTTTGTTCGCTTCAATATTGCAATGTGTCCTTTGTTTGACTTCGAGGACCTCTTTAAGTAAGGTCTTCTCTTTTGCTTGGTGGAAAAGGTTGTATTAATGTGAGTGTGTTCTTTTCTTGGTTTCTAGGTCTCCTTTAAGCAAGATCAGTGATCTTCTTATTTTACTTGGAGAGATAAAGATTGTATTAATATAGACACACTCATGCAGGTGATGCATTACAGTCCCTACATGAACAAGGCTTTTCTTGCCCCTTAATCCATGGCAGTTTAGCACCAGGTGTTAAGAGCATTAACCCTTCATAATTATGAATGGGATGACAGATCCTTGTCTATCATACCCACAGTATTAAAAATCGGAATCGGTGGACTTGATGAACCAGGTTTCGAACCGGAACTGGTCAGATCTCAATGAATTGGTTTTTAAAAAAATACGTCAAATAATTATTTTTTAATAAAAAAACCATTTTTAAGATTTTCTACCATGATTCCAAGCCAATAGAGACAAAATATGCAAAGTTTGCTCATTTATATACCATGTGAAGGTGAATATATCAAAATGGCTCCGAGTGCAATACATATCATCGACAAAAGATGAAGCGTTTAGCTTGAAACAACTAGAATTATATATATATATATATATATATATATATATATATATATATATATATATTGATAAAAATTGGATGATGATTCCAAAATGAGTGAGACCATGGCTTAAATACAACCTTAGGGTGTCTCTTGGTGAATGGGGATCATGTCCTTTGCCTAATAAAACCTAATACAATTACAATTTAGTAATAATTAATTTTTATATAACATTGCCTTTCTCTCAAAAGATGCTTTGTCCTCAAAGCATACGTAATGATGGATGCTGTTGACGAAATGCTTCGGTCTCCCAAGAAGCTTTTTCTTCTGGCAAATCTTTCCACTTGATCAGGTACTCCTTGATTACACGAGATGAGAGTTTCTTTTCTCTGGTGGATATGACACCTTCTGGCTCTAAAATGACTCTTCCTTCATCATCTAAGAATGGAAGTGTTGTTCGTGCTGACTGATGGTCACCAAGTGCCCTTTTAAGGCAGGATACATGGAAGAAGTTGTGAACACGACTTTTATCTGGAAGGCTTAAACTATATGCAGCGTGGCTGATCTTTTTGTTGATCTGATATGGTCCATAGACAACTGTTTGTATGGCTGGAGCCTGACAAATACCCATTCTCCAACTTCAAATTCTTTCTCAGTTTTGTTTTGGTCAGCTTGTTGCTTCATACGGTTTCTTGCGTTATTCAAATTTTCTTTTAGGGCCTGGACGATCTTTTGGGTTTCTTCTAGTTGGTTTTAAACCGCTGGTAGATTTGTCTAGATGGTAGCTAGATCTTTCCATTTCGGGGGTTCGTACCCATACAAAGCTTGGAATGGAGTCATTTTTGCTAACGTATGGTAAGTAGAGTTATACCACCATTCAACGAGATGCAACCACTGAACCCACTTATTTTGTTTTTCTATAGCATAACAACGTAGGTAGGCTTCCAAACATTTATTGACAACCTCTGTTTGTCCATCTGTTTGAGAGTGGTAAGCGGAACTCATATTTAGGTAGGTTCCTATATGGCTGAACAATTCCTTCCAGAAATTACCCTTAAATTTGGCATCCCTGTCGCTCACAATGACTTTCGGAAACCCGTGTAGTTTATAAATATTTTTGCAAAATATCTCAGCGATTTGCTTTGCGGAGTTTGATTTTTTTTATCGCAATAAAGTGAGCATATTTAGTGAGTTTGTCGACTACTACGAAGATCTTATCCTTGCCATCAAATACAGGTAACCCCTCAATAAAGTCCATTGATATTTCTTTCCCATTTCTGATTCAGAATGTTTAAGGGGTGAAGTAATCCAGGCGTCATAATATTTTCACTTTTATTTCTTTGACATTTGTCACATTCTGTTACATATTTCGGAATATCGCGACTCATCCCCTTCCAAAAGAATGGTTGACGTGCATTGTAGTAAGTTTTAAAGAATCCTACATGTCCGGCTGACAGTGAATCATGTGACTCCTTGAGTATCTTTGATTTAAACTTGGAGTTTGAATTCAGATAGATTCTTCTCTTGTACCATAAAATATCGTTCTTCCATTCAAATTTTGAGTTGTCGGGGAGGTTATTGATTATACAATTATTTCTGGATCCTTGGCGTACTCACTTCGGATCTCATTAAGCCATTCAGGAACAACAACCGAGACTGCAAGTAGTGTTGGTTCTTCGTCCTTTCTAGACAGGGCATCTGCTACTACATTGTCTTTTCCCATTTTATGTAATCTCCATGTCAAAGGCAACAATTTTTTCAATCCATTTTTGTTGTTCTTCAGAAAGTGTTTTTTGTTGGAGGAGGTGTTGGAGACTGTTATGATCTGTTTGAATGGAGAACTTACTTCCCAACAGATTTTGTCTCCACTTGGCCATTGCGTGCATAATAGCGAGCATTTCCTTGTTGTATGTGGATTTAAGACGCTCTTGTTTATTGAGCTTCATGCTTTCAAAAGCTATTGGATGCCCTTCTTGCACTAACACTGCACCTATACCAAACTCGGAAGCATCACACTCAATGATAAATGGTTTAAAGAAATTTGGAGTTGTCAATACCAGGGCATTAGACATAACTTCCTTCAATTCTTCAAAACACCTTCCTGCTTCCTCATTCCATTGAAATGAATTCTTCTTTAAAAGATTTGTTAGAGGTGCAGTTATGTGTGCATAATTCTTAATAAATCTTCGGCAATATCCAGTCAATCATAAGAACCCTCTTAGCTTGGATATATTAACTAGTTTGGTCCACTCCTTTGTAGCCTCGATTTTATTAGGGTCCACTTTTACTCCTTCATGGGATATTATTTGTCCGAGATATTCTACTTCTTCCTTCCCAAAGGTACATTTGGATTTCTTAGCGTAGAACTGATGCTCTTATAGTAGTGTAAGAACTTTATCCAAATGTTGTAAGTGTTTCTTCCAAGTATCCAAATGTTGTAAGTGTTCCTTCCAAGTTGTACTGTAAATTAAAATATCATCAAAGAACACTAGTGCAAACTTCTTAAGATATGGACGAAATAACTCATTCATAGTGGCTTGGAACGTTGCTGGTGCATTCATTAACCCAAAGGGCATTACTTTAAATTCGTAGTGACCTTCGTGCGTTCGGAACACAGTTTTTGGTATGTCTTCCAACCTGATTCTGATTTGGTAATAGCCCGACCTTAAGTCCAATTTTGAGAAATATAACAAAAATACATTTTATTATCTTAGTCTTCTTCTTTACATAAATACATAATTACATAGTCAATATGAAGACTGATCCTAGTTCCAATTTTCAAACAGAAGACATATAAGAAATCTCAAAAGTAATTCTTCAAGAACGTAAAAAGGCGATACAAAATATGCAAAGAGAAGTTGACAAGATCACCACTGACAAAAATGAAGAAGTTTCTCGACTTAAAGACCACAGTGAAAAACTATTGACACAAATCAAGAAGCTTAAGGACAAAAATTTGTTTAAAGACAAGTTAGAACAACTTGCTCAAGAGGTATCGAAGTCTCCAATCGTAACGGTCCAGGTTGAAGATAAGACAACAAATACTGATCCAGTGAATGCTACAACTCAAGAAGAAGACAAAGAAGTTGAAGAAAATACACACTTAGATGTTGTAGTTCAGACGATAAACATCCCAAGTGAAGGTTCTGTAACCAACTCAACAACATCCTCGCCAGAAGAAAATAAAAAAATTAACACACGTAATAAGGGAAAGTCAAACCAAAAAATTTCCCTATTGACATCTGAATCACGAGAGTAGACAACTCAATCAAGCTACGTATCTGTACCATTCAAAACATAAACAACAAATTGATGTTCCGAAGAATATTGAAGTGCGTACAACTCAGTCCAGTGATAAAAATTCATCACAAGTTTCCACTAATCAAAAAATCTGACAAAAGATTAATTTAGGATGGTCCGATCCCTTCTCAGTGTGACAATTTTGTTTGTCACTTAAAGGATCATATCAACTTGTATCGACAAAGATGACTGTTCCAAGACAAGAAGACATTCGTAGTAGAAAAAGAGATCAAGCAAAAGACATTCATAGCAAAAATCAAGCCTTGTCATCAACAAGCTTTGAGGACAAAGATTTTTGAGGAGGAAGGAAATGTTATGAATAAAATTTATAGAAAATAAATAGTCATAAATAATGATAATTAATTAGTAATTAGTACTAAAGAGGCATGTCTAATGGGACATGACTTTCCGTGAAGAGGCACCTGCCTAGTTATATAAACAAGCCTCATTTGTAACACTCAACATCATTCGTATTCATACATTTAATAAATTTTCTTGCATCCTAAATGGGGATCTACATATTCCAAGTCTTCTGGAGTATTTAACTTGAGGTACGAACTTTGTTCGTTCCATTTTTCTATTCAAGCCTTCAAACTCGACCTGTTAGTCTCTCCTTGTTGTAGATTTCTCTCCTCCAGTAGAAGCTATCTCAGCCTCCCTCCTTATTCTTCACCTTTTCTCTTCTTCTTAGCAAAAGCTATCACAACCTCTTCCTCTAGAAGCTATCTCAGCCTCCTCTTCTCCTCCTCTCTTATCCAACTCTACACTTGAAGAAGGAATGAGCCCCCTTTGCCTTTTCTCCCTTTTTAGTCTTCATAATGAAGTGAAGCCCTAACCTTATGATCAATGGTCGAGATTAGATCTTAGCTCTCCTTGATCAAGGGTGGATATCTAATCTCCCATTGACCCCCTTTTCATGTCTCCCCCTTCATTAGTGATTTTCCTAGTCACTAATGAAGGGTGTTTCCTAGTTCTTTTTGCCTTTGGCCTAGGAAACTACAAGAGACACCTTTTTAGTGGGTGACTTTATGAGTTGTTTAAGTCATGTGACTTTTAGTCACTTTATAAAGTTCAAAAGTACGAGTCTTTTGGACATTGAAAAGACTCTCCTTGCACTAGAGTCTTGGTGGAACATTGAAAATATCAATTTGCAATTTTCGGGCTATAGACGTACAGTCAAGAGTAGTCAATGGTCCACAATAATCAGTCAAATTTTGGTCAACCCAACATTGAATTCGGTCTTCCTTCGTTAGTCAAACTTGGTCAAAACAGAGACAAAAATCCTTCTTGCAATTCTGTCAAACTTCCACAGTCAACCTACAGTCAAACCCTAGTTCCAACCTGCGGTTAAAGCCAGTGAAAGTGCCTAGAACAATTTGGTTAAAGTCTCCTTCAATTCGGCCTCCAAGGCAGATAAGAAATTCAGTTAAATGAAATCAAATCAGCCCAAGTCAAAGAGAGTCAACGCTTGTCATCATAGCCCCAAAATAGAAAAAGTCAACGTAGATCAAAATCCTCTTTCTCCTCTTTCGCACGTGTGGACTGTCTCTTGCAATTTCATAGATGATCGAACTTGTTTGTGATGTGTGGTGATGTCCAAATTAGCTGCTACATAAGGTTTATTTATATGTGGTCCTGTAGGGTCAATTTCCCTTGGTGGGGCCGACTTGTAGACTTTGAGGCTGACCTTTTCTCCATAGTTGCAAATGATTTTGATGGTGAAATTCAGACCATAGTTGCCTAATTTTCAACACTCTCTCAGCTAGGGAGGAAATTCCAGCCACACCGTAAGACTCATCGCGGATGTACATGTCTCAACATAAGAGAAGCTCATCTCGCCTCATCTCATCTCATCTCAGTTGAAAAATGATGACTCCATCCACAACCAAGTCCATGGCAATCAAAATGACCTTGGTAAAGATCACACACCCTATGTCCAGTGACTGAAACTCACCCAACTCGATCCTCAGTAATCAAGTGCTAGAACACCTGCATCCAATACTTAGGGGAGATCAAATTATCACAACCAAGTCCATGGCAGGCATGTCTGCCCTTGGTAAAGATCACGCACACCTAAGGCCCCTGTCCCATGCGGCCAAGATGGGAGGCAATCCCAACAAGCTTAACCAAGTCCACAACCCCTTTACAAGGGTGACTTGTGGGTAGGATGCAAACTGGGGTATGTGGTAACTTGTGTGTAGGATGCAAACTAGGGTATGTACCAAGCTAAGGCCATGGCTTTGAGGAGTACCCTCACTCGAGCTTTGCTGTACATCCCCCTTCACCAAGTCCATGGCTAGTCATAAAGATGGGGGATAGCATATGCTCAGTGTTCTTGATCAGCAATGTTCCCTCACGGGGAGGGATACATCCTCTTGCCCTCCAAGTTGCACTCTAAAGAATATTAACTTCACTTTCGGCAACGACTTGGTGAGAATGTCTGTAACTTGCTCATTGGTTGAGATGTGTTGGAGCCTCACTGCTCCTCGCAGTACCATATCTCTGGTAAAGTGGTGCTTGATCTCGATGTGGTTCGACCTGTAATGGAATACTAGATTCTTTGAAACTCTGATCCCTCTTTGATTGTCACAGTATATCAAATTCGTATCAAGCACCTACTCAAACAACATTGCAAAGAGCTTCTGCAGCCATATTGCCTCACAACTAGCCATACTAGCTGCAATGTACTCTGCCTCGACTATACAAAGAGCTGCAAATTTTTGCTCCCTGCTCATCCAGGAAATTATGGCAGATCCCAAGCTAAAACGACACCCTGATGTGCTCTTCCTGTCAATAATGCACCCAACCCAATCTGCATCTGTATATCCATGTAGTCTCAACTCATCGCCAGAGGTATATCTCAGTCCATAGTTGATTGTCCCATGTAGACACCTCAAGAGTCAACACATGTTTTGCGGCCACAAAGTGAGCATGCAAAGGTTCCACCATGAATTGGCTCAAGGTGTTAATGGCAAAACATATATCTGGTCCTGTGTTGACCGGAAACAATAGAGCCCCAATTAGTTGCTGGTACATAGAAGGATCCGCTAGATCTGGTCGCACAGTGTCACCACATAACTTCTTGAGGTTTGCCTCTCTCGGTGTGGCCATGGATTTGCAATCCACCATTTAAAATCTCTCCATGATTTTGACAACATATTTTCCTTGGCCAAGAAAGATTTCTCTAGGTCTCTGCCACACCTCTAAACCCACGAAATAGTGCATCAACCCAAGATCTTTCATCTCAAATTCGGAGGCAAGCTCTCTCTTACAGTGGATGAATAGAGGCTCTGCTCATGTCATGAACATGTCATCAATGTATAAAGCCAAAATCAAAGGCATACGTTGGACAACCTTGAGGTAGAGGTAGTCATCTTTGTCCAAGAAAGTTGATTCCCAATCAGTAAAAAGAGTGTCTCAAAAGGGGTGCTCTCTGGTCTCCTTAGGCTAACTTTCACTTGAGCTTTGATCCCATGTTATTTTTTCACGATGTTCTATGCTGATATAATCACTTAAGACAATTTCCCACTTTCATTCTATAATGTTCCTTCTCGGAATTTCTCGAAAAACCCACCAAAATTCTTAGCTTAAATTATTTGGCTCATTGTTGAATTTTTACAAACAGTTTGTAGGCAATGTCCTGAAGCTGTACTTGTGTTTCAAGCAAGGCTTAAAGAACATAGATAACTAAATGCTTACATAAACAACTCAACTCATGTATAATAGTTCAGCATGTTATTTCTCACTGATATATAAAAGGCACAACCACTAAATCCACTATTCTTTCAGTATGGGCAACCCATAAATAAGCAATAGTAACATGGCAATCTTTTCATGGACATTGGGCAAGAGTACAATGCAAAAATGGTAAGAAGAACCTGGTATAAGATGGCTGCTAGCATTAATGTGTAAACACAGCCTTTATGTGAATGTTCCAGCACTTTGCCACATAAATTCGCGGTTCAGATTTATAGACATTGGTGCAGCCCTCAAGCATGAGCCCACACGCCCCCAATCAATAATATAACAGGCTGAATCTATATTTATATAACTCTGCTACAGCAGTAGTTTTCTGAGAGGAAAAACACTGCCAATTACACTAAAATCAGGCCCATTAACAATGGAAGGTACAATCACATATATCATTTGAAATTACAAGAGTATTCTGCCGAAAAATTGATAATATCAGCAATTAATTTCTACTCCAAATGATGACACCAACCCAAAACAATTCGGTCCCTGCTGATATAAAATTTTGGCACTATGCTTGATTCAGCCTCACCAATCTTGGAGAAGAATATATTCTGATTTGAAGAATTTCAGCCCCCACTCCGTTTATCAGTTTTCCTTATCACTCCATGCATATAATTTTAAATCCAAGCATGATAAATATACTAGAATCTGGAAATGACAGAAATTTATGAAAACACAAATTTGGAGATTTCACCACTGCTGGAAAATGCAGAAATAAAACACAGTAAAAATATGACAGCCACACACAGAAAATGACAAAGTGATTTTTGGTCAATGTGACTCTGGAAAAACCCCCTAAAACTCTTGGGGAAAACCAGTTTGAGAGCTCTTCTTTATTTTTGAAAAAACTTTTCCAGAGAAACTGAAATACACAGTAAAAATTCCAGCAACCACAAAGTACAACTTATCTCGATTTCCATGCTTGAACTCCACCTTGGAAAGTGTGTCAATCAACAAACTGTCATAACATAAATTTTTACGGCAATAAATGACATTATTAAATGCTGTACGGCTGCCTCGAAAATTGTGCCCAAAACAAGATGTACAAACTGTATGGATTTGTATAGCAGTCCTCGAAATCTGTGCCAAAATTTCAGCAATCCTTCTCCCCAGTTTTTGTGCCCAAAATCTGCCTCGAAATTCGTGCTGAGTGCTGATGTCGCTCTTCCTCGATTTCTGTGCCTTTCCTCCTTGGAAATTGTGCCTAACTCTTGCTGTACAGATTCTGCCTTGGGATGTGTGCCAATAAATGCTGCTGCACGGATTTGCTGAAATGTCTCCATGCTGCTCTCCTTCACTTCCTCACTGCTCTCCTTCAC
Organism: Pinus albicaulis; assembly: GCA_034641835.2. Taxonomy (NCBI): domain Eukaryota; kingdom Viridiplantae; phylum Streptophyta; class Pinopsida; order Pinales; family Pinaceae; genus Pinus; species Pinus albicaulis. The sequence continues at coordinate 493,872,582 of CM076575.1, read as the reverse complement.
TTCTTCTTGCTCTCTTTTCTCTTTTTCTCAATAGCTCATGAAAGACTGAATTGATCTTTTCTTCTTCTCCTCTACTTTTATCCTAAATGACTTTTTGGGTAGCCCTAAGATCTAATGGCTGAGATTCTTTTAGATCTAGGGATGAGAATAAATGTGCGTTTAATTCTCACTTTCTATTTTTTAACTCACCCACTTAAATAAAGACCCACTTAGCCTTTTATTTCCATAGTCACTTTTTCACTTTATAATTTTTCATTGACTTTAATAAAGTCACATTAAAATTGGAATGTAACTTTATCACTTATAAAGTCACTTTAAAATTAGATTGACTTTACCACTTATAAAGTCATTTTAGGAGAAAAGTACAAATAAATTTGGACACTTTTATCTAGGCCAAAGATTAAAGCCTTAAGGACTCACTTGTCCTTTGTTACCCAAATTTTAACCCTCCCTCTTACCCAGGAAAGTGTTCCTCACCACTCCCATCTTGTGTCTGAAATATACATGCTTTCTCCGTGGTAAGGCTTTGGTGAAAATGTCCACTACCTGCTCATTTGTGGAAATGTTCTCAAGCTTGACAACTCCCTTTTGGATATACTCTCTAATGAAGTGATACTTGATCCCGATTTGCTTTGACTTGACATGAAAAACTGGCCGTGAGCTTTATGCAACTCTGATTATCACAGTAAATCACTGAAGGTCTCAATTCCTGACCAAATAGACCAAACAATATCTTGCGAAGCCATATGACCTCACAACTAGCCAAACTAGCAGCCATATACTTTGCCTCAGCTGAGCTCAATGCAACTGATTGTTGTTTCCGGCTCCATGACACAACTGCCGAACCCAACCCAAAACAACACCTGGAAGTACTCTTCCTATCTGAAGCACAACTTGCCCAAGCTGAATCAGTGTACCCTGCCAGCCTCACTCCATCACCCTGTCTATAATCCAGACCAAAATCCACAGTACTCTGCAAGTAACGAAGAATGTGTTTTTCACCCACCCAGTGCACTCTCCTGGGCTCACACATGAACTGACTCATAGTGTTAACTGCAAAACATATATTTGGTCGAGTGTTGACCAAATACATCAGTGAACCAATCAACTGTTTGTATAGAGAAGGATCCACCAACTCGGAATCTGAAGCGTGAAGCTTCTTCCAGTTAGTGATCATAGGTGTAGGCATGGGTTTGCAGTCCTCCATGTGAAATTTGCTAAGAATATCCACGATGTACTTCCCTTGTCCCAGGAATAAATGCCCCTCCTCCTGCCACACCTCCAATCCTAGAAAATAATGCATCAAGTTGATATCCTTCATCTCAAACTTTGAAGCAAGATCTCTCTTGCAGCCTTCAATGAGTCTCTCTGCACCAGTGATGACCAAGTCATCAACATACAACACCAGAATGAGAGTCTCTTCACTTGCCACAATGAAGTATAGGTTCGGATCAACCTTACTCTTTGTGAAACCCAACTGCTGCAAGTATGTATCACTCCTCGAGTACCAAGCTCTAGGATCTTGCTTCAGGCCATAGAGTGCCTTTTTCAATCTGCATACATGGGACTCCTTCCCATGCACCTGAAAGCCCTGCAGCTACTCAATATAAACCTCCTCCTGAATGAAGCCATTGAGAAATGCGGTCTTCACATCCATCTGGTGGATTTTCTAACCCATCTTTGTTGCAGTCGATATAATGGAGCGAATAGATATATACCGAGCCACGGGAGCGAAGGTCTCCTCAATTTCAACTCCCTCTATCTGTGAGAACCTTCTCGCCACAAACCGAGCCTTGAACTTCTCGATGCTGCCATCTACAACATGCTTTATCTTGTAGAGCCATTTGGAAGTAACAACTGATTTGCCTTCAGGCCTCGACACTACCTCCCTAACATCATTCTTCATAATAGAAGAATACTCCTCCAGCATGGCTTCTCTCCAGACCTGCTGGCTGGTTGCCTCCTCATAACTAGAAGGCTCGAAGTCCACAATGCTTGTTACCAGTGCCATGTAGCTATAGAACTGCTCAGGTGATTTATTCTCTCTGACCTGTCTCTGTGGCCCAACAACTGATATGGCCTCGCGCAAGGTGTCTTGAAGCCACTTGGGCTTCCTCTTCCTTGAGCATGCTTCTCCCACCGGAGTGAAAGAATTCTCATCATCATCAGAACCCTGAACTCCTGAACGCCTGCCAACTGACCTCATGCCTGAACTTGTGCCTGTAGAAGCTGAAGTTCCGTGCGAGCTGTCCATCAGTGGACTACCCTGTGAACTGCTCTGCAGACTACTCTGCATGCTGCCCGAAGAACCACCCACCTGACTCTCAGAGCCACTGCTCACTGATAGACTTGACACTATAATTGATGTACCTCCTGATCCCTGAACATTGGATCCCTGTGACTGACTCAGCTGCTCCTGAGGGTTTGGTGACTCTAGATACTCTAACTCCCATGACCTCCTGAAAGCTCTCTCCTCCTTGAACTTCACATCCCGCCTGACAACAACTTTCCTCTTCGCAGGAATATAAATCTGATAAGCTTTCGAGGTCTCGCTATAACCCACAAAGATTCCTTTGTTTGCAGTGGACTCTAGCTTGGCTCGCTTATCCTTAAGGAATCGTGAACTCCCTCCTAATGCCTGCCTCAACACAAAAATCCACAAACTCACCAAGAGTATACTCACCTCCATTGTCCGACCGAAGGACCTTGATCTGCCTACCTGTATGGGTCTCCACAAGAGCTTTGAACTCTTGAAACCGCTTGAAGACCTCACTCTTGGTCTTCAAGAAATAAATCCAGGTCTTCCTGGAGTGGTCATCAATGAATAAAACATAATGCTCATTGCCACTCAAGGATACATGAGACATCTGACCACTCACATCGAAATGAATCAAGTCAAGGATCTCTGTTGCTTTGCTGTCACTGCTGGGAAAATGGGATTTGGCAAACTTCCCCATAGCACATCCTCTACATACATCAAGGTGATTAGAACTAAAATCTGGCACACCAGTGGTGATCTCTCGCAATGTCCTCAAGGTCCTATGATACATGTGCCCCATTCTGCGGTGCCAAATCTCACACAACTCTGAACTACTAGATCTGCTGTTGGTCCCATCTCAGGTGCTGCTACTCAATGCCATCAGGGGTTGGAATGAGAACTTGTACACCTTAGCATGGCACACACCAATTACTCTAGCTAAAGAAGCTGGAGTTCTCCTAGGATATATAAGCACTTGTCCTCTCTTGAACAACACCTCATACCCTCTGTCCTCAAGTGCTGAGACAGATATTAGGGTCTTCTTCATTCCAGGCACATATAGAACATCTGACACTTTCAAGGGAGGTTTGGGTTCCCTATCAAATGTCATTGTCCCCACACCGACTGTTCTAGCAATGCTGGCATCACCAAGTACTACCTCCATATCAGTATCACTCTTTGAAAGCTTTGAGATGTACTCCCGGACTCCTATCATATGACAAGAAGCCCCACTGTCAACATACCAAATGCTAGAAGATGCTCTGCTAGTAGTGGATAGTGCACACTCCCTCTGAACCTGTATGGCAGGTGATCCTGCATCGGAGGTCTCACAAGCTATGAACCCAAACTCCCGATCAAAGCTCTTTGAAAAGCCCTCTATCTCTGCAAAAATTGCCATGGTTTTCTCTTTCCCCTTCTTGTTCTTCTTCTCCGGACACACAACATCATAGTGTCCCAACTTTTGAAAATTCCAACATTTGACTTTGGAATAGTCCTTCTCTTTGTTCTGCTGCTTGCCTTTGCCTTTGCCTTTGCCTTTGCCTCCACTGGTGGAAGCTTGCTTCTTTGCTTTGCGCTTCTTGCCTCTTGCCAACAATGCCACATTGTTGTCATCCTCCACCTGTTTGGCTGCCCCAAGATGGTTTTTTCTGATCTCATTCTGAATGCAATCATCCCACAACCTCTCCCATCCGGGAAGGTTCTCCCGTGAAACAATGCCATCCACAAAACTCTCCCAAGTCTTGGGAAGACCATTCAAAGCAATCCTCACCAACTCACTGGGTGCGATGGTCTCACCTACGGCTGCCAAATCATCTCTCACTGAAGTGATATTTATGAGGTATGCTGTAGCACTGTTAGTGTTAGCCATTTCAATGGCCTTTAGTTTCTCCCTTAGGACCATTTTTTTGTTTTCATTTGAGCTCTGGTAAAGACCAGTTAAGGCTGTCCACATCTCATGTGCATAAGTCTTTCCTCTCACATGAGGAATGACATGATCTTTGACTCCATCCAGAATCAATATTTTTGCCTTAGCATTCTTTTTGTTCAACTCTGCCAACTGTATAGGGTTAGCAGGTACTGCTACTGGGTGCTGTGTGGTATGTACCATAATGCCCCAGACTTCTGCTTCCTCAAAGATGCTCTGGATTCTCTCCCTCCATGCACTGTAGTTGCTCTGCCCATCCAACCTGTCTTCAACTCTCAAACCCAAAGACATGTTTCACTGTCCTAACAAACTGAAATTTTCAAATCTGGGTAAAGGTTTATGTTTTTCTGTGTAAAAATCAGCTTGCTGTGATTTTCGCTTTGCTGTCCCAAACTGCACTTTTCAGCCAACCAAGCTCTGATACCATGAAGAATTTCAGCCCCCACTCCGGTTATCAGTTTTCCTTATCATTCAATGAATATAGTTTTAAATCCAAGTATGATAAAAATACTAAAATCTAGAAATGACAGAAATTTCTGAAAACACAAATTCAGAGAATTCACCACTGTTGGAAAATGCAGAAATAAAACACAGTAAAAATATGATAGCCACACATAGAAAATGACACAATGATTTTTGGTCAATGTGACCCTGGAAAAACCCCTTACAACTCTTGGGGAAAACCAATTTGAGAGCTTTTCTTTATTTCTGAAAAAGCTTTTACAGAGAAACTGAAATACACAGTAAAAATTCTAGCAACCACAAAGTACAACTTATCTCGATTTTCGTGCTTGAACTCCGCCTAAGAAAATGTGCCAATCAAAAAACTGTCAAAACATAAATTTTTACAGCAATAAATGACAGCATTAAATGCTATATGATTGCCTCGAAAATCATGCCCAGAACAGGCTGTACGGACTGTATGGATTTGTACAGTAGTCCTCAAAATCCGTGCCCAGAGTCTGCCTCAAAAAATGTGCTGAATGATGCTTCCTTTTCTCGAATTCTGTGCCAAAATTTTAGCAGTCCTCAGTTTTCCTGCCCAGAATCTGCCTCGAAATTCGTGCTGAGTGCTGATGTCCCTCTTCCTCGATTTCTATGCCTTTCCTCCTTGGAAATCATGTCTACTCTTGATATATAGATTCTGCCTTGGGATGCGTGCCAATAAATGCTGATGTACAAATTTGCTGAAATGTCTCCTTGCTGCTCTCCTTCACTTCGTCACTACTTAGAAATTTTCTCCTTGCTCTCTCTTCTCTTTCTCTCAATAACTCATGAAAGACTGAATTGATCTTTTCTTCTTCTCCTCTCCTTTTACCTTAAATGAACTTTTGAGTAACCCTAAGATCTAATGGCTGAGATTCATTTAGATCTAGGGATGAGAATAAATGTGCATTTAATTCTCTCTTTCTATTTTTTAAGTCACCCACTTAAATAAAGACCCACTTAGCCTTTTATTTCCATAGTCACTTTTTCACTTTCTAATTTTTCATTGACTTTAATAAAGTAACTTTAAAATTAGGATGTAACTTTATCACTTATAAAGGCACTTTAAAATTAGATTCACTTTACCACTTATAAAGTCACTTTAGGAGAAAAATACCGAAATTTTAACATGATTTTGACTAACAATAATGGTGCATGCGGCCTTGGAAAATATCTTGGAGAATTTGAACTTCAGATCTGGTACTCAGCCCTCTAGAAGAATACATATTCGGCCTTCTACAAAGAACTTGTCCTTGGCTCAAAGCCCCAATTCTGAAAATTACAAACACAAGCTCCATCCTTCAAATGGAATAGCTTGACCTTCACTTGATGTTGCAAATAAACTCGGATCTTGGAGATGGTATAGTCCTGCAACCAAATTAAAATTCACAATGTTGGAGTCCCTCCAAACAATTGATTCATATGCTGGAGATTCTCTGCAATAAACACCAGTGTTCCACGGGGACGCGTCCCCCAGGGTGGGGAACGCGCTTCCCCGCTCCCCCACGCTCCCCAGAGGGGGAAACTCCTGGGGAAACTTTTCCCACGTCCCCTTTTTTGGAAAACTTGGGGAAACTCTAGGGGGGCGTTTTTCTAGAGATGAAATGCGTCTCTCTTGTGGGGGGGACGAGGGGATGCAGGGGGGATGCAAGAGGGATGCGTCCCCCAAATTTTTTCGTTAATAACAATTAAAAAAAAAACAAATTTTGTATTGCACTGCTTTATATGTTTATTTTTAGTTAAGTTTTCTATGGCTGTTTTAGACTTCAAATGTCATTGTCATATGATGAATTTAATTTTTGATGTGCATTGCATTGTTTCAATTGTCAAATGATGAATTTAATTTAGATGTACCTTGCATAATATTAATGCCCATTGCCAAATGATGAATTTAGATGGAACATTGCATAATGTCAAATGATAGATTCAATTTAGTAATTTATTTTTAGATTTACATTGATGGTTGTAGAAATGTCAAATGATAATTTTACTTCACAATAGTCTAATACGAAATGATGATCATATTTAGATGTGCATTTCATAATTAATAAGATTTACTATCTACTAATTTAGTTATTAACATATTGTTGGGATTTTTTTTTATATATTAAAATTTTAATAATTTTATAATTTTTATGGCTCTGACGTCCCCCCGTTTCCCCGAAATTTCCCCAAATTTTGGGGTTGCTTATATACGTCCCCCTTGTGCGTATCCCCGCTCCCGCGTTTCCCCGTCCCGGAAACTCGGTGGAACATTGATAAACACCAATGAAAGATCTGAAATAATCTTCCCAAAGAGCTAGCTAGGGTGGCACTCGAAGTCCACCGAAATTAGCTTTGAGTTTCGCTTGAAACTCATATAACTCACTTGAGTTTTTGTTTTTTAATATTTATGTCAAGAGATAGATAGGAATAGAATGAATTGCCATTGACTTCTATAATACTACATGGAGCCTCCCTCTAGCTTCTAGAGTCTGCCTTTTTCCTTATTATTTTATTGGTGGGGGCCATTTTCGACCTATTGCCACCATTTAAATAAAATAATAATTTTCCACCATTCCAATAAAATAATAATTTGCCTCCCTTCAATAAAATATTAGTTTTCTGCCATTCCATTAAAATAATGATGTCTTCCTCCAATAAAATATTATTTTTCTGCCATCCGATGAAAATAATGATTTCTCCCTTCTCTCACAAAATAATATTTTCCCCTTTTTAATATTATCCAAAAATTTGCGAAACTCGTAAGTGATTTTTTGCATGCACAAATTTGGGAACATCACACATTCACCCCAGTAACAATTAAGCAATTATAGATAGAACAATAAATAGTAAATGCACAATAGAATATAGCCAAGCATAAGGAGACAGAGATTTTGGTCGAAGACCATGGAAAAAACCCCATAAGGGGGAAAACCCAGCGTCAATTCTTCTTCTTCTTAGTCAATCAATGTTCAGCATGAGATAGATAGTCCAATAGTACATCCATAAACCAGTCAAAGTCAAAGCTTTGACTTTCCAAGTCAACCAAACCAAAACCAATCCAAAGAGAGAAAAGTCAATTCTTGTCCAAGATAACAGTCTACCTTTTTTCAGATTATGTACAATCAACAATAGTCAAACTGCCTAGAAAAGTTTGGTCAACCTAGCATTGAATGTGGTCTTCGTTCCTCAGTCAAACTTGGTCAAAACAAAGACAAAAATCCTTCCTGCAATTTGGTCAAACTTCCACAGTCAACCTGCAGTCAAACCTTAGCTCCAACCTGTGGTCAAAGCTTGTCAAAGTGCCCAGATCAATTCAGTCAAAGTCTCCTTCAATTTTGCCTCCAAGACAGAAGAAATTCAGTGAAATCAGATTAAATCAGCCCAAGTCAAAGAGAGTCAATGCTGGTCAACACAGTCCCAAAACAGAAAAAGTCAATGCAGACAGGAATTCTCTTTCTTCTCCTTCGCACGTGTGGAATGTCTCTTGCAATTTCAGAGATGATCAAACTTGTTTGTGATGTGTGGTGATGTCCAAATGAGCTCCAACATAAGGTCTATTTATATGTGGTCTTGGAGGGTCCATTTCCCTTGGTGGGGCCCTCTTGTAGACTTTGAGGCCGACCTTGTCAAATGAGTAAAAGTGACTTTTCTCCATGGTTGCAAATGATTTTGATGTTGATATTCGGATCATAGCTGCCCAATTTTCAACATAAAGAAGAACGGAAAAAAGAAATTGGCACCAAAGTTCTACGGACCGTATTAGATTAACAAAAAAATCAGCCAAGTAGCATACAGCTTGAGCCTTCTTGTAAAAGACTAAAAATCGCGTTCATAATGATTTCCATGTATCTTGCCTTAAAAAGCACTAGGCAAATACCAAGCAACACTGATGACACTTCCAACATTAGATGATGAAGGGAGGATCATTTTAGAGCTAGAAAGTATCATATCAACCAGGGAAAAGAAGCTCCGATCTTGTGTAATCACGGAATACTTAATCAAGTGGAAGGATTTACCAAAAGAAGAAGCCTCTTGGGAGACGGAGGATATTTGTCAACAACACCCTTCGTTACCTATGCTTCGAGGAGAAAGCATTTTTCTCGAGAGGAAGGCAATGTTATGTATAAAAATTAAATGTATATTAATTATGATTAATTTAGGAAGAAGGGTCATAATCAAAAGATATGACCCCTCATCTAAAGGCACCCTTGGCTATATTTAATCCAAGGGCCCTCATTGTAAAGATCATCATTCATTATATATATATATATATATATATATATATATATATATATATATATAATCTCTGCTTGATTTCTTTTCCATAGATGCCAAACTAGATGAAAGTCATCTCAGATTAAATGAGACAAACAAATGAGATAAATGTAGAAATTTCTGAATCTTATACTTTATGCAGAAATTATTACTATTAATCCAGTTATGCTCCTCCTACTTATGCAAGTTATTAATTGAATAAATTCAAGTTAAAATCGAAGCAAAACACATAACAGATCTCTACTAAGCTAGATCTAGAATAAGCACATGCACACATTGACAAAGTGACACAGTTATTTCTAGAAAAACTATCCCCGGAAAAACCCAATGTGGGAAAACCGGTCTCTGGCTGCTAGAGGGCTCTATTATTAAGAATACTTCTGAAAACACAACTTTGGGTTCTAGATCTGGAAAACCCTACAAAAAAAACTTTAAATCTGTAGCACCTGGTTGATCTAAGACCAACAATACTAACTCATCCACACCCTCAAACGGGATTAACAGAACTCGGCCACATCTAGGCCTAGAAACTTTGATCTTGCCCTTTGAAAGGCTATGTGTCAGCGTACGAAGCCCCTAAAAGCCTGCTGGCGACCTTGGATGGCCTCCAAACCCTCGGCCTTCTCAGGAAGGTGCGTTACTCGAATGGGTGATGCAATCACTACGTTGCCACTGAAGGGTCTCACACGTAACCCGCTAGGTTTCTACAGCGTCTGTGTCCTTCTTTAACAACACTCTCTTCTTGCCTTCCTCCTTGGCTTGTCCTTAGTGATCTCTTCTCTGCCTCTTGTCTTGCTTCTTGGTGAACCTTCATAGTTCTTCTTGCCGCAGGATCGACCACAAGCTGTCCCAATCTGGGAGGTCCGCTCTGCCCAAGATACTTTGGACAAGGTTTCCCACTCATCCGTGACTGCATTGAGGGCAGTCCTGACTATCACTGCATCATCTATGGTTGCACTCGTTGCAGTCAACTGATCCCTGATTGACTGCAATCTGAAGAGGAAATGCTTGATGTCTTCTCTCTTGGTCATCATGAATGACCTCATTTGGGCCTCCAACACCATCTTTCTTTGGACTGATTTTCCCTCATATCGGGAAGTCAAGGCCTTCCACATTTCGTTAGCTGTCCTCTTCTCAGTTATGTGTGGTACAATATGGTCCTTGATACTGTCCATTATCAGTCGCTTGGCATGCCCAGCAGCTTCCTTATGCTTCCGTAGGAGATTTGCATGTGTCAGTGTGGCCAGAGTGTGCTTTGCATGGTCTCTTTGATCGTATGCCTCAAGGACAATCAGGATCCTTTCTTTCCACACCGAAAAGTTTGAGAGGCCCTCTAGCCTATCCTGATCACGCAGTCCATGAGGAGCCATCTGCTCAGAATGTGTCGGAGCTCCTCCTCTCTATACTAGAGATCTGGATCTAGGGTCCTTTATGAACTGGGCACCCTCTGCTCCCTCTGACACTTGATTTCCCTCCTTGGAAATCTACCAAATCAACTATGATTCAGCTTCTTCTTTGATCCTCTGATCAAACTGCAAGTTTCCTTTGGCAAGAAACTCTCTGAGAAGCTGATCTCTTCCCAATCTTTGTCACTTGTGCTAAGGCTAAAAATCTGAAAACTTCAGAAATTTAACCCCACCAGCTCTTCTGAATTTCTGCAGCGTTTCTGCAGTCTTTTCTGTATCTGACAGATTCAGATCTGAATCGCACTGGCTGGCTTCAGACCCAACCAACGCTGTTTTTGAGCTGCCTCTGTGCAGTAATTGCGTGGGCTTGCTAGGACACAACGCTGGACAACGTCAACCTTCCCTTTGCGTGAATCTGCTCCTGAAAACTGCGTTGTCCATTCAGATTTGCTTCTCTGCTGCTTTTCCAGCTGCTTTTTGCATTTAGATCCTTCAGATTCTCCTGCTGGTGACCCTTCTAGATCTGCAATTGCTCTGATACCATGTAGAAATTTCTGAATCTTATACTTTATGTAGAAATTATTACTGTTGGAGCAACAAAGCTGTAGGCTTGTTGACTTAATTGTAAAATACACAAGAGGTATTGTAATAATAATATATTATATATAAAATGTATAAGAGATGATGATAAAATGTTACAATGAGGCCCTGCTCATATACCTACGCAGGTGGCCTTTCATGAATGGGCATGTCTTTTAGACATGCCCTTTCACTAACTTAATGACTACTTACATAATCCCTATTTAACTATTAATAACTATATTTATTATATTTGTTATGAATTATATTCATAACATTGCCTTTCTCTCGAAAAGCTTTGTCCTCAAAGCTTAATTTTTCGACAATTTTCTTTGCTTGGGATTATCTTCTTGGCATATGTCATTCAACATTGGTAACTTATCATGTAGAGTACCTTATCTTGTAGAATTCTCTCGTAATATTGTCTTTGAAACTAAGGTTTTTTTATTTTTTATTTATTTATTTATTTTTTTAAATGATGTCTTGAACCCTTCTTCTTCTTCTTCTTCCTTTTTTTTTTAATTAATATTAAATTAATTAATTAATAATTTTTTTATTATCTAAGGTAACTTTATAAAATAATAAAGTTACTTTATAATTTAATAAAGTTACTTTAACAATTTTTTATAAAGTCTTTATGATTTATTATAAGTATTTTTCTTCATCTATAATTAAGAGCAATAGGTAAGCCCAATTCTGCTCAACGCTTCAACTAGAGTCGCATCCACACGTTATTTTTCTCATGCACTCCGTTGGAAGCCAGGACATGTGTATTTACACTATCCGCATGACCAATATTTATATCTGCAATCAGAAGCCTAGATTTTTCGTCAATGAGTTGTAAACAATGATACGAGTGCCCTGGTCTTTGATTTTATGGAACACGTCAAGCAATTCGTGTTCTGTTGAATATGGCAACCATTCAAGAATCATTTTTAAAAGATTATTCCAGTGATCTTTATTGCTATCGTTCAACATCCGTTGTAGAGTCAGCTTGCCATATGTCTCTTTCGCGGTTCTGTAATTGAGACTGGGGACAACAATGTCTCTCTAGTTGTTGTGCGCTGCGAAAGTGTAGGAGAGAAGCTCGACTCTGGCGGTTTAGAATGAAGGGGAAACGGTGAAAACCACGGTGTCTTCTCCTAATCGCATGGTGGTCACATTCAAGCCGCTCTGGTAGTGCCCAAGCACCGATTCGTCAAAGCTCGTGTTGGCGATAATAGGGAAGCCCAGAGACAGTTGGAGGTCATGGGAATTCATTGTATCCCGAAGAGAAAGCGCTGCATCATACATGGTCGCACCTTCTCCATCTAACTTTGCAGCATACATCCAATTTCCACTAGCTTTGACATCCTTCAGCGAAGTAACCTTAGCCCAAACAAGATTTGTCAGAGCTTCGCCCACTGCTAGCCTAGCCATTGCCTTTGGATTCAGTAAACCCTTTACTGCCTGCTCCCCAATTGCACAGGCACTAGCACTTAACCCAGTATATTACTGAGCAATAACAACAACGTCTGCAAGCGAAAGTTGTAGAGGGCCAACTGTCAGCTGTTGTCCAACAAGACTTGTCACACATCGATCAACCTTAGTTGTTAAGAAGCGCTTTGAACACACAGATGGAAGATGAAGAACTCTTCTAAGGGCATCCAAAATTGTTATTCCTGGAGCAATGTCAAGCGACTCCAATGGTTGGGCTTTCCGTGTTAATTCAAAACGTTTTTTGTGCAGACAATAATTTGCCAATGGAGGAGTGTAGGTGAGACATTGTAACATGCTGTTAATATAGCATGATATTCTAGCATCGACTAGGATTGCTGGTTGATCCCTTCCACGATTTCTCAAGAATGCCATTAATTTTCTGTTCCAACTTAACTCCATCTCCATCGGGGGAAGCAAGAGTATATATATATATACTGGAATCGGAGAGTCAACACATTGTACAGTGGGATCGAGGGTTATAAGATGCTTTGTTGAGAGACTATGAGTTTGAGATGTGATAGAGTATTTATTTTGCAGCGATCACCAAATAAGGAATGCTTTTGTTCTGCATTTATTTTTTATAATTGAGTTTTTAAACAGATTTCCAAGAACCCACATTGCCTTTGGCAGTGAAATATAATGATCTACTAGTAGTGTTTTAACAATGGGTCTTTTGGGAGGAATATCATGCTTCACAGCTACAGTAATTCGTTGAAAATAATTGGTATATGTATTTTGCGGACTGAATCCTCTTGCAAGCTCATACATAGTAACATCTAGTGAGTGTACATCAACCCTTTGAAGCTATTGGGGATCGATTTGTTTGAGATCATCCTCATCTTCAGGTGGATCTTCTTCATTATGATAAGGTTTATCTCCTCTATTATTAAATGTAATGTTTTGTGCATTATTCTCACCATTTTGATCATGGTTTTCTTCCTTCACATCACCTTCGTCTGAATCTGAAATTTTCATAACTTGATCTTTTGTCGAGTGTAGTGATTCTTCATGATTATTTCCTGAATTCTCTGAATCATCTAAATTAAACTGTTGACTATGTTCAATATTCGGGAATATTGGTTTTTGCATTAGATTAATCTTGTCCAAAATGGCGTTTATCTTCTGCATTGCTTTGTTATGATTGTCTGTGGCCTCGCTATGATTTAGCCAAATTTGTCTTTCTATCTGATCTGTTGTGTCTTGAAGTTTTTTGATGTTGTCAGAATTTCCTGTAACCTTATCGTCAAGATTGATTACTCTTTTAGTGAATTTATCGGAATTATTATTGATCTTACTCTCAAGATCGATCAACTTTTTGTTGAAATCGTCCATCTTCATTGATGAAGACATCGAGCGGCAACAATTTTGAGGCCACTGCATGTAACAGCTGAAGGCAGCCAACAGTGGCGTAGGTGCTTCCTTCCAGGTGAGAAGATTGCTCCTCTGATACCAAATGGAGCAACAAAGTTGTAGGCTTGTTGACTTAATTGTAAAATACACAAAAGTTATTGTAATAATAATATATTATATATAAAATGTATAAGAGATGATGATAAAATGCTACAATGAGGCCTTGCTTATATACCTATGCAGGTGGCCTTTCATGAATGGGCATGTCTTTTAGACATGCCCATTCACTAACTTAATGACTACTTACATAATCCCTATCTAACTATTAATAACTATATTTATTATATTTGTTATGAGCTATATTCATAACAACTGTTAATCCAGTTATGCTCCTCCTACTTATGCAAGTTATTAACTGAATAAATTCAAGTTAAAATCGAAGCAAAACACACTACAAATCTCTACCAATCTAGATCTAGAATAATCACATGCACAGATTGACAAAGTGACACAGTTATTTCTGGACAAATAGTCCCTGGAAAAACCCAATGTGGGAAAACCGGTCTCTGGCTGCTGGAGGGTTCTATTATTAAGAATATTTTTGAATACACAATTCTGGGTAACAGATCTGGAAAACCCGACAGAGAAAACTCAAGATCTATAGCTTACTGGATGATCTATGGCCAAAATAATGATTGATACGCACCCTCAAACGAGATTTACAGAACTCATCGAGATCTAGGCCTAGAAACCCTAGTGTTGCCTCTGAAAGGCTCTGCGCCAGCCTCTGAAGCCCCTAAAAGCCTCTCCATCAGCCTTGGATGGCCTCCAAACCCTTAGTGCTGCTCCGAAAGGGACTGCGTTACCCCAGAATGGGTGATGCAGTCACTACGCTGCCCTTGAAGGGTCTCTGTGTAACCCTTGAAGGGTTTTCTGAAAATTACGCTGTCTTTGCTGCTGCTACTGCTGCCTTCCTCTGCACTGTCCTTGAGCTGATCTCTTCTCTGCCTCTTGTGTATTCTAGACCTTGGGATCAGATCATCCCCTTGGTCTAAATTCCCCTCTTTGCAACTGAAACACTTATGAGTATTCTTAGCAAACCCTGCCCTAGAATCTTAGCTTAGCTTCAGTGCTCTGCCTTTGTGTGTCTTTACAAATAACCCCAAGCCTTTCCTTTATATTTTTCTCGTTGACAAATCAACAGCCATGATCAGATCTTGAATCAATGGCTAAGATTAAAAGAAAGCTTGATCCGTGTGACTTAAGACAATTTCATCACATGTTTAATTAAATTCATTTTAATTATTTTATTTTTCTAAGTTTTAACTTAGGAAATACACTTAAAATAATTAATTAATTTAATATCTCCTAAATCAGATGAAATTTCCCAAATCCATTTCTGGGTCTTGTGGATCAGGTGAACTCTAGTCCCTCCACAAGGTTTGGGAGCTAGAGCACAATTGATTCTACCCCAAATACACAAAATCTCAACAATAAATGGAAAAAATTAGCGAAGGTGGGATCATCTCCACCGAAACTAATCAAGGGAAAAGGGTCTTAAAACCCTCAGAGCCGCAGCTCAAAAGAAACAGAAATATTCCAAACAAATTCAATGATGAGAAAATGATTCTAACTCTTTTATTTGTAGATTTCCTTGTAGGGGTTCTTATCCTTAAATTAATGTGAGGGGTTACAAGTGTAGTTCTCAGTTTGAGCTTTTTGCCCCAGCTACCCAAAATTTACGGAATGTTGCCCCGAAATGTTGGATAATGGGTTCCCCCCTTTATCAATGACTATAGCCTCTGGGGTTGGATAGGCTACTCTTTTCTCCCTGGAGCAATTAATCTATAGGTAACATTACAATAATTCATTCTCCTTTGATGAATAAGGTACAGGAAAGTCAAGTGCCATTTTAACTTCCACAACTGCGGGGTTTTGAATAAGGTAAGATGTATTGTTTCCACCATAAGAGGATATGTTATAGGGTTGCAAATTAACCTTGCCAGCTGGAGATATATGAACCCATGGAGTTCATTTTCTGGAGCCTGGAAGAAATTGCCTGGTTTTGATTGGAGGGAGACAAAGTTGCATTCCTTTTTGGAGGAGAGAGTTTGCCTTACATGGATTTGTTTGAACAAAAATTATCTAATGGAACCTTATGCTTTTAATTAAAATTGATATGACGTGAAGAAGACAGAAGAAGCCATCATTAAACAATATAGGGATGGGACATGTGGCTTCAGTGCAGTCTAAAGAGGACACTGCAGGAGAAGCAATAGAGTCAGTTTCTCTTTTTTGCTCTTGTACAGCATTGTTTTACATTTTTAATTCTCTACGAACTCTCATTGAAAATATGAACACCTTTAGTTTCACTCATTTTTAAATTTTAACTATCTAAAGTTTGTTGTATGGTGATTAAATTTTTTTTCCAATGGATGTAAACCTGCATGGCCTATTAAAGGTTTATTTGGACACCGTTATTGATTAACCAGATTAAATGATTTTATCATTTGGATGTATGCAAAATGTTCAAGATTTTAATGAATAGATTTATGAACATTTTAGGAGCATCTTTTTTGTTCTACTAAAGTACTTCTGTACGTGGATGTCAGAGATCTTATGGGTTTGCATATTCACTGTTTTCAAACTTCAGAGTGCTGTTTCTGCAAAGACATACAACATCGATTGTTTCACTGTTAATGAATGTATGCTATCTTGCAGATAATACTTTGCTTACTGAACTCTTGATTTGTGTTTTTGATTTTTCTTTAATTGCAGTATACAAAGGATTTAGTCCGTGTTCTGAAGAATATGGTCACTAGTGGGTACTCACCGGAGTTTGATGTTGGTGGAATCACCGATCCCTTTTTGCAAATAAGGGTTCTTAGACTACTTCGCATTTTGGGACAGGGTGATGCAGATTCAAGCGACATTATGAGTGACATTCTAGCTCAAGTAAACAATTTTTTTTGTTTATACAGGATTACGCTAATATAAAGCTGCTGCATTTATCTCTCTGATTTTGAAATAAGTCTAGCTGCTTTCAGATTGTATGGGAAACGATATATTATATAATAAATTAGTAAATGGCAGCCTGCTTTGACACAAATATGGAAAAGTATCATGCTATACCCGAATTAGGCCCTGAAGCTTTGATTTTGAGAATGGTTGTTCGTTGGAAATTGTGACTTTTCTTTCCAACTGTCTTCCCTTTCCATCTTGAATCTTGGGGCTTTTATGCGTTCAATTAAATGTGTAAATTTTTGGTTCTAAATATATACTTACATGGCTATGAAAATGTTTTCAGTACCATAGTTCAGCCAGGAAATTGCTACAGATTTATTTACTTAATGGAACTCGAGCAAATTTCTACAGTGGACTGTTTAGGTGGCATAGGACCACAAGTTCATTAGGTTGAAGTTTACATGTGGCATGATATCTTTAATGCTAAGGATTTATCTCAGTTTAAATTGCTGTATATATTGAAATCGTGAAACATGTTTGCTTCCATGCCTTAGTATCTTATCATTAATCTGTTTGTATTGCTTCCAGGTAGCCACTAATATTGAATCCAACAAGAATGCTGGGAATGCAATACTTTATGAATGTGTGCAGACCATCATGGCAATAGAAGCCATAGGTGGTCTTCGTGTGCTTGCAATTAACATTCTTGGTCGATTTTTGTCAAATCGTGATAATAACATCCGGTAAGCATGTTGAAAAGCTTTCCAGTTTGGTTCCTAAATTTTTTCTTTTGATTGTTTCGTTGGATTCAAATTTGTTCATATCTATATCTATTGCTGCTTCAAAATAACAATTTTTGTATGGAAGACAATTGAAGAATTTGTATGGGATCATCCCTTTGTACTCACAACTTTTATATGTATTTCTTTTGTCACATCGTGGTGTTGGGACTCACATATCACTATTGTGGCTTCTTGTATTTTCTAGTCCCACTGACCTGCTTTGGTTCCTATGTAGACATTAATAAAATTAACTTATTTTACCTGACCTCCCAGCTCTGTAATGTTCACATCTTCCAGTGAATTTCCATCAGAAATTTAGACTTGTAGCATCCTATTTTCATTAGACTTGCACAGGCATCTTCTGGTGCAGCTTGCAAACATGCCAGAATACAATAACTTGTGATGCATATTTTTTTTTTCTGCTTGGACTTATTACTGAAGAATACAACTTTAATATGTGTATTGGCATGGCTGATGGAATTCTCCTATATTATTAACATTATATATTTAGGACAATCTGTAAATGCACATTGGAGATATGATATGGAAAGGTGTGGCTTGTGTGTAGATTGTATTATCAGAAGCTATATTGAGGTCTATGTGGGAAAGTTGTTACATATTTACTAGTTCTTTTTGAGTTATCAGCCAGCTGATACCGATGGATGGTATATATATGCTTTGAAAGGCATTGGTGATTGTTTTTTTTGTGCAGCAATCTCAATACACCTTCATCTTTGAGTTAAATATTATGTGTGAGACCTCCATTAGTCCAAAGCATGTGAGCAATTTTATGTCCTGTTCAACCTTGTTCAATTTATTTATGCTTTCGAGTCTGTTTTGTGAAATTACTAGTAAATGCCAACAGGCTTTTCTGGCTATACTAGACAACTCAATTTGATTAATATTTTCAACTCAATATAGAGATGCATGTCTTCTCCCTGTTTCATTACTGACATTTTTCTGATAACATCACTTGCTATAAACTGGTGAGAGATCCTCTTTCGAAGATTTTGGAAGTGTACTTACTGCTTATCAAGAGAGGTCACCTTAAATATAATTGTAGCTAATCTGTTATTTGATTAGGTAAACTGTAAAGTGTAAAGTATGCACTAAGTCACGAAAAAATGTTGTAAAAGTGTAAGTTTAAAAATGTTGTAGACACGAAAATCCAGGAAACCTTGCATATGGAATATACTAGATGCGAAGTTGCACGAAACAGGGAAACGGAAACGAGTTTCCGAAACCGGCACGAGTACAAAACGCGACCTACCCAAATTTTGGAAACGGGGAAACGCGATATATATATATAAATTTATATTAGAATTTAGGACATTTAAGAAATGTTATGTGAAAGCATATAACATACATGATAAATTATAATTTATTACATTCAAAATAAGTCTCTAAATTTACATCACATTTACTCATGAATGATAACAAACACGTGATGAAAATAGCAATATCGGAATATCCAAAACCAGCCTTTATTATATATCAAAATCTCAAAATCAGGCTGAAAACTTCGCACTCCAAATCTGCCTTTGAAATCTCCTTCTCTTGCTGCTGAAATCTCCTTTGCTCACTGGTTAAAATGTCTTAGCTGAAGCACTACTCTCTTCCTCTTTTCTCCTTGTTAAAATTGCTTTTCTCCAACTGAAATGACTTGCTCAATTCGTGTGATGAGAGAACGAGGCTAGAGTCTTTTTATAAGTTGAGAGAGCCATCTAGAAGCATCCAAAAGACACTTTCCACAATTAAAAAAATAATAAAACACATGAAACCCCAAAAAAAAGCAAAAAAAAAAAGTTAAAGCGACGGAAACACGCCCGTACGGCCTGGAAATGCGTTTCCGTCTGTACTGGGTACGTTTCCCCAATGTGAAACGGCCCAGTACGGAGTGACGGAGAGAAACAAGTTTCCAGGCCGTACAGTACGGTGAAACGCGTTTCTGTTTCGTTTCTGGGCTGAAACGGACCCATGTTCCCTGCAGCATAGACTAGACAGCTCCATTTGATTCATTCTTTCAATTCAATATAGAGATGCATGTCTTCCTACCAGTTCTTTAGTGACCTAGTTCTAGTACCATCACATGTTATAAATTTTGAGCTAAGTAACATAACACCTCCAAACAGGGTCCGTGTCCAATATCCTATGTGTCGGACAGCAATATGTGAGGATACGTGTCCAACACATGTTTGGCACATGTCCTATTCACAGGACACCTACCAAACACGTGTGCCACATGCGCCCTAACCATGTCTCCCGTAAAAGAAGTCTGCACCTCATAAAAACACGTTTTCCCTTTCATTTGAGCTCATTTTACTCAACAGGTTGGAGGAGTAGGATGTTTTGGAATTCAGCTGAGGGTTATTGTGTAGTGTTAGAAGGGGGATTCCAAGTGCTGTGCAAGTGGATTTGTCCACCAATCTTCAAGTTATCCCCTAAAGCAGTCCATTGTCTACCTCATTTCTCAGAAATCATGGCTCAATCATCAAGGGAAGCTAGAAAAGGTTTAAGGAAAGGGAGGAATGCTCCCACTGATGTTGTCGCCCCTCCTTCAGGGTCTGTCAGTGCCCCATCTGCTAGAAGAGGGGCTACAATAGTAGCCTTAAATACTGGATAGATTATTGTTTTAGCAAGACAACAGGATAAATAGAAAAAGTTGTATGATTAAATTTGTATCAAGATCATGTAAGATTCTAAATGTTTTTAGTTTCTAGGTTCTAAAAAATTTGAATCTTTGTCTATATTTCATTTTTGTTTTTGTAATTTACTATTTTTGATATTTTTAATATATATAACAAATTTGTGTATTTGTGTGTAGTATACCTTAGGGTAAAACTGCCTTAGGGTTAGGAGAGAGCTCATGACAGATTTGAATTCAGCAGTTTTTTCCCTCAATTTTTTTGCAACCTGAGATATTATTGAAGTACAATAAGATAAGGTAACCATACAGTCAACAGTTTGTTCATATGAAACCAATTCCACAATATATAGAGAGTTTTAGGACTACAGTCCCCTCAATGTTACATTACAACCCAAAAACCCAGTAATTTCTATCAGAAACCCTACTGTCCACATTTATACCGAAAAGCCCCCTTTTGAAACTTGTGTTGGATGTTTTCCACCTTTACCCATGGATGTTGTATATGGACAACAAGGAGTGAGGGAGGACATCATAGGAGATGAATTATGAGTAGAAAAAATTGTTGAGAAGATTAGGCAAATCCATTTGCAAGTACAGGAGACGCAGAAGAAGTCACAAGAAAAATATAAGGCCATGCATGATTAACACAATAAAGAAGTCATTAAGAGTGGGAGACAGAGTATGGTTACAATTGAACATGGAAAGACTGCAAGGCCCCAATAAGAAGATCGAGGCTCTGCAGTATGGCTCTTTTGAGATATATTGGGAAAGGGGGCAGATAATGCTATTCTGGTTCTTCTTTCTGATGCTTTTCTTGCTCTTGTTTTGGTCCTCTCTGGTTCCTCTGGTTGTTGTTCTTATGCTGGTATTTCTCTGTTCTTCTGTAGCTGATAATTGGCTCCCTGATTGCAATGGCTGAAGGTTCTAATGGAATCTTATTTCCAATTTTTATTTTTCTGTGCATGTGATTTATAAAAAAATTACAGCCCTACTGATTCCTACATTTCTTTAAATAAAGTTGTAAGCTTCTAACATTTGACTATAGATAAAATTACATTTTTACTGTTGATATTTGCTTTACATTCAGATACTTTGAAATATTGAACAGGTTTTTCACTTGACCATACTGCTTTGAGAGCTTTTCCTTTGACTGACTTGGTTAAGGAGTTGTCCAACACATGAAAAACTATGTTGACAACCTTAATGCAAAGTATTTCTAGCCACCCTTTCCATTTCAGCACGTGCCCAGCCATTGTGACTAAGGTGCAATGTTCAACTACTACATGTTGTTTTGGAGTATAGGAAACAATTGGCTGTTTTATTACACAAGTGTTTTACAATATTTTGAAAAATCATGAGTTGTACTCGCCACTTCCATTAGTTCCAAGGACCTTTACTTTTCTACCTCACTAGACTTCTACACAAGTTTTAAATTCCTCAAAACATGAAAATGCAGCCGTTTTGGGCCTCAACAAATGTCCAGAAATACCGTGCTCCACCAAGTGCTTGAGTTGGTGTTGGTTCACACAAGATGTTGTGGGTGAGATCCAATGATGTCAATGCTCTCCATGCTGCCCCATTAGGAAACTGAGCTAGGTGTCATTTATTTGCAAGGTGTCCTTTACAAACTGAACTGTTTAGCTTACTTTGTGTTAGCTCTCTAACCATTTGATTTTATGTGAAAGATGGAGATATCTAAAATCTATGTGCCCATTTTGTTCGACTGCTTTAAGGCCTCTTGGATGTTGGGGATGGCATCCAGCTCATTCAAACCACTCATTGTAAGTGTTGTCATAAGTTTCACAACCCTTATCATCAAAGGATATTAACATGTTTTGTTTAGCAATTTTTCAAATATAAATTAAATTCTTTGACAATCTTGGGACTGTTGCCCAAAGGAGGTGTTTACTAGTGCTATTTGCCTTTGGCCTAGGAAAACATGTGAACCCACTTTTTAGTGAATTTATGAGTTATTAATGTCATGTGCCTTTTTAGTCACTTTATGAGGTACAAAAAGTACATGGTATTTTATTATATTAAAGTGACTTTATGTTTTTAGAAATGACTTCATGAGAAAAGGGTACAAGTTACAAAAAGACATTAAAGTGACCAGGGTGCCTCTTTAATGAAGGGTGAGAGATAAGAGAGGGTCAATGGGAGATTAGATCTTCACCCTCGATCAAGGAGAGTTGAGATCGAATCTCAGCCCTTGATGCTAGTGATAGGGCTTCTCATCATTATGAGAATAAAAAGGTGGAAAAAGGCAAGAGGAGAACTTATTATTAATGTGCAAAGTTGGAGAAGAGAAGAGGAGGAGAAGGCTGAGATAGCTGGAATTTGTGAAGCAAACAAAGTTCCTTCTTAAGTTAAAAACTCCAGAAGACTTGGAATATCAAATTATCCATTGTGGATACAAATATTATATTAAATAGTACGAAGAACGAGTTGATTGAGAATTACAAATGAGGCCTGCTTATATACCTAGACAGGTGCCTCTTCACGAAAGGTCATGTTTCATTTAGACGTGCCCTTTCAACCTAATTACTAATTAACTAATTAATCATTATTTATATTATTTTATTCATTACATTGCCTTCCTCCTCAAAAAGATTTGTCCTCAAAGCTTGTTGATGAAAGGCTTTGATTCTTGTCTTGAAATCTTCGTTGATACTAGACGATATGATCCTTGGAGTCATATATAAAATTTTTGCACGGATGAGGGATCAGACCATCCTAAATTAATATTCTGTCGACTTTTTTGATTACTGGAACCTTGTGATGAATTGTTATCACTTGACTGAGTTGTACGCACTTCAATATTCTTTGGAACATCCGCTTGTTGTTTATGTTCTGAATACGTAGCTTGATCGAGTTGTCTACTCTCGTGATTCGGATGTCGATAGGGAATTCTGTTGATTTGATTTACCCTTATCTTGTTTATGTCATCTCCTTGATTTATTTGAAGTACTTGATTGTTGAAATTTGGGTACCGGAGGACAGGTGGTTCCCTAAGGCTTTGATCTTTGGCCTAGGGAAAAGTGTCCAAAAGAATTTAATTTTTCTCCTAAAGTGACTTTATAAAGTTATAAAGTCAAATCTAATTTAAAAGTGACTTTAAGTGATAAAATTACTAAAGTGACTTTATAAAGTTATAAAGTCAAATCTAATTTAAAAGTGACTTTAAGTGATAAAGTTACTAAAGTTTAATTTTAAAGTGACTTTAATAAAATCAATGTAAAATTAGAAAGGAAAAGTGACTTTGGAAATAAATGACTAAGTGGGTCTTTATTAAAGTGGGGTGAATTAAAAAATAGAAAGTGAGATTTAAATGAGCATTTAATCTCAACCCTAGATCTCAATCTATTTCAGCCATTGGATTTAGGGATTCCCCAAAAGTCACTTAGGGTTAGGTTAAAGGAGGGAAAGGAGGAAAAGGTCATTCATTCTTTCATGCGCAGATTGAGAGAAGGAGAAGGAGAGAGCTGGAGATTTTTCTGAGCAGTGAGAAGGAAGAGGGCAGCAGCAGTGATATTCAGCAAATCCGTACAGCAAGAGCAGAGCACGAAGTTTGAGGCAAGAGGGCACAAATTTCGAGGGAGGAAAGACAACATTTAATGTTGCACGTTTTTGAGGTCCGTACAGCAGTTTGAAGGCACGAAAATCGGGTCCGTACAGCAGGAGAGAGGGCTGTTTTCTGAATCCGTACAGCAGAAAAATCAGCGCTGAAATCGAGGCCGTACAGCAGATTTAAGGCAGCCGTACAACACGTTTTTCGAGGCAGCCGTACAACAGTTTTGACAAGCCGTACAACACGTTTTTCGAGGCAGCCGTACAGTCGTACAACACAGATTTCAATGCTGTCCATACAGCGTTTAATGCTGGACTGTTTGCTGTAATTTCTGTTTTTTGTGGGCACAGAAACCGAGGTGGAGTTTTGGCACGGTTTTTGAGATAAGTACAGTTTTTGAGGTTGCTGTAATTTTTGCTGTGTATATTTCTGTCTCACTGTAAAAAGCATTTTTCAGAAAAATAAAGAGAAGCTTTCAGATTGGTTTTCCCCAAGAGTTGTAGGGGGTTTTTCCAGGGTCACCTTGACCAAAAATCACTGTGTTATCATGTGTTGAATGGCTGTTTGTATCTGCTGATTTTTATTTCTGTATTTTCAGCATTCTGTAATTTTTTCCAGAATTTGTGTTTTCAACAAAATTTATTTTCTAGCTTGTTAAATGTATGGATATGGGAAAGGGCATTTAACTATTTTGGAGTAATAAGGTGAAACTGAAAACCGGGGTGGGAAAACAAGAAATTTCTACATGGTATCGGAGCTTGAGTGCTGAAGAGCAGTTTGGGACAGCAAGGAGAAAAATACAGCCTGCTGATTTTTCACTCAGAAAATTCCAGCACGCTGATTTTTTCACAAACAAAATTTTTACCTTTACTACAGCAGTGCTATTTTTCAGTTTTAGGACAGTAGGATGTCTTTGGGACTGAGGGTGGAGGATAGGTTGGATGGGCATACCAATTACAGTGTTTGGAAGGAGAGAATGCAGAGTATCTTTGAGGAGGCGGAAGTCTAGGACATAATGGTGCATACCGCACAGAACCCTGTAAATGTGCCTACTGATGCTACTCAGTTGGCAGCATATAATAAAAAGAACAACAAGGGTAAGAGACTGATTCTAGACGGAATCAAAGACCATTGCATTCCTCATGTGAGAGGAAAGAGAAATGCTCATGAGATGTGGACAACATTGACCAACCTCTACCAGAGTACCAATGAGAACCGGAAAATGGTCTTGAAGGAGAAGCTGAAGAACATTAAGATGGGTAAGACTGATAGTGCAGCTGGATATCTCACAAAGATTACTAATGTGAGAGATGAGTTGGCAGCGATTGGAGAGGCCATTCCACCCACTAAGTTGGTGCGGATTGCAGTGAATGGCCTCCCCCGTTCATGGATGAACTTTGCTGATGGGGTTTGTGCACGTGAGACCTTTCCCACATGGGAGAGGTTTTGGGATGATTGCATTCAGACAGAGATCAGGAAAGGTCAGCTTGGGGCAGCCAAGCCAGTTGAGCAGGATGAGGATGTAGCATTGTTGGCAGGACGTAAGAAAGGCAAAGGGAAGAAGCAGGCTTCCACAAGCAATGGTGGGGGCAAAGGCAAAGGTAAAGGTAAACAGGATAACACACAGAAGGACTATTCCAAGGTGAAGTGTTGGAATTGTCAGAAGATGGGACACTATGCAGTTGTGTGTTCGGAGAAGAAGAAGAAGAAGGGGAAGAACCAGAGCATGGCAGCTTCAGCAGAGGTTGAGGACTTTGCAGATCATTTTGACCGGGAGTTTGGGTTCACTGCGTGTGAGTCCTCTAGTGTGGGATCATCTGCCATAGAGGTTCAGAGGGAGCATGCATTTCCCTCGATTAGCGGAGCATCTTCGGGTATCTGGTATGTGGACAGTGGGGCTTCACGTCACATGACAGGAGTCCGTGAGTACTTCTCAGAGCTTTCAGAGAGTGGCATTGATGTAGAGGTAGTACTCGGTGATGACAGAGTTGTTAGAGCAGTCGGTGTGGGAACATTGACATTTCAGAGGGAGTCCAAACCTCCCTTGAAGGTGTCGGATGTTCTTTATGTGCCAGGGATGAGGAAGAACCTCATATCCGTCTCAGCTTTGGAGGACAGAGGATATGAGATACTATTCAGGGGAGGACAGGTGTTGATGTATCCCAGGGGCACTCCAGCTGATTCAGCTAGAGTGATAGGTGTACGCCATGCAAAGGTGTGCAAGTTTGCATTTCAGTCCCTTTTGGCATTGAGCAGTAGTACCGACAGCAGAGCTAGCAGTTCTGAGCAGTGTGAGATTTGGCACCGCAGGATGGGGCACATGCATCATGGAGCCTTGAGGACTTTGCGGGAGATCACTACAGGTGTGCCAGATTTCAGTACCGATCACTTTGATACTTGCAGAGGATGTGCGATGGGCAAGTTTGCCAAATCCCCTTTTCCCAGCAGTGACAACAGAGCGACTGGGATACTTGATTTGATTCATTCCGATGTGAGCGGCCGGATGTCTCATGTTTCCTTGAGTGGATATGAGTACTATGTTTTATTCATTGATGATCACTCCGGGAGGACCTGGATTTATTTCTTGAAGACCAAGAGTGAGGTCTTCAAGCGGTTTCAGGAGTTCAGAGCTCTTGTGGAGACACAGACAGGTCGGAAGATCAAGTCCTTGAGGTCGGACAATGGGGGAGAGTACACCCTTGGAGAGTTTGTTGACTATTGTGCGGAGGCAGGCATTAGGAGGGAGCTCACTGTTCCTTACAACCCCCAGCAGAACGGGGTTGCGGAGAGGAAGAACGGATCCATCGGAGGGGCTGCCAAAGCCATGTTACATGATCAGGGGTTGCCATTGTTTTTGTGGGCAGAGGCCTGCAACACAGCTGTTTACTTGCAGAACAGGAGTCTGCATCGTGCCTTGGGGCACATGACTCCGGAGGAGGCTTTTTCTGGGAAGAAGCTTGATATTAGTCATCTTCGTATCTTTGGGTGCATTACATACTCCTACATACCCAAGGAGAAGAGGACCAAAATAGAGCCCACCGCAGAGAAGGGTATCTTTGTGGGCTACAGTGAGACCTCCAAGGCCTTTCGGATTTACATTCCTGCACAGAGGAAAGTTGTTGTCAGGCGGGATGTGAAGTTCGAGGAGGACAGGGCCTTTAGGAGGTCACGAGAGTTAGAGTATCTGGATCAGCCAGACCCTCAGCAGCAATTGAGTCAGTCACAGGGATCCAGTGGGCAGGGATCAAGAGGATCTGAAGGTACATCTATGACGATGTCAAGTCCGTCAGTGGGGAGTGGCTCACCGAGTCAGAGGGGTGGTGCTATGGGCAGCACGCAGAGCAGTCCACAGAGCAGTTCACTGGGGAGTCCACTGATGGACAGTTCACACGGTACCTCAGCATCTACAGGTTTAGGTGCAAGCAGGAGGACAGCAGACAGACAGTCAGGAGTTCAGGCTCCTGATGTTGAGGAGGAGGAGTTTTATTCTCCGGCGGGAGAAGTGTGCTCAGGGAAGAGGAAGCCCAAGTGGCTTCAGGACACCTTGAGAGATGCCACATCTGTTGCTGAGCCTAAGAGGCCGGTCAGAGAGAGCAGACCACCTGAGAGGTTTTGTAGCTATATGGCAATGGCTACGAGCATCCTTGACTCTGAGCCTTCTAGCTATGAGGAGGCAGCTAGCGAGCAGGTCTGGAGAGAGGCCATGCAGGAGGAGTATTCTTCTATCATGAAGAATGATGTTTGGGAGGTGGTGCCGAGGCCTGAGGGCAAATCCGTGGTTACTTCCAGATGGCTTTACAAGGTAAAGCATGCTGCAGATGGCAGCGTTGAGAAATTCAAAGCGAGGTTTGTGGCTAGAGGGTTCTCCCAAGTAGAGGGAGTTGATTATGAGGAGACTTTTGCTCCCGTGGCTCGATATACTTTGATTCGCTCCATTATATTGATAGCAGCAGAGATGGGTTGGAAGATCCACTAGATGGATGTGAAGACCGCATTTCTCAATGGCTTCATACAGGAGGAGGTGTACATTGAGCAGCCACAGGGCTTTGAGGTGCATGGGAAGGAGTCCCATGTGTGCAGACTGAAGAAGGCCCTTTATGGCCTGAAGCAAGCTCCCAGAGCTTGGTACTCCGGGATAGATACTTACTTGCAGAAGATGGGTTTCACAAAGAGTGAGGCAGATCCGAACCTTTACTATATTGTGATAGGTGAGGAGCCTCTCATTCTAGTGTTGTATGTGGATGACTTAGTCATTATAGGTGCAGAGAGACTCATAGAGCACTGCAAGAGAGATCTTGCGGCGGAGTTTGAGATGAAGGACATCGGCTTGATGCATTACTTTTTGGGTTTGGAGGTGTGGCAGGAGGAGGGGCATTTCTTCCTGGGACAGGGGAAGTATATTGTGGACATCCTTGGCAGATTCCACATGGAGGATTGTAAACCCATGTCGACACCGATGATCACCAACTGGAAGAAGCTTCATGCTTCGGATTCCGAGTTGGTGGATCCCACATTGTACAGACAGCTGATTGGTTCCTTGATGTATCTGGTCAACACTAGGCCAGATATTTGTTTTGCAGTCAACACGATGAGTCAGTTTATGTGTGAGCCTAGGAAGGTTCACTGGGTGGCTGCAAAACACATTTTGTGGTAGCATTGAGTTCAGCGGAGGTAGAGTATATGGAAGCCAGTTTAGCTAGTTGTGAGGCCATCTGGCTTCGCAAGATGTTGTTTGGCTTATTTGGTCAGCCGTTGAGACCTTCAGTGATTTACTGTGATAATCAGAGTTGCATTAAACTCACGGAGAATCCAGTATTTCATGACAGGTCAAAGCATATCGAGATCAAATATCATTTCATTAGAGACTATGTTCAGAAAGGAGCTGTGAAGCTTGAGTATATTCCCACTGATGAGCAGGTTGAGGAACACCTTCCTCGGTAAGAGGGAGTGTTGAAGTTTGGTTACCGGAGGACAGGTGGTTCCCTAAGGCTTTGATCTTTGGTCTAGGGAAAAGTGTCCAAAAGAATTTAATTTTTCTCCTAAAGTGACTTTATAATTTTTATAAAGTCAAATCTAATTTTAAAGTGACTTTAAGTGATAAAGTTACTAAAGTGACTTTATAAAGTTATAAAGTCAAATCTAATTTAAAAATGACTTTAAGTGATAAAGTTACTAAAGTCTAATTTTAAAGTGACTTTTAATAAAGTCAATGTAAAATTAGAAAGGAAAAAGTGACTTTGGAAATAAATGACTAGGTGGGTCTTTATTAAAGTGGGGTGAATTAAAAAATAGAAAGTGAGATTTAAATGAGCATTTAATCTCAGCCCTAGATCTCAATCTATTTAAGCCATTGGATTTAGGGATTCCCCAAAAGTCACTTAGGGTTAGGTTAAAGGAGGAAAAGGAGGAAAAGGTCATTCATTCTTTCATGAGCAGATTGAGAGAAGGAGAAGGAGAGAGTTGGAGATTTTTCTGAGCAGTGAGAAGGAGGAGGGCAGCAGCAGTGATATTCAGCAAATCCGTACAGCAAGAGCAGAGCACGTAGTTTGAGGCAAGAGGGCACAAATTTCGAGGGAGGAAAGACAACATTTAATGCTGCACGTTTTTGAGGTCCGTACAGCAGTTTGAAGGCACGAAAATCGAGGTCCATATAGCAGGAGAGAGAGGGCTGTTTTCTGAATCCGTACAGCAGAAAAATCAGCGCTGAAATCGAGACCGTACAGCAGATTTAAGGCAGTCGTACAACACGTTTTTCGAAATGATCGTACAACACAGATTTCAATGTTGTTCGTACAGCATTTAATGTTGGACTGTTTGTTGTAATTTCTGTTTTTTGTGGGCACGGAAACCGAGGTGGAGTTTTGGCACCGTTTTCGAGATAAGTACAGTTTTTGAGGTTGCTGTAATTTTTGCTGTGTATATTTCTGTCTCACTGTAAAAAAGCATTTTTCAGAAAAATAAAGAGAAGCTTTCAGACTGGTTTTCCCCAAGAGTTGTAGGGGGTTTTTCCAGGGTCACCTTGACCAAAAATCACTGTGTTATCATGTGTTGAATGGCTGTTTGTATCTGCTGATTTTTATTTCTGTATTTTCAGCTTTCTGTAATTTTTTCCAGAATTTGTGTTTTCAGCAAAATTTATTTTCTAGCTTGTTAAATGTATGGATATGGGAAAGGGCATTTAACTATTTTGGAGTAATAAGGTGAAACTGAAAACCGGGGTGGGAAAACAAGAAATTTCTACACTGATTTCCTTTAGCTATGGACATTAAATAGCTAACTTTTGGATCTTTACTCAAATCTTTGTTGTTGGAGCTGCAACTTTTGAGTACATCTTTACGTCAACTAGTTTATTTTCTTTTTGAGTAGTGATATTTACTGGATCGATGTGCGTTTTTTCTTCAACTTGAATTTCTACATTTTAAGGTTTCGACGATTCTTTTTCGACTAGTTGTTGCACCTTGTTTTCTAATTACTTCTTGTCCTTCTTTAGCTTCGTAATTTGCGTTAGTAATTTTTCTTTGTGGTCCTTGAGGCGAACAACTTCTTCATTCTTGTTAGTGGTGATTTTGTCAATTTCCTTTTGCATATTTTTAATCACCTTTTTACCTTCTTGAAAAATTACTTTTGAAAATTCTTGTATGTCTTCAAGCGTCACTGAATTTGGCTTCAAGTTAATGTTCTATAGCGTTATTTTCTTCTTTTTGTAGGAGAATGTCAAAAACTTCTTTTTCGTATTTAAGATAAATGAACCTAAGGTTTCCATCCATGGTGAACCCAACACAATGTCACTATCGTTAAAAAGTACGGCTTTCACAGTAAATTGAGAGATAAAAGTATATTCCCCAATATTTAGTTGTAGACTTTTTATGTCTTATTTTTTGTTGTTGTAAAAAATGTCTAATTTTTCGATTATATTTGACTTAGGAATCACCAACTGGTTTGCAATTTTAGGGCTTATGTAATTTTTATCTTCGGCGAGTGATATAGCAATAGTGACATCTTTTCCAGTGAGAGTTCCTTTAAATTTAAATAGCACTTTGGCGTCGATGGGTAAAGTTTATAAAAATCTTCCCTCTTTTATTTTCGAGTTAGACTTCATTTTTTCCTTTGATTTAATAACTTCCCTTGGTAAATTTTGCGTTTAAATGGTAATTTTCACTAAAGTTTTTTTTTCTTAATCTTCCTTTCCTATTTCTTCTAAAAATAAACTTGATACTTCCTTGGGCTCTCACACTTTATGTAGAGTAAACTCTAATATTTTAATAAAAGGAGATTCTTGAGTTTCCTTTCACTTTTTACTTTTTCTTCCCACTTAAACTTCTTGATTATTCCCTCCAATATATAAATTTGATATTATTTATATTTTAATTATAATATTATATCAATAGTTTAACAATATATAATTAACAATATAACTATACAACTATTACAACAATGGTGACGATTGGTAATTAGGGGGTGTGATTGTTGGGAGGAGACAACACTTGTGCACCAACGTAGTAATGGACAGTCACAGGAATTATTTTCAAGAAAATTCAGTACAGATCGATGTGTGGGCAAATTGTACATTTTAATGGCGAGGATGAGTTCTGTACAATGGCAACAACGACCGAATAATTTTTTGAAGTGGTTCCTTATTTGGTAGCACTGCACTGTGGCAAACAAAAATGGGGCGACGACTTCAAGGGGCAAACTGCGGTTCTCGGGCACGATTTGTGTGGAGGTCTTGGCAACATTCGAGAGACGGTGTGTCGTGCAGTCAGGCTGCTACAATGATTAATTGTTGGCGGTTGCAATCGGGCATTCACATGCCGGTGACGTATGTAACGAATAGGGTGCAACTGTGGTTGGATGAGGGAAGAAATCGACATTCACTGAACAGGGATGTTGGCTGCTGGCAAGTGTCACAGGAGCTTGAGGGCGGTTCGACGACAGAATGTCGAGTTTGTTCGGGTGTCCCCTGTGGTGGTGGCTAGTATCTGTCCGGGATGCGTGCGACTGGAGAGAAGTGGCGGGTGCAGACGCGACTACTTGGTGGTCGAACGAGGATCAGTGGCGGCAACCGACTGGTGGATTTGCTGTAAGGAGTTTTGTTGGCAGAGTTAGCGATCGAACGACGGTTGCAGTTGTAAAAGACGACTTTGCGTGTTAGAATCAGTGAGGAGCGATGACGAGTGTGTCAGGGTTATCGATTGTGGTGGGGTTGTTTGCCCTTTTATTTTTCTATTTTTTCTAAATTGTTCTTTTAGATTTTATATTTACATTTTTTGATATATTTTTTTTGACTTTTTTATAATTTTTTTTCAACACTTTTTTTTTTAATGTATTTTACTCTATTTTTTTCCTTCAAATATATTCTCAATATATATATATGTATACTGCTTTTTTTTTTTTGTTTTAAACTTTTAATTTTGTCTTTAAATGACCAAAGGCCTCTGATGAACAGCAACGAAGAAACTCCAAAAGTTGTAGCGAATGCTTTAGTCACGACGACAACAAAGTTGACGATTTTTATGGTCAAAGACTTGGATTGAAGAGCATGGTTATGTGCAGCGGTTAAGTGGTCGAAGGCTCAAACTACTCTGATACCAAATGAAGTGAACAAAGTTCCTTCTTAAGTTAAATACTTCAGAAGACTTGGAATATCAAATTATCCATTGAGGATACAAATATTATATTAAATAGTATGAAGAATGGGTTGATTGAGAATTACAAATGGGGCCTTCTTATATACCTAGACAGGTGCCTCTTCACGAAAGGTCATGTCTCATTTAGACATGCCCTTTCAACTTAATTACTAATTAACTAATTAATCATTATTTATATTATTTTATTATTACAATTTTCTAAAGAAGAGGACATTTGCAGCAAGGATAACATACTCACAGGCCCAAATTCCAAGGCTGGAAGAGAGGCACACAAATTGAGGAGCAACACTCATTTCCAGCATGACCTTCAAGGAGCTCAGCACATAATTTGAGGCGCCCTCGGCACAGATTTCGAGGGTAGAAATTCTGATATTGAGGCATGCATTTCCAGGCAGAAAAAGTGCTGAACAACAGTGTAAAAATAGAGGTCTGAGGCACACATTTTAAGGAGCTGAAGTACTGTCAGAGGGTGTGATTTTTAGGGAAGAAAATCAGTCTGATAGTGCTGATCTCTCTCCCGAATTTTGAGGAGAAAATTCCGGGCAGAGGGCGCTGAAATTGAGGGCATATATTGCTGAATAGTGGCACAATTTGTGAGGTTTGAAACTCTGGACAGTGGCATGCATTCTGAAGCATACGACTCATTGATTGACAGAATAATAATATATATATTATTAATTATTGATTTATGGGTACAATTGTGGGAGGCCCCAGGGTTAAATACTGCCTCAGGTCCCTCTTGGTGAATGGGCATGATATTTGATCATGCACTTTGCCTAATTAAACTAATAATTACAGAACTAATTAGTTTCTACATAACATTGCCTTCCTCTTGAAAGGATGCTTTGTCCTCAAAGCATATGTAATGACAGGTGCTATTGAAGAAACACTTTTGTCTCCCAAGAAGCTTCTTCTTCTGGTAAGTCCTTCCACTTGATTAGGTATTCTTTGATTACTCTAGACCACAACTTTTTTTCCCTGATGGAGATGATACCTTTTGGTTCTAGAATGACTCTTCCTTTGTCATCTAAAGTCGGAAGCGTTGTTTGTGCTGATTGATGTTCACCAAGTGCATTTTTAAGGCAAGATACATGGAAAATGTCGTGAACACGACTTTTATCAGAAAGGCTTAAAATGTATGCTACTTGGCTAATCTTTTTGTTGATCTGGTATAGTCCATAAAACCTTGGTGCTAATTTGTTTTTTCCCTTATGTTTTAAGGACAATTGCTTGTAAGGTTGAAGTTTAACAAATACCCATTCTCCAACTTCAAATTCCCTCTCTGTTCTATTTAGATCAACTTGCTGCTTCATACGATTTCTCGCATTATTTTGATTTTCTTTAAGAGTTTGGACGACTTTTTGAGTTTCTTCTAACTGGTTTTTAATAGCTGGAAGTTTCGTCTCGATGATAGCAAGGTCCTTCCATTTCGGAGGTTCGTAACCGTACAGAGCTTGAAATGTAGTCATTTTCACTGACGTGCAGTAAGTAGAATTGTACCACCATTCAACGAGATGTAATCAATCAACCCACTTATTTTGTTTGTCTGTGGCATAACAACATCGATAGGCTTCTAAACATTTTATTGACAGTCTCTGTTTGAGGATGGTAGGCTGAACTCATGTTGAGGTATGGTCCTATATGATTAAAAAATTCGTTCCAAAAATTACCCTTAAAATTTGCATCTCTGTCGCTCACAATGACTTTGGGAAATCCATGTAATTTGTAAACATTTTTACAAAATATCTCAACGATTTGTTTTGCTGAGTCTGATTTTTTCATTCCAATAAAGTGAGCATACTTGGTGAGTTTGTTAACTACTACAAGAATTTTATCTTTACCATCAAACACAGGTAAACTTTTGATAAAGTCCATTGATATTTCTTCCCATTTTTGATTCGGAATATTCAAGGGATGAAGTAGTCTAGGTGTCATAATATTTTCATTTTTATTCCTCTGGCATTTATCGCATTCTGCTACATATTTTTGAATCTCATTGCTCTTTCCCTTCCAAAATAATGACTGGCGTGCATTGTAGTAAGTTTTAAAGAATCCTACATGCTCGACTGACAATGAATCATGTGAATCCTTGAGAATCTTGGCTTTAAATTTGGAATTTGAATTTATAGAAATTCTTCCCTTGAACCATAGAATATGGTTCTTCCATTCAAATTTTGATTTCCAAGGAAGGTTATTGATTATAGCACTTGTTTATGGATCTTTTGCATATTCACTTCGAATCTCATTAAGCCATTTGGGAACAACGACCGAAACTGCAAGTAATGATGGTTCTTCGTCCTTTCTGGACAGAGCATCTGCTACCACATTGTCCTTTCCCCTTTTATGTAATATCTCCATGTCAAAACCAACAATTTTTTCAATCCACTTTTGTTGTTATTTAGAGAGCGTTTCTTGTTGGAGGAGATATTGGAGACTATTATGGTTTGTTCGTATGGAGAACTTACTTCCCAAAAGATATTGCCTCCACTTGGCTAGTGCGTGCATAATTGCGAGCATTTCTTTGTTGTATGTAGATTTAAGATGTTCTCGCTTATTGACTTCCAGGCTTTCGAAAGCAATTGGGTGACCATCTTGCATTAATATTGCTCCTATACCAAAACTTGAGGCATCACACTCAATTACAAATGGTTTTGAGAAGTCTGGAGTTGCCAATACAACGACTTTAGACATAACTTCCTTCAAGTCTTCAAAACACTTTTCTGCTTCATTATTCCATCGAAATGAGTTCTTCTTTAGAAGGTTCGTTAGGGGTGCGGTTATATGGGCATAGTTTTTAATAAATCTTCGATAATACCCGATCAATTCCAGGAATCCTCTTAGTTTGGAGATATTAACTGGTTTGGGCCATTCCTTTATAGCCTTGTTCTTATTAGGATCTACTTTTACTCCCTCCTTGGATATTATATGTTCGAGATACTCTATTTTTTCTTTCCCAAATGTGCATTTGGACTTCTTGGCTTAGAACTGATGCTCTTCTAATGCAATAAGAACTTGCTCCCATTGTTGTAGGTGCTCCTTCCATGTTTTACTATAAATTAAAATGTCATCAAAGAACACTAACACAAACTTCCTTGGATATGGATGGAATAGCTCATTCATCGTAGCTTGGAATGTTGCTGGTGCATTGGTTAACCCGAAAGGCATTACTTTAAACTCGTAATGACCTTCATGTGTTCGGAACGCCGTTTTTGTTATGTCTTCCAACCTTATCCTGATTTAGTAATGCCTTGACCTTAAGTCCAATTTTGAGAAGTATTTAGCCCCATGTAGTTCATCCAACATTTCATTGATAAAAGGGATTGGAAATTTGTTTTTAATTGTTTTTTTGTTTAGTCCTCGATAATCAATGCATAATCTGAACGATCCATCTTTCTTTTGAACTAATACAACTGGAGCAACATACGAAATTTTACTTTTTGTGATGTTGCCACACTCATCAATTTCATCTCGATTTCTCTTCTTGGAGGCATCTTCATTAGAAGATCTTAGAATACTTTTTCGTGCTTTTGAATTAGCTCCTGGATTTCTGGTACTTCTTCGTTGACCAAATTTGAAGTTAACATTTCTAATCGATGACATTGTACTACTTATGCCCTTCCCATTTAAATCTTATTAATTGACTTTGATGGTTGGCAGAATAAGTGCCTAGGGTTTGTAACCATTGGATACCTAAGGTCACATCCACTCCTCCTAATGGCACAGTGTAGAATGAATATTCTAGATTACAGTCTTGTATTTGTAATCTGACTTTATGGCATTTCCATGCCTTCTCAATTTTCTTACCGTCATCTACCATAACCTTCATGTTGGGCATGAGAAATGTGAAAATGTTGAGTCTCTTCGCCATGGTTGAGTCCAAAAAATTGTGGGTGCTCGAATAAGACCATTACATTGTTCTTCTTGATATGTCTTTTTAATTTTAATGCCTGGGGTTGTGATATACATGTCATGGCCAATAATGATACTTGCGAAATACTTTCATCATCTGGTTCCGGAGAAAATTGTGGAGAATCTTCAATTTCTTCTTCGTCCGATTCTTCATTGTCTAAATCATTAGTTGCTTCACATGTATATAGGTTCTTGGTTTCTTTCCCTTTAGCACATCTATGTCTCAGGTCTCATTTTTCGCCACAACATCTGCACTTACTTTCTTTCATCCTTTGCATTTCCAAATTAGTTGTCCCCTTCACGAAGATGCAGTGGAACATATTTTGTATTGCCCTGATAATTTCGCTTATCCTCTCCAACATACTATCATTGTTTTCATAAACTTCCTCCAAGCAAGGTGTATTTGTGTCAAATGCCTTGATCAAGGTCAAGATTGGTTTAGTAAACCGTAAAAAGTTTTGGACCTTGTCCCATCATGCATCATCAAGAATGACAGACTTGATTTTTTTCCATCTATCAGAAGTGGAAGTCGTCCATGATTCCCAAAGAACGTCAATGACCATTGCTTTTAATGCTTGTCTCACCTCCACAAGCCTCTTTATGATAAGAGTGTGGGAGGCAAAATGAGTTTCAACAACCTACAAGTTTCAAAAAGTCAAATCTCAAATGAGAAATCATATATAAATTTTTAATTAAAATTAAGAATTTCCAATACAAATAATATTGATTAAAATAAAAGTACTTTCAATAGCTCCAACTTTGCAAAACCTCGATATATGGCCTGGACATCGAATGATTGGTTATGAACATTTGGATTTCTTTTGCTGCTACATAAGTTTCATTAATCCATTCAATCTCACCAATCTTGGCAAGCTCAAGGTTCAATGAATGTACTGCACATGGAGTCCAAAATATGTGATCATATCGACTCTTCACAATCAAACTTGCAACTTTACAAACCCGTGCATTGTCCGTAATGACTTGGACAACAATATGTGGCCCCGCAATTGGCCCCGCAATTTCTATTGCATCAATAAGAATTGTGGATATGAAAGATGCATCTTTCTCTATTCGACTGCAATCAACAACCTTCAAAAACATTGCCCCTTGGGGGCATACTGCAAGAACATTAATTAATGGACGGTTTCTTTGGTCTCTCCATCCATCAGAATGAACGACACCCCTATTTCTGTCCATGTATTCTGGATTGCCTATAGCTGTCTATCCACGGATTGTCTCTTTGGTGCCAACAAAGTAGTGTAGGCCTTTTCATATTCAGGGCTTTTGTACCCTTTTGGTGCTTCAATAACAACCTTAATCATTTGTTGCCAATAAGGGGAACACACCAATTTGAATGCTATCCTATTTACATAGATGCAATGAGTTACATGTTCATCGGCTATGTCTCTACCTTGATTCCTGAACGCTGCTTCAAGAGGGCCTAGAGTGGGCCTTTTATTAGTTGTGGTAGCATGCCTAGATGGCAATGGAGGCCTAGTTGTAGAGCTTTTAACAAGGTGATTTCCCTTAGCAAGCTTCCTATCAACAACTTCTTACAAAGATGAATAGAATTTCTTTTTTTCGGAACTCAAACCTTTGCCAGGTTTTCCATTTGCATCTTTTGGCCTAGTGCATACTTGCATCTCTGTGTTAGTTTGATCAGTGAGATGGGCCTTCACTCTAGTATATGAGCCATTTTTTATATCTTGGCATTCATTGCACTTCCATTTAAATGAACCACCTCCGAGATTTTTGTTATGTATATTTTATTAATTATTAGTTAGATATAGTTATATTATGTTTTATTAAGTGAAAGGGCATGATCTTCACCAAGGGACACCATGAGGCTATATTTAAAGCCTCGGTGATTCTCCATTGTAATCATATCTCATATCTCATCTTTTATAAATAATAATATATACTTATTCAAGTTTACCAGAGTTTTTACACTCCATTGGTATCAGAGCCATCGCTCTTAGGGATCTGTGTGATCACCCAGAATTAAGGAATTACAAGAAAATTCCAAAATTGCAGATTTTTTTAAAAACCAAGTGCTTGTGGGTAGCAACATTTGTTTTTTAAAATAAAAGAGAGAAGGAAAGTTAACATAAAGGGGGAAATAAATTAAAAGGAAAAAAAAATATTTAAAAGAAAATAGTTCCAAAGAAAAAAAGAAAAAGTAAAAAAGAGATATATATAAAGAAGTATATATACGTACATGTGAAGACAAAGTAAAAAGGAACAAGGAAGAGTAATTGCTCGTGGTTTACAAGCTCGTGGTTTTGGGCCCATGGTAATTGCCCATGGTATTAAAACCCATTTCCCCTTTTCAAAACAACGTGCCTTTTCAAAACAAAGTGACTTTTAAAAACAACGTGACTTTTCAAGGTTAACAATCTTTTTCCCCATATATATATATATATAATTCAAATAATAAAATAATAATAATAATAATTATTATTATTATTTAAAAAATATATATAATAATAATAATAATAATAATAATAATAGAAATTATTATTATTATTTCAAAAAAAAATTAATTTAATTAATTAATTAATTAATTTAAAAAAAAAGAGAGGGAAAAACTGGCAGAAAAATATTCCCCACCTCATACACGTTCAATGTCTTCATCAATGTCGATGGCCGAATTCCAGAAGAAATTGGTGGATCTTGAGAAACAGATCAATAATAATTCTGAAGAATTCGGAAAAAGATTAATCGATCTTGAAGGTACAGTTGCAGGACACTCCAACGACATCAAAAAGGTTCATGATACGACAAATCGAATAGAAAGACAAATGTGGCTAAATCATCACGAGGCCACAGAAAAGCATAACGAAGCAATGAACAAGATGATAGAACTCTTCAATAAGCTAAATGATAAGATAGATAAGTTAAGTCAGACACAATCCCCAATATTTTCTAATATGGAACAAAATCAACAAAACAATTCCGCAAATTCAGGGAACTCAGAAGAGTATCAAGAAAAAACCGATTCCCCACATCATCAAGAAGATAGTAATGCAACAATAGAAGTTATTGAGAAGTTTATATAAATGAAAATTCAATGTCAGAAAAAGAAACAATGTTGGTGAAAGAGCCACATAAAGAATTCAACGTGACTGCTATCACAGATGCAACTACAGACATAGTCATTGAAAATGAAAGAGACCATGAAAATATAGATGCTTATAAACAGCAAAATGTTTCATCACCAGAATTGAAAGAAAAATGTGAAGAGACAAACACATCTGAAGCCACTGATACAGTGCCAGAAGCTATTAAGGCCTTAGGTGATGAAGCAGATAGGTTGTTAAGAAGGAAGCGTTTGATGATGAGGAGAAGTTGCATCGAACAATAATTGTGGGTAAGTTACCTCTAAATCTAAAAAGGAATCGCGAAAAATCACCATAAGAACAAGGAATAGTTCGGAAACACGAAAAAGTATTCCAAGATCTACCCATAAAAGTGCCTCCCGATAGGAAAATCAAACATCCAATAGAAGTCAAGACAGGATCCGACCTTGTCAATATCATATCTTGTCACTATCCACATCACCAAAAGATTGAGCTCGAGAAGATGCTCCACGATCTTTTTAAAATGTGGGAAGCAAGAGCTCGCCACTCGAGGAACCCAGGCATTCGTCAACATTGTCCATTATTACGTATGCTTTGAGGACAAAGCATCTTTAAGAGAGGGGAAATGTTATGTATATTTTATTAATTATTAGTTAGATATAGTTATATTAGGTTTTATTAAGTGAAAGAGCATGATCAAAGATCATGCCTTTTCACCAAGGGACACCATGACGCTATATTTAAAGCCTCGGTGATTCCCCATTGTAATCATATCTCATATCTCATCTTTTATAAATAATAATATATACTTATTCAAGTTTACCAGAGTTTTTACACTTCAATTTTTTCCAATAATCTCCACATACTGCCATAGAGGAGATTTTGGGTCTATTTTGATGATTTCCCCTTCACTTTTCTCATGGTGTGATGGTTCCATAATGATAATGGTCTATAGGTTTCCTTACTGCATATAAATTTCAAATTATAATATATTAGCTTGTAGTATTGCAGAGCAATCTCGACCAGTCAATCAGGTTTAATTTCAATCACTTACACTACCACAAAAAAATAAAAATTAAATAAAAATGAAATATTAAATTTAAAATGACAGTTCAATGATATAAAAAACTGAAATTAGTTCAGCTAAGATGAATGTGTCTGTGTAGCAATGCTTCAATCTGTAGCAAGCAACAGTAAGGGTTTTACTTTCACCCAGGAGTCAGTGTTGAAGTCAATATTAATGCTGTGTCACCTTTGCAATATTCATTGAGTATTCAAAACCATAGCAGGCAATTTGGAAGTTGGAACCCTATTCTACAACTTTGACACTTGCTTCCTCTTAAGAGTGCTAGAGCGTATTAATTTTTTACTTTAAATTTTTTAAATATGCGGTTCATTGTTTTAGAATCACAGTGAGGCTAATCATAGTGACAAAACTTAAAAGACAATGTCACAATTGTGCTGCTGTGACAACAGTGACAACATTTTTGATGTATGGCTAGGCCGCTAGGGTGGTATCAGTATGTACAGTGAGTCGAAAAACATAAAAAAATAAAAATGTGAAGGACATCTAATAATCATTATCGTGTACTGTTATATGTCTATTCTCCATGTTTTCTGTGCTATCTGAAAATTTGTCTTTCAGGCAGTGTACTGCATAATGAGCTCATAGATTGTTTTGGAATTTTTGAAAGACGTGTCCTATAAGGTATTGGGGATATTGAGAAATATTATGGTTTAATAAAAAAATATAGCATCTTTGAGTAATCCAAGATTGCTTACATGACTTTTTCGTAGCACTTGTAGTGCTGTTTAGTCCAACTGGACCAAGAAAATAAAGAAGAAACAATCTGATTTTCTTTTATTAGAATTAGGGCTTTTCCTATTTAGTTTATGCTGGCATTCTCACTGTACAGGGAAAGGAACCAGTTTTCCATATCAAATTCAGTGAGCAATGCAATACAGAAGAAATCAATGACTTCGATTTTTTATTTTTATTTTGGTGTTACGAGTACAAGAGTGGGAGAAATTTTAGGTGTGTTCTAACTTCTGAATAAATTTTACATTTGGCAGAAGAGTAGAGAAGCGACAGATCCACTCAAATTTGAAGGGCAGTGGAGTACATAATTAGCTCTTAAATCATTTTCGAAATTGAAAGATGTGTCATATGAAGCATTGGAGAAAATAAGAGGATATTAATGTTCAACTTAATGTAAAAGAAATATCAATCCTTATGTTTACTCTCTAGTCATATGAAGTTTGAACATGTCTGCTGGATTTCCAATAATAATTATTGTGTGCTGTTATATGTCTATTCTCCATGTTTTCTGTGCTATCTGAAAATCTGTCTTTCATGCAGTGTAGTGCATGATGAGCTCATATATTGTTTTGGAATTTGAAAGATGTGTCATACAAGGTATTGGAGAAGATAAGAAATATTATGGTTTAAGAAAAAAATATCAATCCTTATGTTTACGCTCCTGTAATATGATTATACCTGTTGGATTTTTTATCATAAGTATTGTGTGCTGTTATATGTTTATTCTTAAAGGTTTTGTGCCATCTTAAATTTATCTGTCTATTGTGGACATGCTTTTTCTCTTAAAAATATCCTTCTAAAGTGATATCAAATGACTCTATTAAGGAGCTCTAGGAGGTATTAGAAAGTTAGAAACACCATTGATAATTAAACATTTTAACTTGACACCCACTCTCCTCTCTCTTGGCATATAATGTTAAGCTGTTGTATCAATTAATAACAGTTTGTCGCCTGCTTTTCTGTTTTCTCAGATATGTGGCTCTGAATATGCTAATGAAGGCAATCACTGTAGATTTTCAAGCGGTACAGAGGCATCGAATAACCATCGTAGAATGTGTCAAGGTGTTGTGATCTTATATCCATACTTTTTCTTTTATGTATGCATGAAGATTATATACTTCAACAAAGAGAAGATACTGCAAAAGCTGTACATGGTTTCACTATTCAGTATAAATTATTTCCATGTGGATGGATGCTTTCAGAATACAAACTACCAAGTTTTCTTTTGTTCCCGATTCAAGAGGAAATTTCTATTTATCATGGATTGATGGCCATTTCTTTTGCTTCTATACAGAGATTGTAGTACTGTCGTGTTAGTTGAATAAATTATTTCCATGTGGATGGATGCTTTCAGAATATGAAATACCAAGTTTTCTTTAGTTTTGGATTTAACGGGGTTTTTTTTTTTTTTCATGGATTGATGGTCTTTCTGCTTCTGTACAGAGATTGTAGTCTGGGCAGCTTAGTTATGATTTGCATGTTTATTTCGGGAATCTGTAAACTTGTAGATGCCTTCAGGGTGAATAATCTAGTTTACTGGTGATGGAATGTTGCCATGAATTGGGTACTACAGGCTGGCTAGGTAATGTTAGCATAACTAGTGATGTAGGTCACTGTCAGCAGAGCACACAACAAAATTAGTTGCAATGGGTTGCCATGCAGCTATCAGCATTCAGAATATGCAATTCCAAGTTTTGTTTAGTCTTAGAGCTGAGCAGAAAGTTCTCATTGATTAAAGGCTGTACATTTTGTTCTATGAAAACCATTATACTGTTGATTGTTGTATTTTGCAGGCATTATACTGCTGATAGGAAGTTTGTGATTTGCATAGATATTTTGGGCATTTACCATTACATAAATGTCTTTGAATACGAATAATCTAAGTAATCACACTTAACAAACTTTGCACACAGAAGGGAATAAGATAAGATGATATAATTTTATTAATGTCCAGTGAATGACCACAGATTTAGGTCAGCGGGAATGGAGAATATAACGAGCATGAATACAATATGGGACCGCAAGCACAGCTGCTAAAGAATGCCTAAAATAACATAAGGAAAGAAACAAACCTACATTAATACAGCCTCAAAACACATGTATATAATTGTGACAAAGGTA
The DNA here is from genome assembly GCA_034641835.2 of Pinus albicaulis. Taxonomy (NCBI): domain Eukaryota; kingdom Viridiplantae; phylum Streptophyta; class Pinopsida; order Pinales; family Pinaceae; genus Pinus; species Pinus albicaulis. The sequence goes on along the minus strand of CM076575.1, from coordinate 493,829,300 downwards.
CGTTGATACAAAATACAAATGCCAAGTGTTTATCCAGGAGAGTGGGCAACTCAAGAGACTCTCAGGAGAGAAATAGTGAGAGAGAGAGATCAGATGATGAAGGTAATCATGTCAAGGTCTCCTGGGTCTGATGGATGAAGGTGAGGGGGATGAACTGGGCACTGGCTCACTGTTGGAGTCCTCTGGAACCATTGGGGGGTCAGGCTGTATGATCCTGGGGGGATGTAGCAGTGGGGGATACTCCTAGCATCTGAGGTCGAAAGAAATAAACTCTGGATAGATTTTTGGCTACTCCTCTGGTTCTGGGAGGTAATCTGACGGGTGTGAGTGACAAGGGAAAGTAGATGTGATTGATATATATAACATTAGCATGGTGTAAATATTGATCTAGATAGCTGCGGCCAAATGCAAGGTAAAGGTTTAAAAATTGTGGGTATATTGATCTTGCCAGGACAGCAAAGGAATACCAGATATACTGTAAATCATTGAGAACTATACCAGTAACACCAGCTATTTTCTTAAAATGGATTCCATGGTTGTTGATTAGTGGTTGCAAACAAAGAAATGCTTGATGAATGATTTTAAATTTTGTAGTCACGTGGAATTTATTGGAGAGTAGGTTGATTTAGATGGCATTCAATCTATTCTGTTATGATATGTCATTAACTTTTGTTAGATTTACTGTAAGCCTAGCACTCGACACTTGATTCCTAATAGAAAAAAATGATCTACTTATTTAAATGCGCAGCTAGGTTCCTTACACAATAAAATTCAGCAGAAGCAAATATATCGATCTCAATCACAGTGACACAAAAAGATGCTGCCCAATCAAATCAGTTCATCATTAACAATGTTTTAGAACCTACTTTGGCTCTTGTCTTGGGATAATGTCCCAACTGAGATAATACAAATACAAACTAAACTTGGATCTGATCCAATAGATTTGCCCTAGATCGGTGCTTGATCTTCTTTGCAGATTTAGATCTCCAGCCTATGTGCACTCCGTCGGACCCGACGCTCTGGAGTATTGCACTCCTCTTCCCAAGGGTAGTGTCACTGTATGGAGTGTGTTATCCCTCTCCCTAGCCTTTCTTTTATAATTTTACATCGATCAAAATCCCTGTTATCCGCCACCAGTGGGTGACTCCTATAGGAGAAATTTTCTCCTGGATTTGTCTTCAGCCGACAGCCAACAACTCCTTGCAGCCACCTGATAGATCAATGTGCTACTATTCTCCGCCACCTGAGCTAGCCATTGTGTACCCTTGCTCATCTGTTATGATCGTATGTTTGAAGGTGGGCCATCCAACCCTGAAGGTATGATTTTTCATTATGTAATTGGGTGTTTATGCTTGCTTTTCTTGGGCACACTTGAACATGGATTAGTGGGGGGATTCAAAGGAAAGAATGTGCTTTGGCTGTACTCTTGTTCCTGTACTTCAACTTTGGGATTAATCTTGTATCCTAGTCCCGTGGGATCTACTTTATTGGCTACTAGCTTTAGGAGTGGCGCTACATGGGAAACCTTGATTTTGGTTGCGTGGACCTGCTTCCTGATACCATATATCTCACTCCTCTTCGCTCATTAGAAGCCCTTTTTATATTTTCCCCATTTAGGTCCACATTTATCCATTGGGTCCAGAGTGTGTTAGCCTCCCCCTCCCCTTGTCCACACCTTGTGTTGGGCCTGGAATGATGCCCCAGAGGTTGATGCATCTAAAAAGAAAGAGAAGAGCATAATATGGCCATGTACAACAAGAAATGTACCACAAAATGCAAAAGATGGCTGGGACATTAAAATTTAGTGCGCAGGCAAAAGCCAAACATGAGCTCTACCCTCTATCATGATATCCATCACCCTGGTTCCTAGGGCCCCTATTAGTTCCTTTTCATCATTAAGGAACCCATGATTGTCCCAATTCCTAGTGGGTGATGAACTGCCCCACCTTAAGAGGGTAATCACCGCTATAACTTACACATCATGCTCTCATCCCTTTGAGCCCTGATCAGTAAAATGAAGAAAAATCAATAAAAGGCAAAAGATATGAAGAAGGGTGGAAAAACAAAAGCTGGGGTAACTCATGTGACATGATTACTCCCTCCTACATTCATACACCCAAGGTGTTGGCCTCCTTCATCATAGCTACCCTTGTACCATGGCATGTGGCTTGGAGCTTCCCCTCTTGCACCCACTCCGTTTCATCACTATTTCACATGACACCTGCCATTTGATGGGTGTACCATGGACCCGTTAGTCCCTTAGAGGTTGACACCACCTAATAGGGTCTTTCATTGACCACTTTTGTAAAGGAAGGAAATACCAATACATGTTTAAAGCCCATTTGGAAGGGCATGCCACTATGAAGTGCCCACTTCAACCCTTGATTAACAACCTTATTTACTCAATTGCACTAATAAATTATTGTATTGGAACGTGAGGAGACACATTGGATATTATACAAGATTGCAGGTGGGTCTTCATCCTGGACTTGGCTTCCCTATACAAGATCGAAACCCTCCAGATGATCATAATGGCCCTTGTAGGGTGAGCATTGAGAGCCATGGGTCTCCAGGCTTGTAGAGCATTGATTGCCACACCATGGTCTTCTTCAACACCACCACATCGCTTGTTCGTGCCCCAGTTATACAAAGATGATGATGCACTTGGACCACGTTGCTTAGTCGGCTACACATTACACCCGACATTTGGCAGCCGATCCAAGGCCCAAAGGAGTTTATTTCTTTCCTAGGGGTAACTCATGTGACATGATTACTCCCTCTTACATTCATACACCCAAGGTGTTGGCCTCCTTCATCATAGCTACCCTTGTACCATGGCATGTGGCTTGGAGCTTCCCCTCTTGCACCCACTTTGTTTCATCACTATTTCACATGACACCTGCCATTTGATGTGTGTACCATGGACCCGTCATTCCCTTAGAGGTTGACATCACCTAATAGGGTCTTTCATTGACCTCTCTTGTAAAGGAAGGAAATACCAATACATGTTTAAAGCCCATTTGGAAGGGCATGCCACTATGAAGTGCCCACTTCAACCCTTGATTAACAACCTTATTCACTCAATTGCACTAATGAATTATTGTATTGGAAGGTGAGGAGACACATTGGATATTATACAAGATTGCAGGTGGGTCTTCGTCCTGGACTTGGCTTCCTTGTACAGGATCGAAGCCCTCCAGAGGGTCATAATGGCCCTTGTAGGGTGAGCATTGAGAGCCATGGGTCTCCAGGCTTGTAGAGCATTGATTGCCACATCATGGTCTTCTTCAACACAACCACATTGCTTGTTCGTGCCCAGTTATACAAAGATGATGATGCACTTTGACCACGTTGCTTAGTCGGCTACACATTACACCCGACACTTGGCAGTCGATCCAACGCCCAAAGGAGGTTTTTTCTTTCCTAGGAAGACATTGGAGGGCATGTGTCATCGTCTAGCCCTCATTGATGGAGCATCGACTTGGTCTTGAGCCATTTGGAGACCCATGAGACCCATTTGGAGCCCACAGAGCCCAAATTGGGGTTTGGAGATGTTTTGCAGCATTTGGAGGGCATCCCCCTCTTGTTCATTATTTTGAGGCCCTCACTCTCATCCATAGCACATGAGACCTCAGCGCTACCCTTCTAGACCTCCACGTTAGCCAAGCGTAGCCCTAAGAAGACTCATTCGACCTATTTGATGAGCTATCATGGTTGGCTTGTAACCATGGGTGGGTTACTAGACATTTTAGGCATTGGAGGAACTTCTTCCTTTTTATAAATAGAGGAGGCCTAGCCTCAATCTCATCGTCACACTTGGGATTTTTGCTAGCTCTCTTAGAGAATTTAGATTTGTAATTAGAGGATGAATTTGGATGAGTTTGATGCATTTTGATATTTGGAAATTTTCGCTATCTATCTTGGAGCTTCTCCTTGGCATTCTTGTGGATGGATATATTCTTCATTGTCTTGTAAGTGCTATTTAATGCTATATTTCTAACTACTGAATGTCTAATGCATGGAATATTGTCTTATGGTCTTTAATGTGCCCTAATTAATGAAATTTTGTTAGAACATTGAAGCTATTAGAAATTTTGCATGTATTATTCATGGATAATGAATGAATAAATGAATGCTCCTAGAGGTGATGTTGCATTTTTCACCCTTGAAACTTCACTAATAATTTCCATCGAAGTATAAAAATCTATAAGTATCGTTACTTCATTAGGGCTTGCAAAGCTACTTCAAGGTCTCCTTGAGGAGCGAGTTGCCAAACCAAAGTCATCTTTGACTCCAATTCTCCCAATTGCTAGGCGCTGGTCTTAAATCCTTGGTGATCAATCTTAACTCAATGAATCATCTTTATTTTCACCTTTTCCTCGCCTCTTTCCTCATCCCTTTAAGGATAAGGAGGCCTCTCTAGGGCTTGGTGTGAATTCCAATAGAGGAGTGTGTTTTGAATTCTGTTTGGACACGACTCTTCCTTAGTGCCTCCTCTAGGCATCCTCCAGTTTTGAACGAATTCCGATGGTGGAATCTCCTTAATATTGATGCCCTAGCCTTCACACCAAGTGGGAACCCTAGAAGCTAATCCTTCAGCTTGGGGATTCTTTGAAGGTTTATGCTTTAGTACTTGTTGAAGTATATCATTAGCAACCTTTTTTCTTTTCTACCTTGACCTTGAATGAACTTTTATCTTGTCAAATATCTCAACCCTAGGTCTCGTGTAGTCTTTCTTTCAAGGGGTTTTTCTTGGAAAGTCTTCCTAGGTTCTCCCAAAGCTCGCACTTCCATTGAACCTTTCCATTGAAGGAGCCACCTTGCCTCACTTCAAGCCTATCCTAGACACATCAATCATAAGGGAGGGATACTAGAAGTCTGAAACTCCTCCCGTCGGTGAAAATCCGAGAAGAGAAGGGGGCATAGGCTGTGGTGACAGTGGGCCTTTGTTCCAAAGTGTTTTTGTTCCCTCTAGCGTTTTCCTCTTTACAAGGCTTGCTAGTTTGTGCAACAACTTTTTTGGCACCGTTGCTAGGGAGGAAGCAGGTCTTCCTCCCTTGTGAATCATTGAGGAATTGATTCATTAATGACATTGTAAGTGATCCTTTGGCAACTCTACAAACCTCCTATGGAGATTGAGGATCCGTCCTTTCTAACTTATCAACAAAGAAGTGAAGAGCATCGTCACACTCCTTTCTTTGATAGGGTTGCCAAAAAAGAGGTATTGTATACATGGGAAAAACGTGTGCTCTATTCATTAAACTTTGGTAATATATTAAGAGCACCCCCACCGACCTTTTCCTTACCATATAGAATTATCGAAATTCTATGGGAAAGAGGACATAGAAGCTCAATAACACCTCATACAATTTGAGTTTTTCACGAGTAATCCAAATTATAAAGAAGATGAGCTCATAATCATGTTTGCCCACACTTTTCGAGGTGATGCTCGTATATGGTACCAATCATTGAATGCTGCCTCTATCTCGTCATGGAATGACATTGTTACTAAGATCAAAAGGAGATGGTTCAAGGAGCCAACAACTACTGCCCCAACTGCCAACAACTGCTACCCGATGCCTGTCGTGGCAGATCCCCTACCCAACAACTCCTTGCTGCCCACTACATCCCGTCATTACTCGATCATGCCGAATGTGGCACCCTGCCTGCAACATGATCCTTCCTATTGCCTCTGTAGTCAAATTGTCACAGATCCTAACTTTTCCACACACAACAACACCCTGTAGCAACTCCACGCTACATGTGCGCTATTTCACCCATATGCTTAATCACTGCGCATAGATGCGAACTACTACGCCTGTAGCATACTGTGTCTTGTTTGTTGGCTTGCCTTGCGACCTTGCTTTCACCCTTCTCGGCGTAAGCTTCATGTTGGCTACCTATTGTAGTTGTCAATTTGGTTGTTTGCTCAATGCTTTTGTTGTTGCGCAACTATAACATACTCACATTCCATGACTGAATCTACTTTTTTCTACCTGCTTCCCTTTGTACAACCATTTTCGTACCTCAATGACACATTCTGGCTGCTGCCTCTAATCTCGGTTGAATGCTACTATGCGTCCCAATAACTTGTTCGATTCCAATGACTATTTGCACCTGATAGACTATTTGTCATGTGCCTCTTCAGACTCAATTGCAATTCACGAACCTTCACGCACATGCTTGACCGCCCTCGATTCCACTTGTCTCGGTTGTGATTGATCTACTAACGACTGCATCCTTTGCCTATAAATTGTGGCTGCTATCGGCCCATGCGCTTTTCCTATACACCTCGGTCTGCGACCTCAAGCCATCATTCCTTGCTTCTGATTGTCACTCGATAAGATTCCTACATCACTACATCAACTTTTTCTGCGGTTGGTTACCCTGAGTGGCTAGACCTCCACGCATACCCTTGCTTGATTGTTTTCAATCTTTACCGTCGCCCTGGTGGCTCTACCTCTCGACTTCCTTTCGATTGTGGTTTACGATTGTGGCTTGACCCAACTTTCACTTAATTGTGTGATTGGGGAGGTGTAGATAGAGCAGGTAGAGGGATTTGAGGTGCATGGGAGGGATTCCCATGTTTGTAGGTTGAAGAGAGTGTTGTACGAACTCAAGCAAGCCTGACGTGTGTGGTATTACAAGATAGACAACTATTTGCAAGGGATGGGCGTCACCAAGAGTGATGCTAACTCAAACGTGTACTGCATATTAGTTATGAGAGAGCCACTCATTCTTGTGTTATATGTAGATGACTTGTTTCTTACAAGTTCAGAGAAACTCATTGCAGATTGGAAGAGGGGTCTTGCTTTGGAGGTCGAGATGAAGGAGATGGGGTTGATACATTACTTTTTGTGGCTAGATTTGTGGTAGCGAGATCGGCAAATCTTCCTTGGACAGGGGAAGTACACTGTGGAATTAAGGGGACTCTGGCAGGAAAAGATGTTACTATTTCTATCTCTGCCGTCGAAAAACATCATATAACTATGCTCCAATGTTATTTAGAATTAAGGGGACTCAGTAGAAAATGGATGTAAGGGTTCTCAGTAGAATTATTTAGAATTAAGGGGACTCAGTAGAAAATGGATGTAAGGGTTCTTGAAGGTTTAGTTGGAGGGCTTGGAAAATTGACTTAGGGGTCACATTAAACAAGGTTTCATTATTCTGAGCAATAATAGCTCTTTGACTTAGAAGATAGCGGGTTTCACACTAGGCAACAAAATCTGGGAACTGATACGTCCGAGGGAAGACAAATTGAGGTAACAGGGATTCCCAGAATGAAAATTCATCACTAGCATCCTGGTATTTTTGGAAAGCCCAATTGTGTAAGTCATATAAATCAAACTCGCAACTGGTTTCTACAATTTTAAACTGAATGTCAACTAGTGGGAGTTCATCCAAGTTAATGACAGGGGGTAGCAGAGGATTATCTACAAGCATTTTCGATTTTCCTTTATGAAAAGCCATTAAGAAAAGCATAATTATCGAGGATGAATGGATTAGTTACCCAGATATAAAATGATTGCAGGTTGGTAGACGACCGATGTCCACTTGCAAATTCGAGCTGGAAGATTGGAAGTCTGGATCATGAGAGAAATGTAGCAAAGGGAGTAATTTGTAAAGGGATTGTCTTTAAATCAATTGCTAATAACGGGTGAAATTGGGTAACAACAATGGCAATGGGAAATTACATATTTGAACGTTGGCGGGAAATAAATGCACAACGGTTATACGATAAATTTATTGAGAATTATGGTAGTGGTTTAATACAGTGGAGGGTTGGCGGAAGGTGACGAAATGGAAACAAGAACAACAGAGGGAGAAATTATGAGAAGGCGGTTTGCGGGGTGGGGGTGGAGACTGTTTGTGGTTTTTGGTCGGGGGTACCACAATTGATGCTTGGATGCCACGTACCCAAAAGCGGGATCGGGCAAACCGATTTGCGGACCCACCCTTTGTTAACTATCGACAATGCGGGGGGTCTCGCAATTGATCGGGGGCCATTGATCTGGGCAGACCCGATCTCGTCCATCCAAATTTAATCGCGCTTTATCACTATCCGACAAACCTGTCCAATCTTAAGTACAGATCTAACATGAGCCGAGAGGGATCAAATTTCTTCACATGCAAATTTCTTTAGAGTGTAAAATACAATGTGTTATTTGTATACATTTTTTTTTGAAATGATATATAATGTATACTCAAATGACATTAAAATATTTTATAACATGTACATCCGAACATTTTATGAGGCAAATTAAAATGGTTTTTTTATTAACATATTTTTAAATATATGTCAATATTAATTCGTATTAAAATATTTTATCAACCAAATTATAAGATTTGAACATCTTACTCACACACATTTTTTACTTCTAATTACTTTACAACATATTCATTTGTTTATTATTATAGCTGACATTATTTTATTTAGAACATAATTTTTAACTTCTATTTTTATTTTAAATGGGAACGGGCGAATGGACAATAATCCCTTTTTATAATACAAAGGATTATAAAATAATAAAATGAAAGTGATGCGACATTTAGACTTGCACGCAATACTAGGGATATATATATATATATATATATTATTTATTTTATTTTAATTTTTAAAATCCATTTCTATTTCTTTCTTTGTTTTGATTTTTTGATTTTTCATTTCTTTTGATTCTTTTTCTTATTTTTCTTTTTCTATTTTTCCTATTTTTGTTTTTGGAATAAAGGTAAAACTACAAAAATTAAAGGAGTAAAAATAAGTTACAGCAATTCCCAAGGCCCATTCACAAGAGAGATTCGATAATATGGTTTTCTTGCTTGGAAAGAAAGGGGATGGGCTCTCTAGGAAAGGCTAAGAGGCTTCGTGAGGCTAGGGTTTGGGAGTATGTCTTGTCAAGAGGTTTCCTAGATCCGAAAATCCTTGCGGAGAATTGGCCTTTGTGTGATCTTTGTGGAATTAGAGTTGTAAGGTTGTGGGACCACACAAGGCCAAGTGGACCCATAATTAGGTCATGGATGTGGAGTTGATCAGCCAAGGAAGGGCTTGACCTAATTATGGAAAAGAAGAGGACCAAAGGACAAATCACCCCCTTTAAAGGATGAAGCCACCTAATAGAGTCCTTGATTAGGGGGATCAAGGGAATCATCCAAACCACATGCCATGGTACAATGGTAGCTATAATAAGGGAAGCCCACACCTGGGTATATGAGTGTAGGAGGGAGCAAATCATGGTACATGAGTTATCCCCACCTTTGTTTTTTCCACCCTTCTTCATATGCCCTTTGCCTTTGATTGATTTTTCTTCATAATTGCTCTGGGCTTCGGGGGATGAGAGCATGATGTGTACTATATAGCAGTGGATACCCCCTTAAGGTCGAGCAGTTCATCGCTCACCAGGGGTTGGGACAATCATGGGTTCCTTAATGACGAAGGGGGCTCATCTAGGGCCCATAGGAACGAAGGTGATGGCCATGGATAAGGGGTAGAGGTCATGTTTAGCTTTTGCCTAGGTGCTAAATTTGTATGTCTCGACCATCCTTTGCACTTTGTGATACATATTTTGTTGAGAGTGGCCAAATTATGCTCTTTCTTTTCTTTTTAGCTGCATCAACCTCCGGAGCATCGTTCCAGGCCCTGACCCAAGGTGTGGACAAGGGGAGGGGGAGACTAATCCTATGTGGACCCAGTGGACACATGTGGACCTGGATGGGAAAAGAGATGAATGGGGCTAAAATGAGTGGAAGGGGGCAATGTATATGGTGTCGGGGAAATGGGACCACGCAACTAAAATCAAGATTTCCCATGTAGTGCCAACCCTAAAGCTAATGGCCAGTAAAGGAGATCCCACAGGACTAGGATACAAGGCTAACCAAGAAATCAGGAAATGGAGACAAAAGTATAGACCTAGCCCACTCTTTCTACCGAATCCCCCCACCAATCCATGCCCAAAAGTGCTCATGAAAAGTAAGGTAAATTACTCATCTATACCAATGAAAGCTATACCTTCGGGGTTGGGAGGCCCACCTTCAAACATGCAATCATAACAAGTGGGCGAGGGACCACATGGCTGGCTCAGGTGGTGGAGATATTGGCGCATCGAGCTATTTGGTGGTTGCATGGGGCTGCCGACTGAGAACAATCTAGAAGAAAAAATGTCACATATACTACCCACATGTGGTGGGTAACAAACACTATCTACAAATAATCTACAAAAGGCCAGACCAAGGAGTGGGAGTATGACTCTTCTCCTTGCTTGGCCATCAACATGACCTTAATAGCAAATAAAATCAACATATGCACAAGTGTTCAATATAAATGATTTAAATGAAGTAGACTTGACTACAAGCCAAAGCCAAGGATCCTTGCAAACACAAAACCAAAAGATGAGACTTTGGGAGACAACAAATGTGGGTCCTTCCATGTGCAAGCTCAAGAGTGGGACGATTCCTCCAAGAATGTCCCTCATGCTTGAGGCTTGATCCAAAGATATTTTTCTAAGCAACTTCAAATAAACTCATTAGATCCATTTGGATTAGAAAAAACATGAAGAGAAGGAAATCTTAGATATTTATATGAGAATCTATTAAAGCATTCCTTATCTAAAATAAATCTAAAACCAAATGCTAGTGCAAGATAGCTCTACACTAACAAATCTTTAGCAAGCATATGGAAATAATAAACACAACATTATCAATAGAAAATGAAGCACAATGGTCAAAGAAGAATAACACCTCATAAGTGAAACCCAATGTCTTTTATTGCATCAGAGTGTAAGTGTACAAAAGAGTAGAGCTTCCCCAAGCACAAGAGCTCGTATCATACAAAAATGGGAGCCAAAGGCTCATCTAAATAAGAGAATGGGAGATAATCCCAAGAGAGAAACCCAATGACAAGTGGAATGATGACAATCCCAATGCAACAACCATGATTCCTCATCCATGCAAATCGAACCTCGAAGAAGCTCCACGCAATCCTTGAGGAGAAATTTGTTGGAATGGGAGGATGACATGTGTGAATATGAAGTAGAGTGATAGGAGACCACTCTCCACCTCATCGCATGTGAACTCAAACAAATCTCCACCAAACTCTTGACTTTATCTTGGAACTCGAGCTCACATCTTTAATTTCTGTGATTTGTCTCTCGGAACTCGGGGTCTTCTCAAGGAATTCAATTTTTGAGCACATGTCTTTCCTTGATTCTTGGTCCATGGTGGAGTCCACATCACTTTTCAACTTGACTTTGACTCTTGATGAATTTCCACATCATTCTGTCTGATATTTATTTTCTCCCATTTATTTATTTTCTTGCTAATTTATTGCCACATTTTCCCCTAGACTTAGGAAAAGTGGGTTTTGAGGGTTTATAAGTTATAATTTAGATTTTACCCTTCAAAGTGTGTCTTAGTAGAAACTTGAGGAGAGGTCCAATTTTGACCACTCATACCCCCTACAACTTCTCTAGACATCAGTTTTTACAATTTACGTAGGAAATTTATTAAAATTCCCGAACTGTGGGAAATTTTAAAAATTGACACCTAGACCTAATCAAATTACGTGAAATTTTACGAGTGAACTAACATGGTAATATATAATGACTCTAGACATTAGGTCTCACTTAAGGCCATGCTATCAAGCCGCACTCTAGCTTTGGGGTCATAACTGGGAGAAAAAACTCAATTAATTTTTAAGCGTCGATAAGCACAAATAATTAACCAAATAAAAAAAACTCCCTAGAGTGAACTCACTTGATAACAAAGTCCTAAGCTATGTAGGCTTGTTACATGACTCTATTTCATCATGGTAGCATCACTTTAGAATATCCCTGCATCGCCTTGCGGAATCTGAGTACAATAGAGAAGAAGAGAAAGAAGAAAGAGCTTAAAAGTTCTGATGATATTTGAGCTCTGTAGGTGTAGGAATCCTGTGACACATATCATTTGGCATGGAGTCTTTGAGTATACTTCAATGCTCAACAGAGCACAACCCTAAAATATTGATTTTTACATGCTTCTACACCACATTGGACACCTCATGGCATGCCGCTTGGAGCTTATTTCATGCATGGTGTCAACCCTAGAAGGCTAGCAACTCATAGGTGTGAGCTAATTAGGGCATTTATGATTGAAGCTAGTGGGTTGGCTTGTAACCCAAGCATAGGTTGTGATTAAACTTGTTTCTAATGGCTTTATAGGCTAATATGACACCCTACTTCTCATATAAATAGAGGAGAGGCTCATTCATTTCTATTCATGATCACTTGTAACTATTTCAACCCTCCTAGGAGATTTTTGGCCTCTTGTATATTGGAGAGATGTGATCTATGGGGTACTTTGTATTTTGGAGCTCTTTTCTTGGCATTGGAGATGTTATCTTGGATCAATAAGAATTGTATTGCATTTTGTCTTGTAAGTTGAACCTTGTATTTGATAAATCTTTGATTTTAATGTCTAATTTATAAAATGCATTGATAATCTTATCTAGGTTTTTTCTCTTGTACCAATTATTATTGAAGATTAATTTGTATAGAATCTAGATATCATCTTTGTATGCATTACTCATGAATGAAATGTGAATGGAAATCCCCTTGGTGAACCTTTGCAATAACTCTCATGAGTGACTTTGATCCCTCACAAAGATAATAGTTAGGGTTTTGATTTAGGGCATTAAAGTATCCTTACTCCTTTGCAAGATTAGACTAATCTATGATACCCATAGACTCCATCAGCACAAGCACTAGGCATTGGCCTTGTATAATTGGTGATCAAACCTCATTCAATCCATAAATCTGAATTTTGCTCTCTTTCTCTCTCCTAAATTCGACCCTCTTAAGGATAAGCAACCTAAACTAGGGCTCAATGTGAATTGGTTTAGAGAGAATTTAAGGTGGTGGAAGGTTTCATCACCAAGAGGAGACTTGATTGCCACAAAATCAACGTTCCTCGGTGGCTATTCTCTCTATTTTAGATCCAAATTCTCTTACCCTAGCCAATTTACCCTAGGAGAAGCCCTAGTTTTGCTCAGCTTCAACTTGAGGAATTTTTTGAAGGTTTCTTGTGGCCTTGGCTTGCTAATATCCATTGTTCGGAAACCTTTTTTGACATCTTGACCTTGGGATATTCCATTTGGCTTGTTATTTCTCAAACCCTAGGTCTTTAAGTGCCCTAATTTGGCCTTTCTAGAGGATGCAAATTGCCTTACTTCACCTAGTTGAGCCTTGTACTTCAAAAGAACCATCCTCTATAGGTCATTTGTCACCTCTAAACGTTAAACCTAGAATATCTATCATAGGTGACCTATATAACGAGAAGCGTCCCATTGGTGAAAGTCCATAAAGAGCATGGGGTAGTGGCTGTGGTGACAATGGGCCACACCTCATTGTTGTCACTTGCTCTAGTGGTTGCCTTGTAGGGTACCCCTCTACAAGACCTTGTACGAAATTGTCGTTGGTTGCAAGAGCAAAATTCTTATGCTATAGTTTTCTCTTTCAATGCCACTTATATCTTCTCTTGTAAACTTTAATACATTTACTCCATATTTAAACTTTATAAATATTAAAGTTTCACCAACACATTCAAACTTTAAACTTTATAGAGTATTATGTGCGGCTTGCATCACATAAAAAACTAAAATGCATCTTCTTAAAAGATTTTTTGTCTCCAATTTGTTTGCTAAAATTTTTCAATGGTGTTTTGTGTCTCAAACATTGGTCACACTAACATCATCATATTTCTCTATGTCATCTGATTGTGCATGTCCTTGAGGTAACATCCACTTTAGATCTCTTATGCGAAAATTACATGTGTGTTACGTCACAACAACTTGGACAACATTACGTTTGTCCAATATTAGGGCTCTGGGGGGGACCAATCTGTTCAAGATCATCACCACTATAGAACTCCTGCTCATAGATATTGTACTACTTTGTTTCCTTCCATGAAAAGTTCTTCAACCTTGGATGTTACAATTTAGAGTTACTTCTACTTTATCTTAAGCATCCATTATGTCCATTCTGAGGAGTGTTTTCATATGGCTTATGAGTACTCCTCAGGGTCTTGTTAGCCTAGGCACTTTCCAGAGGACATTATTTTGCAAGCACTTGGTGTTGAAATTTGCACTACTAATTTTGATGATGAGTGAGGATAATTCCCCCCATATTATTTCGAGGCCATGTCCTTTAGTGTCTGTCCTTCACTTTGTATGATTCTCTTTTCTGGGATAACCAACTTGTACGTTTTTTCCATTTCATGTTTCTTTTGTACTCATTTTCTTTTTAGGGATGCTTTTGCAGCCCTTTGTTTCATTTGCTATCACTGCTGATTTATTCTCTAGCCGATTGGCCTATCTTGTCTTTGGTTTACATTAGTATACATTTCAATTTCAACTTTAATTTCTAATACACTATGAAATTTAGATGAGAGGAGAGATAGATTGTTTTGAATAAAATATATATAAAAATAATATACATATAAATAATGATGGTAATTGTAATAATGATTAATTAATTAGTAATTAGTACTAAAGAGGCATCTCTAATGGGACATGACCTTCCATGAAGAAGCACCTGCCTAAGTATATAAGTAGGCCTCATTTGTAACAATCATCATTTCACTTGTATTCAAATATTCTTATATACAATTACTTGTCCAACAATGGATGTTTTTTGTCTTCGAAGTGTTCTGAGGATTACTGCAAGTTTATGAATCTTGTTTGTTACATAGGTATCATAGCGTGTACGAAATTTGTTCGTTACATTGTTATCGGAGCCATGTCTGATCCCATCCTTTGGCCATTAAGTCTTTGTCAACTTTGTTGCGGATGCAAGTCAAGCGTTTCGCTTCTTAAAGCTTTGGAGATTCTCCATTTCACTGTTGGCCCTTGGTCGTTTGAAAAAAAGAAAAAAAGGAAGAGAAAAGAAAAAAAGTATATTTAAAAAATTATGTATAGATAAAAAAGGGGAAAAATATAGAATTAAAAAAAAAAAATACATATGAAAGCTATATATTATATATATATATATATATATATATATATATATATATATAAGAAAAAAAGTTAAAAAAATTATTAGAAAAAAAATAAAACGTTATATAAAAAAGAATAAATAAATAAAAACCAAAAGTTAAAGTTAATAATAATAATAATAATAATATTTTACGCATCTCTATCCGACCACCATCCCAGCCGCCACAACTGCAGTCTGCATCCGGACGCCGCGCCCATAGACACCACCGTTTGGCCGATTCGCTCCCTATCCACACAACCACCATATTACCACTGCCGCCTGAAACAATCCCGCTGAGGCTATTTGTCCACGTTGGCCGTTGCCATACCTTGCCTCCGCCCAAACTACCACCCTCGAACCTCCGCGACAATTGCCAACGGCTGCCTCCGCAGGTAACATCGTGCCACCATCAACCGTTTCGTCTGACAACATGTCCCTTGCCTCCCGCCTCCTGTAACACTCTGTAGGCGCCAACAACATTTCCGCAACAACCAATGCCCTTGCTCCACTTCCCTCGGCCCTCTTAGCCACCGTTGAATAGAACCCCTCCACTAGCAGTCAATTTACATTCAAACTTCTCTCCGCAATTATAAAATGATCAAACGAACTTCAATAGTCAACCGTGACAAACCAAAATACACCATTTATTTAAAAATACACTAAAAATATATTTTCCGATTTACATTGAAACAAATAAAGAACTTCTCTAGACAATTATAAGGGCCAAACCCAAGGAAATTTAGAATAAAGTAGAAGTGCCACACTTATTAAGTTGCAACCGAAAGGTCATAACAACATGCCTTTCAAAATCCAACAAATTGTGCCGTACTAAGCCGTGAAAATTGGAAAGAGAAGGTTATTATATAGATTTACAAAGCAGTTAAATAAATGTGAAACAAAAGAAATCACATCAGTATTAAAGACATTTAAAGTTTCTAAATAAAGTCTGAAGGTATTTTTTTGGAAAAAAAGGGGGTCAAGCACAACAATTAGAAAAAGCGTTATGAAATTATAAAATATAAAAATCATATATATATTTCAATCTCATATATCATAAAAGGAGGGTTAGAGTGAGAACGGAATTTATATAAGTGTTTAGAAGTTTTAAATTACTTAATTACCAAGGATTGAGAGTTTAAAAGTTAAAAAATTGTATCATAAAGATTATAAGGAATAAAAAGGGAACAAAAGAAGATTTATTGAAAATTTGTTTAAGGGAGGTTATAAGGTATAAAAAATGAGTATTTAAAAAAATTAAAAAAAATTTAAAGAAGGTTTCATAGAAAGTTAAAAGAAGTGAAGAAAAAGAAAAAATATGGGTTTCTTTTCAAAATGTCCTTTTTGTTCAGAGAGATATATCAATTGTCAATAGTCATTCAAAAATCAAAATATGGTTTGCACAAAATGTTACAAAACTATTACTTTAGTCGAATTTTTAAGTGATGCACAAAAACAATCGTTAGCAAGAGATATAGAACAATTAATGGCAACGTTTAGGTGAAAACATGCAAATTTTAATAAGGAAATAAAGAAAATGGAATCCAAATTGCAAGTTGAATGCCCATCATCACTCCTACAAAACGATGTAATCCAATGTACTGAGAAATTGCCGCTGGAAGATCAAGAGAAAGACAAAATAGCCAAACTTCGGCAAAACTAGAAAGCGTTACAACAAGAATATAAAGATCTTGCGGATATGCATTACAAGGAAGTAATGGAAAAGGATGAATAAATTTATCGCCTCAACGACCATGTTGAAAAATTACTTGCACAAGTGAAGAAGACTAAGGTTAGAAGGAAGGAACTCAAGAAGCACTTATTAAAACAAGAAGAGGAAAATTTACATCTAAAGAATCTTAATAAAAAATATTTCAGCAAATCAAAAGTTTAAAAGATGAAGAGAAGGATACTAAGGATAAAGACAATAATTCAGAGGACAAAGAACTTTCACGTCTAAGGAATCATAATCTCAACCTTCTTACGCAAATAAAGAAGCATAACATTGACAAAAAGTTGTTAAAAGACAAGTTAGAACAACTTACTCAAGAAGAAGTATCGAAGTCTCCAATTGTAACAGTCCAAGTTGAAGATAAAGTAACGAATACCGAGCCAATCAATATCACAACTCAAGAAGAAGATAAACCAGTGGAATAAAAGACACACTCAGATGATGCAGTTCAGACGATGAACATTCCAAGTGAAGGTTTTGTAACCAACTCAACAACATCAACAACATCAACAACCAAAGTAAATCAGGAAATTGCGAACCACATGATAAGGGAAAATCAAATCAGCAGTACTCTTTATTGACATCGGAATCACAAGAGAAGACATGTCAATCAATCTGCATATCTGTATCACTCAAAACATAAACAACAAACTCATGTTCTAAAGAATAATAATGTCGGCACAATCCAGACTGACGATAACAAACTATCCCAACTATCAAGTAATTGCCAAGTTCCACAAAAGATTAATCTAGGATGGTCTGATCCTTTTCTCAGTAAAACAATTTTGTTTATCACTTAGAGGATCCTATCATCTTATATCAACGAAGATGACTATTCCGAGAATTATTAAAAGATGCGAACAAATTACAAGATAAGAAGCAGATGATACGCCTTTTCAACAATAAGTTTCGAGGACAAAGCTTTTTGAAGACGAAGACAATGTTATGAATAAAATATGTAAAAAAATAATATAAATATAAATAATGATGATCATTGTAATAATGATTAATTAATTAGTAAATAGTACTGAAGAGGCATGTCTAATGGGACATGAATTTCCATGAAGAGGCACTTGCCTAGGTATATAAGCAGGCCTCATTTGTAAAAATCATTATCTCACTTGTATTCAAATATTCCTATATACAATTACTTGTCCAACAATGGATGTTTTTGTCTTCGAAGTGTTCTGAAGATTATTGCAGGTTTACAAACTTTGTTCGTTACATTGGTATCAGAGCGTTTACGAACTTTGTTCGTTACATAGATGAAAAGGTAATGCAATTTGTCACTTGAATAATTTTGTTAATCCTGATTCCGAAACATAAAGGAGATATAGTCTTGTATTCAACTACTTACTGCAGCAGTTGTCCTAACTTCTGACCAAATCTATAACTTTAGTACATTACATTAATTTTTATAACCTATGAACATCTGTCAACAAACACCTGTTACAAAATGGTTATCTATTTTAACAGGCAAGACCTCAATGGGTAACTAATTTAGCTAGGAAAACTAACCAGTATACCCCAGTAATTTCATTTATTCGTTCTGCTGTAGAGTGTTTAGTAGTTCTAAATTATTACATAGAATTTTAATACATTGTAAACATATCTTATTAGCTTCAAAGATCATGAAATGGTACAGCAAATTATAAGGAAATTGCTTTTTCTAGCGTAAGTGCCCTTCTGTCTACGTTGTATGCTAGAATGTTATTTTGTAACACCCAAGACTTTTAGAGAAGACACCAGAATTAGCATCCTAAAGTTAATGGAGATTCAACTTATTCAGCTTTGCTTGGAAGATGTTGCAGGAAAATACTTGGAATATGTTGAATTCTCCTACTGAATGACTCTTATCTTTTTGCTATATAATATGCTATCAATCTTGATGAATATTTGTGAATACATCTGTAAGATTCTTTGTATTAATGTACTCTTTTATTAGCTGGGATATATTCTTTGTGAACAGTATAACTCCATGGATATTATGACCTCTCACTAGCAAATGCAAGCCACTCATGTTCCTATTGATCAGATCTACCTGCTTAATCCCATGAATATAATCTTTTGTCAATCTTATAAATATTGGTGGATGTTAGCAGTTTTCAATTTTTACTGATGCTATACAGGGGCCAGATCATATACTGTGTTTGGTATAAAGTTCTCATTGAATTGTTGGTTTCATTTTGTGCAGGACTCTGATGCCTCAATTAGGAAAAGAGCCCTTGAGCTCGTATTCCTTCTCGTGAATGATAGTAATGTGAAGCCATTGACAAAGGAATTATTGGAGTACTTGGAAGTAAGTGATCCTGAATTCAAGGGCGATCTTACCGCCAAGATCTGCTCCATTGTAGAAAAGTGAGTCGCTTGCCTTGAGTATATAAGATTTCATTTGCTTGGTATTAAGGGACAGTTGTAAACTTCTAAAGGGATTAATAAAGCCTGTACTTGAATTTTTCTGTGGATATCTGCTGGATGTGAACTTTAGGTGTCCTCTGTTGATTATAGAGACAAATATTTTCTTCAAAGTTGCGACATCTGTATCATGTATTCCGAATCAAGATGCATTAGTAAAGATTAATACATTCAATATTTGTGACATCCTTTACATCCTGAAAGGTTAGCTGCACTATATATGCATATTCTTTGACTAACTTCCAATAGCCCTGGTTGTAAACCTAAGAAAGAAGTTTTTAGTTTTTTAATTTTTATAATAGTTTGTATTTTCCAGGAGGGTGGCAAAGAGCCATCTTTCATGGGGATGAACAGATTGTTCTCTTTCCTTAGTTGTGAAGCATTTAGTGAAATTATTTCCTTCAGGGAAAACATTATGTTTCAAGTGCCCTTCTATTCTTCTTGTGAAGTGATTTTTCTATATTTCTAATGCATTCCTATTTGTTACTTTAACAAGGAGACACAAATGAAAATATATTTTTTTCTGTGACTATGTCTTATGCTATCACGGTGTTTTTTGTCTTCAATTCTAGGATATTTACTTAATCTGTAGCAATTCTGAACCTGAAAGATTTTTCCTATTTCTATTTTCTTTGTAGGCATACCAACCTTAACATAAGTGGTTTACTGAAGTATTTATCTATGTGATATCATTCTGCACATCAGCAGGTGTCATGTAGACATTCCTATTTAATTTTGAATATTGCTCCATATATTACATCGTGGAAAAAAGAGGTACATCATGGAATATAGAGAGTTACAACAATCTAACAACTGGATTTGAAGGAAAAACCTGATCCAAAAAGGTCAGAAATGCCAGCTTATGAGCCTGTGTCCCAATAGGAAAGTGGTTAACATCCACAGGAAGCCTGCAGCAGAGAGCCAAACTGGGTGCCAAAAGGATTTGCAGCTGTCCCTAGTCGTCCAACTATGTAATGTCCCTTCCTAATTATTTTCCTTAAGTTAGAGGAACAATTTTGACAATTTTGATTAATTATGCTCTAACGCAGTTTTGGTGAAGGGAACTTAGGAAAAGTGGGTCGATTTGCATGTTAGTGGAATGTGGGAGCCACTCACCCACAAATAGTACGCACTCATGGAAGGGAATTCAAATTTCCTAAGGTGAGGTCAAAATTAGAGTGGGTCCCACATGAGACTCATGACCAGCAAGCATAAATAGGAGTGAAGCAGCATTTGGTGCCTTTTGACAATCCAAAATCATAATTGCCTTAGCTGTTCAGCTGAGCCACATTGTGCTGTTTAGCACAAGAGCTTCCCAAGGAGTGAAGCTCAACCTTTCTTCGGTGGACCTCGAGTACCACCCTAGGAAGGCTTCCCTTTTCATTTTGAGACCGAAGGAGACACATTTGCAGGCATCTATGCGGTTCTGGGCCAACTACTGCGCAGTAGAGGAGACTACGCTGTTGTGGAGGAACAGAGGAGTTGAGTGCTGAGTTTGTGGAGCTACAGGGGTGTTCTTGGATCAATTTCCAGCCTGGAGGAGTTAGGCTACAACAGAGAAAACAACATTAAACGCAGATCTGATTTTGGGAGCTCAGGACTGCGTCATTCCCTTCATTACTGCGCAGTCACTAGTGTGGGGGATTTGGGGAAAGCATTAACTGGACGATTGAGGAGCTGGACTGTTGGGAATTTGGTTGGAGGTTTATTTGGAGGGGATTGCCGATGTTTTGGGAGAAGATATTGATAGGTTCAGTTACAGGAGTAGAGTTTTGGTTTGGAGGAGGGCCAAGCTGTGAGAAGCCAAATTTGGGAGGTCAAAACCAAGGGAAATCCTTTCTGGGTTTTTCTGGGTTTGTGACAAGGAGTCCACTTCTAATTTCCTAGAATTTTATGGGCAGTTTTGAGGGGGCAAATCAGAGTCTCAAGTTGGCCAGCAGTGCAGAAACAGAGGGACAATGCAGTTTTTTGGAGCGCAACTTCACTACAGCAGTTGGACATTTTGTACTTGTCACCTGAGGCTTGTAGCTTGCCTTGTGCAAGCCTAGGTGCACTTTTTCCAACTCATATTGTACTCCAACACCCTTATATAATAAAAATTGGCCAATTTGGTGTTCTAGGCAAAATTCCTGTTTTTAACTTTTTACGTGTGTTTGTTGAATATTTTTTGTGTTGTATTATTGCATGTCTTTGTTTATCATTGTAAATTTCTAGTAGGAATATGACAATGGTATCAAAGCTTGTTCTTGGCCAGGGTGGGGAACATGAGCAGGTGATGCCACCTAGATATCAAGTAGTAGTCTTCTAGAGAGGCCGTGGTAGAGGCAGATGTAGAGGCTGTGGTAGAGATTACAACCTAGATCCATTTCAGACACTATGGTAGAGAACCAGAGGGGCGGAATGGACAACCAGGAGGATAATGAACAACCCATGCCAATGGGACAGAAACAGGTTTTGGAGGAACTGCTAAAAACTAATCAACAAATGATGAGACAAGGATAGATTATGATGGACATGATGCAGCAGGTGATGGGGCTGTAGATGGGTGGAAGGACAGAGGGGGCAACAGAGCCTCAAGGTGATGGGGGTTCCAAAACTTGAGGGGGCAACCGTTATTAGCCCCCACATACTCCCCAACGTGGGCAGGTTGGCCGTACCTCTTTGCCACATTTTGGGATGAGTTTGAACCAGAGAGGGAGCTAGACTCGGTTGCAGACTTGGTCCACTTAGTTGCTTCTGGCATTGATGAGTATGAGGCGTTGGATGCCCGAATTAAGCGGGTGATGTATTTTGGGGAGTGTATTCTCCTCAAGGAGAGGCGTGATACAGGGGTTGGGACCCATTACAGAGGAGGATCATCCAACCAGGATGTGTAGTGGATAGCTGGGAAGGGTACACTTCAAAACATTGATGGTCAACGAGGAGTTCAACCAGGGCGTGGATACATAAGCTATACACATATCTCCACCTGGACCCCATGCGGGAAACTGATGCCATACGGTTTGCCACCCTTCATTTAGAAGGGGATGCCTAGGAGTGTTGGTATCATGGGCTGATCGCATTGGGACACATCCATATCACCACTTACACGGAGTTCACCCGGAGGCTGCTGGTGAGGTTTGAGAGGAAGGACACGAAGTTGCATTTCAGGGAGTTACCTCATCTGAGATAGACTGGTAGCGCGTAGGTTTTCATTACGGAGTTCTAGAGATTGGCAGTGATGGTGATAAATATCATAGAGGCCCGACTGATTATGCTATTTGTGGATGGGCTTACTGAATCTTTGCTGGTTGGGTGAGGGCTTACAAACCCACATCACTTTCGGATGTTCTTTCCAGGACCCGAGATATGATTGATGCAGTGCCCAAGACCCGAGCTTTTGTTCCCACTAGACCCACAACCCCACAGGGGAACCGAGGCATTAGGGCACCACAGATGGACGAAGGACATGGCCAGTTGGATGATGATACCCGGAGGGACCTTAGGACGAGGTTGTGCTTTACGTGCCGGAAGCCTTGGGCACCTGGGCCCATGTGCAACAAGGGAAAGGCCCATTTCATTGAGATGTTTTTAGATAGTGAGCCAGATGAGGAGGCTGAGATAGCATATGAGCCGGGAGATGAGGGAGGACAATTAGTAGGAGGGTCACCACCACTACCACCTAGAAGAGGATTGTTTTCCCCAACCAGGGGAGTCTTTGCTTCACTTCGGGGAGTGTCGAAGTACTTGACACTTAGGATCAAGGGGACTATATAGGGGCAACGTGTCAGTCCTAGTAGACAGTGGGGCTTCTCACAACTTTATTGATGCTCAGATGGTGGAGCGTAGGCATCCAAACAGAGACATTTGAGGGGTTCTTCGTTTTGGTGCCAGGAGATCGGACCATGCACTGCACGAAATATGTTCCTGGGATGACTCTGAGGATGGGGAACTACTCACTTACTGATCACTTTTTTGTAGTTGATGTTCCAGACACCAATGTGGTGTTGGGTGTTTAGTGGTTGTACGCATTGGGCAAGGTCACCACTGATTGGCAGAAGATGGAGATGGAGTTCAAGGGGCTAGACGGGAAGCCGATATTACTGAGGGGAATGCACTCTTGTCCACCTCAGGTAGTTTCAACTCACCGGACGGAGGCAGACCTACGACATGGAGACGTGGAGTGGGCAGTTGAGTAGAGGATTTCAGAGACAGGGGCTCAGGCACAATCTACACATCCAGATATACTGGCCTTGTTGGAGAAGCACCAGGGGTTTTTTGGGGAGGTCCCACCATGCAGACCAAGAGACAAAGGGATTGGGCAGATGCGTTAAATATACTAGGTGATACTGATATCCAATTTTTAGCAACCTGTTGATAGTTTTGAGTCGTTGTTGTTTGGCAATGTAGGAACTTCCTCCACAATGTCAATAATCCAAGTGAATAGAAAATTTGTGTTGATTTTTAATGTACCTTGGGCAAGTAGTTTCCCATGGGTTATGTTAGCACTCCACCAGTTCTCTGAAGGTTGAAAATGAGACTAGCAAAGGTAACCACAGACCACTTTGACCTAGTAGCTAGTGTTGATTTTTGTAGCATTGGGAAGTGTTCTAGGTCTCAAATTTTGAGGAGAGGCTTGGACAACAATATTCTAGAGAACCCAAAAATCATTTGTGGAAATTCCACTCAGATTTTGTTTTATTAAAATAATTAATTATTTTAATGTGATCCCTAAGTCTAAACTTAGGCAAATTAAATAGTGAAAAGATATTAATAAAGCAGAGTGTGAATCTTCTAGAAAACGAAGATCAAGTCATCTTTTAATCTGAGCCATTGATTAAAGTTATAATCTGGGCCGTTGATTCATTAGCGAGGAGACTATAAGAGAAGGCTTGAGGGTCATTTGGAAATCAAGCCGGGCACATTCTCAGTTCCCGAAGGAAATCAATTCTGAAGTAAGAGAATTCGATTTCATTGGGTGAGTTTGTAGAGGCAGGGTTGCAAAGGAAGGAGGAGGAGGGAGAGGCCAACAAAGCCAGAGAAGGAAGAAGGCAGAGGATGAGGAGGAGGCAGTGCTGAGCAACAACACTTCCCCCCTACGCAGAATTACGCAGTCCAGGCAGGGACTGCGCAGAGAGGCTACGTAGAGGGTCCAGGAGGTCATCCCGTGTGTCGGGAATTCTTCCGGAGTGTCCAAAAAATTCACATCAGGTGTATGCTATTTGATTATGATCGTTAGGAGTTTTGTAAGCATTCTTTTCACTGTTGAAGATAGATACAAACCCTCATTTGCTGCACTAGTTTTCCCACATTGGGTTTTTCCAGGGACAATTGTCCAAAAATAACTGTGTTCATATGGTTGTTTCTATTGTGCTATATGTGTTATTTTTGTTCTTCTGCTTTTGATTATAGTGAAGTACTATAGCTTTGTTTATTTCAAAATTTACTGAAGCATGTGTAAATAACTTATCTAATAAGTAGGTGAAATAAATCAATCACTGGAATAATAATTTTCAGATTGAAAATTTCACATGGTATCAGAGCAGTACAGTTGGTACTTTGCTTGAACACTTTCCTCGCAAAGAGGGAGTGTTGAATTTTGTAGCATCGAAAAGTGTTCTAGGTCTCAAATTTTTAGGTGAGGCTTGGACAATAGTATTCCAGAGAACCTAGAAATCGTTTGTGGAAATTCCACTCGGATTTTGTTTTATTAAAATAATTAATTATTTTAATGTGACCCCTAAGTTTAAACTTATGGAAATTAAATAATTAAAGGGTATTAATAAAGCAGAGTGTGAATCTTCTAGAAAACGAAGATCAAGTCATCTTTTAATCTGAAACATTGATTAAAGTTATAATCTGGGCCGTTGATTCATCAGCGAGGAGACTATAAGAGAAGGCTTGAGGGTCATTTGAAATCAAGTTGGGCACATTCTCAGTACTCGAAGGAAATCGATTCTGAAATAAGAGAATTCGATTTCAATGGGTGTGTTTTTAGAGGTAAGGTTGCAGAGGTAGAAGGAGGAGGGAGAGGTCAACAGAGTCAGAGAAGGAAGAAGGCAGAGGATGAGGAGGAGGCAGCGCTGAGTTGAGAGCAGCCAGGACATCAACAACGCAACAGGTGCTTCAGAATCAGAGCGGTACAGTTGAGACCTGGAACACTTCCCGATGCTACAAAAATCAACACTCCCTCTTAGCGAGGGAACATGACATGACTATGCGGGCATCCAGACTAGAGGAGGACTTCGCTTGTGTGTTATGTACGACCCCTCCAGGTGTTTGGTATATTGACAGTGGAGCATCTGCTCATATGACAGGAGTTTGGGAATGTTTTTCGAGCTACCAAGAAGAGCAGATGAATTTCCAGATTACAATGGGAAACAAGGCCAAGTGTACCCCCATTGGAAGAGGTACCGTAATATTTCAGTGTTATGAATATAATTCATAACAAACAGAATAAATACAAATAAATGTAAATAATAATAATCAAATGATTATCTTAAATATTCGTTAGTTAAGTGAAAAGGCATGTCTAAAAGACATGCCCAATCATGAAAGGCCACTTGCATAGGTATATAAGCGGGGCCTCATTGTAACATTCAATCATCACTTATCATTTTATATATTAATAAATTATTACTACAAATACCTCTTGTGTACTTTTACAATTTAAAGTCAACAAGCCTATAGTTTTGTTGCTTAAGTGGTATCAGAGCCATGCCGCACAATATAGTCTTACTAGCCTATGAACGTAGTTTACCGTACAATATGCCATTACGTGTAGATCCCGAAGAAATTGAGCAGATTAGAAAAATTCAAGAAAAGCTTCAGTAATTAGAAAAGTCGTGTAGAAGCTACAACCCGTTTTAAGAAAGGTTATGAAGAAATCCATAATAAGGAAGAAGATGTTGATCAAAATGATGAATATGAAAAATATATCAATCAAGATGAGGATCTAGATGAAGTTGGTCTTGATGTAGATGAGGATTATGAATATCAGGATGATTCAAATAAAGATAATGTGGAAGAAGGCTATCTTGAGAAACAAGAAGATGAACAATATCAAAACAATAGTGATTGTCTAAGGAGAAGAACAATTAGACTATATGAAAACCAAAGCTTCATGAACATGAATATGAATGCTTACCCACCTCATCCTTCATCCTCCTTACTACACAACATTAATGGCAATGCTAATGATTGCAGCAACATCAATAATAGAATTCAAAGAAGATACAGACTGAAGGGAAATGAAAATGACAGAGACATGAATGTTGCTGCTACATTTCCTCCTTATCCCTCCTTACTGCTCCATAATAACAATGGCTTGAACAAAAATAGAGCAAAATTAACACTGAATGCCAATGGAAACAAAAGTAATTATATAAGTCCTCCCAACCCTCCTATTCCTTCCTCTTCCGTACTGCGCAATAATTATAGTAATTATGATAATGACAAGGATGACAACGACAACAACACAAGTAGAAGAAGATCAAGAAGATTAAAAAGAAATGAAAATTACAATGATGATGAGTTCACCAGTGCTGGAGCTGTCGGCCATGTCTCACAGAGTTGGTAGCCTCCATTTTCCGCTAGTGGCCCAAAACGCATTGGGCTGTCTGGAAATGTGATTGATGAGTTCACACCCATTTTGTCTAAAATTTATAAACAATTATTGGAGAAGGGGGACTTCGAGATTGTCTTAATTTCTCCTGATTTCATTTATGGAGATAACGATAAGTACAATGAGTATAGCGCCGATATATTTTTGGATGCATGTGCTCACAATAGAAGAAAAATCCTTGAGCAGACTTTCGAGGAATCCTAGCAAACCATGCCATTACATATAATGTTGGGAAATACTAAATATCCGCAAAACAAATTTACTGGTGAAGATTTATGTGATTATATTTCAGTACCAAGTGTTGGAGCAATGCTGCCCGCAGTGGAAGCCATCCTGACTCTATGCTGTAGGAGTGATCCAGAACCCACTTATGAATGTATCAAGAACGATTTTACAGTATGCGATGATGTTCTCGGTGAAGGACATCATGGAGTTGTGAAGAAGTGTATCTGCAAGAAAACAGGAGGAGAGTATGGTTGCAAAGCTATACGCAACAAGGAAGCGACACAATGCGAGATATCGTTTCTCTGCCGTCTATCAGGCCACCCACGAATCCTCCATCTCGTATCTGTATACGAAGATGAGCAATTTACTTACATGATTACAGAGCTCTGTAATGGCGGAGATTTGTGTAGTGTGATCAAGCAAAAGGGTTTTCGTTGTGAGAGAGAAGCCGCCAAAACAATCAAATCTTTGGTAGAGGCTCTCGACTACTCACATGCCAACAACATTGGCCATGGAGATGTAAAATTTGAAAATATATTGTTGTCTTGGGATTTGAATAATCGCAATTCGTCTCCCTCATGGAATGTTAAGCTCGCAGATTTTGATCACGCCGACGAATATAAAGAAGCGGAGATGTTCTGTAAGGATCACGTTGGGAGTCTCTATTATGCAGCACCCGAAAAACTGAGCAATAGTTATTCCAAACAGGCGGATATATGGAGCGCAGGAGTGGTGCTATATTTTATTCTATGCGGACAACTTCCATTCGATGGGGATAGTATCTATCGTGTCTGTAGAAAAATACAAAGAGTAT
This sequence comes from Pinus albicaulis, assembly GCA_034641835.2. NCBI lineage: Eukaryota > Viridiplantae > Streptophyta > Pinopsida > Pinales > Pinaceae > Pinus > Pinus albicaulis. The sequence continues at coordinate 493,801,509 of CM076575.1, read as the reverse complement.
CACCAGATGCTACCTCCAGTAGATGGAAGAACGTTTCCAGCTCTGCAAAGAAACAGATGCCGCATGAGTTATCTATAATGAAATGTGGTATGTACCCTGCAAAAAGGAATATGTCCGATAGAAAGACGTGATATAAAGACACGACGATTACTGAGTTTTCCGCGTACAATATAAGTAAAAGGATTTAATAAATTAACAAATCATAAAGTTTTTTATAAAATTATCATAATTTAACTTTATTTATAAAGTTATATTATAATAAATTTTATAAAATTGCTTTAAAATATATATATATATATATATATATATATATATATATATATATATATATATATATAAAATGAAAAATAAAAGGGAGAAAAAAATTATTAAAATAAATAAATAATAATTTAAATAAATAAATTTAAAACTAGTTCCAAAATAATACATGTTGAGGTACCTGTGACCACTCATTTATAAAAAATGACCCGAGGAAAATGAAGGCAATTATTCGAGATCAAGGTGAAGTAAATTTCCTGTAATTAAGCTTTGAGGACAAAGCTTTTCGGAGAAGAAGGCATTGTTATGAATATAATTCATAACAAATAGAATAAATACAAATAAATGTAAATAATAATAATCAAATGATGATTATCTCAATTAGTCATTAGTTAAGTGAAAAGGCATGTCTAATCATGAAAGTTCATCTGCATAGGTATATAAGCGAGGCCTCATTGTAACATTCAATCATCAATTGTCATTTTATATATTAATAAATTATTACTACAAATACCTCTTGTGTATTTTTACAATTTAAAGTCAACAAGCCTACAGTTTTGTTGCTTCATTCAGACAGAAGCTGGCAACAAGATTCGGGCCACAAACGTTCTGCATGTACCAGGGTTGGGGATGAATTTGCTTTCAGTGTCTCAGCTCCAGAACAAGGGTTATGATGTATACTTTAACATCCTATTTGGAAAAAGAAGGTACAAATTGGAGTAAGGAGCCATAAACTATATAACCTCTAGCTTGAATCCCCAATGGCTCTGATTGGCAGTACGAACGAAAGGGATCTGAATGAATTATGGCACAAAAGGATGGGGCATTTACATCATGGAGCCTGGAAGAATCTCAAGAAGACTGTCATAGGAGCTCTAGAACTTAGTACAAGGAGAGATGAGGTCTGCAGGGGATGCGTACTAGGGAAGTACGCCAAAGCAACATTTCCAAGAAGCAGCTGTAGGGCCAAGAGCGTATTGGAGTTGATATACTCAGATATTTGCGGTCCAATGTCCACGAGCGCTCCTTGCTACCTTCATTGATGACCATTCCAGGAAGAATTGGATCTACTTCCTCAAAACCAAAGATGAAATCTTTGAGCATTTCAAAGATTTCAAAGCACTGGTAGAAAGAAGATCAAGAAGCTGTGGTCAGATAATGGTGGAGAGTATATCGATAAAGACTTCACCAGTTTCTGTGCAAAGGAGGGCATCAAGAGAGAATGGACAACTCCATACAATCCAGAGCAGAATGGAGTTGCAGAGAGGAAGAACACGACCATTGTAAAAGCTGCAAGGGCAATGCTATATGACCAAGACATACCCAAATTTTGTGGTAGAAGCTTGCAATACAACTGTGTATGTGCAGAACATGGTACCCCATAGAGCGTTGGGGAAGGTAACTCCTGAGAGTGTGTTCACATGCAGCAAGCCGGAGGTGAGCCATATCAGGATATTTGGCAGTATGGTGTATTTCGGATTTCCACGTACCAGATGAGAAGATGAAGAAGTTGGATCAAACTGCGGAAAAGAGATATCTTGTGGGCTATTGTGAAAATGTGAAGGCATATCACATCTATATTCTAGAAAACAAGAAGATCGTACTAATACGGGATGTGAAATTCATGGAGGAGAGAGCCTTCAGAAGATTCCGGGAAATGGCTACAGATACGCAGATTGAGGAGGATCCACTAGTACAACCTCAATGGCTTATAGAGGATGGGTCGAGTGCCTCTCCACGACACAAGGACTCCGAGGAGAGTTCCTCCGAAGAAGAGCAGGCAGGAGAGCAGGTAAGACCATCCACGACCAGTGGAAGACTGAGCAGAGAACTCTAACAAATTCTGAGGAATGCGAAAGAATTCCTCAGAATTTGTTGGAGCCCCTAGAGACGGGAAGAGGGTACAGAGACAACCTGTAGATACCAGGCACTGGTGGCTCAGGTTGGAGAACCCTCTAGCTTTTGGGAGGCAGCTCAACATTAGGTATGGGTAGAGATGCCATGGTGGAGGAGTATAGCTCCATCATGACAAACGATGTTTGTGAAGTAGTCCCTAGACCACATAACAGATCAGTTGTAGGATCAAGGTGGATCTACAAGATCATGTATGTTGCAGACGACAACATAGAGAAGTTCAAGGCCAGATTTGTGGCTAAGGGGTATGCACAAAAGGAAGGGATCGATTGTGAAGAAACCTTCGCCCCTGTAGCTTGGTACACTTCTAGCAGATCCGTCATCTCTCTAGTAGCGGAAATGGGGTGGGAGATTCACCAGATGGATGTCAAGACAACGTTCTTGAATGGGGTGATAGAGGAGGAAATGTACATAGAACAACCAGAGGGCTTCGAGACACATGAGTAGAAGATTCATGTTTGCAGAATTGATAGCTATTTGCAGAAGATAGGTTTCGTCAAGAGTGACGCAGATCCCAATCTCTACTACTTGAGAGTAGGGGATGAGCCATTAATCCTGGTATTATATGTAGATGATCTGTTTCTTACTGGATCATCTAAGCTCATCAAGCAATGTAAGGAAAATTTGGCTACCGAATTCGACATGAAGGATCTGGGGCAGATGCACTATTTTCTTGGTTTGGAGGTCTGGCAGCAGAAGGGAGAAATCTTCCTTGGGCAAGGAAGATACACAACAGATATCCTGAAGAGGTTTCAGATGGAAGACTGTAGACCCATGGCCACGCCGATGATTACAAATTGGAAGAAGATAGACACAACAGAGGATGATGAGGCTGATGCCACCTTGTATAGGTAACTCACCGGATCATTGATGTATCTGGTCAACACTAGACCAAACATCTGTTATGTAGTGAATACCCTCAGTCAGTTCATGGTGGAACCAAGGAGGGCTCACTAGGAAGCAACCAAACATGTCCTCAGATACTTGAAGGGGACAGTCCAAAATGGATTGAAGTACACCAAAGGAAATGAGGTCCAGTTGAGTGGGTTTACAAATGCAGATTGGGCTGGAAGCACAGTGGATCAGAAAAATACCTGTGGGTATTGTTTCAGTCTCAGATCATGAATGACTTCTTGGTGCAGTAGGAAACATAAGTCCGTCGCAGTGAGCTCAGCTGAGGCAGAATATATGGCAACAAGTACAACTTCGTGCGAGGCCATATGGCTTCGAAAATTGCTTTTGAACTTACTAAAGAAGAGGATGGAACCGACCAGAATTATGTGTGATAGTAAGAGTTGCATCAAGCTCTTCGAGAGTCCTGTGTTTCACGACTGGTCGAAACACATTGACATTTGGTGCCACTTCATCAGGGATTGTGTCCAATGGGGAGCCATGCAGTTGAGGTACACTCATACAAGAGAACAGGTGGCAGATATCCTCACCAAGGCTCTGAGTAAGATTAAGTTTACTTACTTCAGAGAAGAGATGGGGATGGTCGAGAACCCATTCCTGTAAAAGAATGGGTGGTCTTCAGAGATAGAGGGAGCTGCAGTACGGATGAGGCAGTGATAGAGTCAGTGTCACAGGTAGCAGTACTGAGGGCAGCAGTGCAGAGTTGAGAGGCAACAACCAGGACATCAACAGTGCAACAGGTGCTTCAAAATCAGAGCAGTACAGTTGGTACCTTGCTTGAACACTTTCCTCGCTAAGAGGGAGTTGATTTTTGTAGCATCGGGAAGTGTTCCAGGTCTCAAATTTTGAGGAGAGGCTTGGACAATAGTATTCCAGAGAACCTCGAATTCGTTTGTGGAAATTCACTCAGATTTTGTTTTATTAAAATAATTAATTATTTTAATGTGATCCTAAGTCTAAACTTAGGGAAATTAAATAATTAAAGGGTATTAATAAAGCAGAGTGTGAATCTTCTAGAAAACAAAGATCAAGTCATCTTTTAATCTGAGCCACTGATTAAAGTTATAATTTGGGTCATTGATTCATCAACGAGGAGACTATAAGAGAAGGCTTGAGGGTCATTTGGAAATCAAGCTGGGCACATCCTCAGTACCCGAAGGAAATTGATTTTGAAGTAAGAGAATTCAATTTCAGTGGGTGAGTTTGTAGAGACAGGGTTGCAGAGGCAGAAGGAGGAGCGAGAGGTCAGCAACGTCAGAGAAGGATGAAGGCAGAGGACGAGGAGGAGGCAACGCTAATCACAACACCTTTCCCCTACGTAGAATTACGCAGTCCAGGCAAGGACTACACAAAGAGGCTACGCAGACTGACACAAAGGGTCCAAGAGGTCATCCCGTGTGTCGGGAATTCTTCCGGAATGTTCGCAAAATTTACATCAGGTGTATGCTATTTGATTGTGATCGTCAGGAGTTCTGTAAACATTCTTTCCACTGCTGGAGATAAATACAAACCCTCATCTGTTGCACCGGTTTTTGCACATTGGGTTTTTCCGGGGACAATTGTTCAAAAATAACTGTGTTCATATGGTTGTTTCTATTGTGCTATATGTGCTATTTCTGTTCTTATTCTTTTGATTAGGGTGAAGTACTGCAATTGTGTTTATTTCAAAATTTACCAAAGCATCTGTAATAACTTATCTAATAAGTAGGCGAAATAAATCAATCACGGCAGTAATAATTTTCAGATTGAAAACTTTACAGCTAGCCATACCAGGTTGAGAGGGCTCTCTCAATGAGATCACAACCAATTCACTGGAGTGTAAAGGATATTAGGTTAGATATGTGGATTAGGGTTTGGTTGATTTGATGGTTTTGTGCTGGATGGTGGTTTAGGTTTAAGAGGACTAGGTCAAGGCTCTGAAAATCAGATTTGTAGAGATGTAATGGGGTAAGGTAGGCACATACTCTAGCACTTTAGAGGTATCTTTGTGTATAGGGTAGATTGGTAGGGTTTCAAAACGAGCATGAATCTCATGAATTCGTTTATATTTGAAGAATATGAACAAGAATGTGGAAGCTTCTCCAAAATAGAGCATTATATCAATGAATTTTGTTTATCATCTTAGAAAACAAACACATGAAGCAGGGAAATGGAAATGGAAGGTACAATACATTCAAACATATGATCACAGAAGGAAATACACTGCTAAAGCACATACCACATGAATCCCACCATAATAGCTGCAAATTCTGTCTATTAGTTCCTGCGAAATTCACAAATACATTAGTATCCAAGGCTTAATTCCACAACATCCAACTTTTGAAACTGATTACAAAGTGCCTCATAGTGTCGCTGAGGTCTAAATCCTCCCTTGGAGGTCCAATTTCCAACAAGAAAAGCCAAATACATGCACCTATCCAAAGTCTGCTACACACAAGGGAGGTTACTCAACCAATTCCTCCTTTTCCTAACCATCATGAGACATTTCCTCAAAGCATTAAATGGAGGATAAGACACCTAATCAACGCTATTTTACTCATTTACAATTTACTTTAACCCCTTACATTCATTTACCTTTACCTTTGACTTTTACAAAAGTCAAACTGAAAAATTGGCAAAAATTTCACAGTGAAAATTTCATGAATATTATCAGAAATTGCAGATGCGCAGTGAGCTGTTGGAGGCCATTTTTAGGTGCCTTGCTGAAGTCCAAATTCAAATCTGAGATCTGTTTTGGAAAGCTGGGAGAGTGTAGATGCCTTTAGAGTATTTGAGCATCCAAAATGACCCATTTTTGACTGAGATATGGCCATCTTCCCAAGGTGTCTCTAGGTGTGCAGCAAAAGTAAAAAACAGAGGCAGAATGTTGATTTTTGACCTCTTTTTTGCATTTTTCTCAAAATCTGAGCCCTGAATCAAAAATCTGAGCAAAGGGTTTTGAGAGGAGGCCAACAAATTTCTCAAAATGTCAAAAATTTTCCATTTGGAGGCTTGAGGAAGAAGCACAGCATGAGCTTGCTGTGCTTCTGGACCTAGTCAAATTTCTGAATTTTTCCAAATTACACCAAATTTCACCAAAATGCAAAAATTGCTCCATTTCTTGTCAAAATTGGTCCAAAAGGTCAAAAGAAGGAATCTGCAACAAAGGACCAGCTCGACAAGAGGGACACCACTGTAAAAGAGGTAGATAAACAATCCAATCTGTTTAGCCTAGAAAATGAAATCTCTAAGTTGAAAGTCTCTATCCCCTTGACATGAATTTCAAACCTCCTATTAGAAAATACGGGAATATTAAAGTTACTTGCTGCTGTAGCAAGCGAATCTGCTATAAGATTCTGACTTCTTGGTACAACTGACAATGTATATTCAGGAAACATTTTGAGAATGTCAACTACAACATTTCTATATGCTCTCATTTCATCTATATTCTATATGTTGAATGTAAGTTTATGGGAAAGGGCATTTAACTGAATGGGAGTGATAAGGTGAAATTAAAACCGGGTTGGAATTGCAGGAAACTTTTTAGTTATCAAATTTCAACATGGGTTCAGAGCTACAGGCTGAAAATCACATTTTGAACAACAAACAGTGTTTTGGGACAACAAACTCAGTTTGGACAACAAACTAATATTTTGGGACAGCAATGTGAAATTTCACATAGACTGAACTTTTGGGACAACAAGATGTGCTGGAAAGTTCATTTCTCCATTTTCTTGGTTTTGAAATTTTGGACAGCAGTCATGGCCATGTTCTTAAGGATAGATGACAGACTGGATGGGATATCCAACTATGCTGTTTGGAAGGACAAAATTCAGACAGTGTTTGAGGAGGCAGTGGTTTGGGACATAGTGCGGCAAGAGGTTGTACCTCCTACTGCTGCAGATGAACCTACTGAATTCACAAAAAGTAATGTAAAGGCAAAAAGGATTTTGATGGACAGTCTGAAGGATCATGTGGTTCCTCAGGTGAGAGGAAACACATATGCATATTAGATGTGGAAAACTCTAACCACTCTCTATCCGAGTACCAATGAGAGCAGGGAGATGGTACTCAAAGAACAATTGAAGAACATCAGGATGACAAAAGTTGAAACTGTAGTTCACTATCTTGGCAGGGTCAAACAGGCACATGATGATTTGACTACTATTGGTGAGGTAGTTGCACCCACAGAGTTAGTCAGGATACCCGTAGCGGGGCTTCCCAAGTCTTGGGAGGTCTTTGGAGACACTGTTACCTCTAGGGAGAATCTTCCCAATTGGGACAGATTCTGGGATGATTGTGTGCAACATGAGATACGAAAGACTAGCAGTGGTGGGGTGAAGATAGCAGATAAGGAAGATGTAGCCTTGACAACCAGGGGGAAGAACAAAAGGAAGGCCAAGAAAGGGGCCTTGTGAGATGGGTTTAGGGAAAGGAGAAGAAGAAGAAGAAGCAAGATACGAATATGTCCAAAGTCAAATGTTGGGCATGTCAGAAGATGGGACACTATGTTGCTATGTGTCTTGAGAGGAAAAACAAGGGGAAGAAGGGTATTGTAGCTTCAACAGAGGTGGAGCAGTTTGCTTCACAGTTTGACAGGGACATTGCATTTATTACTTCTACATCTAGTAGGAGTACATCATCCGATGTGTGGTACATAGACAGTGGGGCTTCTCGCCATATGACAGGTGCACAGGAGTTCTTTTCAGAGCTTGCAGAGAGGGCACTTGATATTGAGATTGTACTAGGAGATGACCACACTGTGAGAGTTGTTGGTGTGGGGACTGTGACCTTTGAGAGGGAGTCTTTGCCTCCTTTGAAGGTCAGGGATGTTTTGTATGTTCCGAGGATGAAGAACTTGATTTCAGTGTCTGGTATGGAGGAGAAGGGGTTTGACGTCACTTTCTGAGGAGGGCAGGTATTGATACATCGCAGGGGAGCTTCCATCACGTCGGCCAAAGCGATTGCAGTTTGCTCTGGGAAACTATACAGGTTCAGTTTTCAGTCGGCAGGAGCATTGGTGAGTAGCACATCTGGTAGCACTCACACTAGTACCACCAATAGTAGAGACTTGTGCGAGTTATGGCACCGGAGGATGGCGCATGTGCATCTTGGAGATTTGAGAGTTCTGAGGGAGATCACTATTGGAGTTCCTGATTTCAGAGTTCAGCATTATGAGGTCTGCAGAGGGTGTGCTTTGGGCAAGTACACGAAGTAACCATTCCCAGTGAGCGACAACAAATCTACATGTATACTAGACTTGATTCATACTGATGTTAGTGGTCGTATGTTTCAAGTGTCTTTGGGTGGTTATGACTATTATGTTATATTAGATCTGGTTATACTTCTCCTACTTAAACAAGTTATTAATGCTAAAATCTTAGGATTAACATCGAAGCAAACACATACCAGACTTTCACTAATTTAGATCTAAAACAGGAAAGTACATGCATAATAGACAAAGTGACACAAAAGATTTTTTGGACAATAGTCCCTGGAAAAACCCAATGCGGGAAAATCGATCTTCTGGTTGCTTGAGGGTTTATATTATTAAGTAGTTTTCTGAATACAACAAATTTGGGCACCACACTGCTTAACCCGACAGAGAAAAATATAGATCTGCAGCTAACTTGCTGTTTTGAAGCCAAAACCTTGACTGATCCACACCCTCAAATGAGATTTACAAGACTCAACCAAATTCTAGCCCTAGAAACCCAGCGTTGCCCCTGAAGCTCCTGCGTCAACCTAGACATCCTCCGCGTGCCTCTGCGTTGGCCTGGAGAGGGCTATGTAACACCAGAATGGGTGCCACAAACCCGACGCTGCCCCGAAGGGTCTCTGCGTAACCCTTATGGGTCCACTGCTGCCCAGCGCTGCCCCAAAAGGGTCTGCGTAGCACGTGGGTAGCTGAAGCTGGCTTTGTGCTGCGCAACTACTGCTCTCTGTGCTGCCGCTGCCTCTGCTTCTCTGCACTGCCTCTAGATGCTGCTCTCTGCTTCTTGCTGATTCTAGGCATTGGGATCAGACCATCCCCTTTGCCTAAACTACACTTCTCTGCAGCTGAAACACTTCTGAAAGTTCTTAGCAAACCCTGCCTTAGAACTTCGGCTTAGTCTCAGTGCTTTGCCTCCGTGTGTGTTCTTCAAATGACCCCAAGCCTTTCCTTTATACTTTTTTCGTAGGGAAACCAACGACCATGATCAGAGGTTGAATCAATGGCCGTGATTAAAAGAAAGCTTGATCCATGTGACTTAAGATAATTTCATCACATGTTTTAATAAATTACCTTTAATAATTTAATTTTCCTAAGTTAGATTTAGGGTCCATAATTAAAATTATTAATTAATTAATTATCTACCAAACCGGATGAAATTTCCCAAATCCCTTTCTGGGTCTTGGAGATCTCATGTACTCTAGTCCCTCCACAATTTTTGGGAGCTAGAGCACATTCGATGCTACCCCAACACTCAAGAAAACGCAATAGACTACTCTAGGAGGACTTGGATATATTTCCTGAAGACCAAGGGTGAGGTCTTCAGTCGCTTTAAAGAGTTCAAAGCTCTTGTGGAAAAGTAGATAGGTAGGAAGATTCAGGTCTTGAGGTCAGACAATGGTGGTGAGTACACCGATGGTGGGATTTTTGACTTCTGTGCATAGGAGGGCATCAGGAGAGAGTTCACGGTTCCTTACAAGCCCCAACAAAATGGGGTGCCTGTAAGGAAGAACAGAGCTATTGTTGGGGTTGTTAGAGCGATGATTCATGATCATGGGTTGCCTTTGTTTTTGTGGGTTGAGGCCTGCAATACTGCTGTTTATCTTAAGAACATGAGTCCTCATAGAGTATTGGGGAATATGACTGTGGAGGAGGCTTTCACTGGAGAGAAGCCTCATGTGACATCTTTGTATCTTTGGATGTCTCACATATTCTTATATCCCCAAGGAGCAGAGGATGAAGATGGAACCCATGGCAGAGAAGGGTATCTTTATGGGTTACATCTAGACTTCGAAGGCCTATCAGATCTTCATTCCTTCTAAACGGAGAGTGGTGATTAGAAGGGATGTGAAGTTCGAGGAGGAGAGGGCCTATCGGAGATCACAAGAGTACGATGAGAGAGAGTCACAGACTTCTCCTTAGTAGGGAGGTTAGGTACAGGGAGCAAGACCTCAAGCTTCTGAATCAACTGGTACAAGAGGTACTTTAGTGTCAGTGACATCTCGGGCACCAGTGGTGAGTTCACCGAGAACCTCTTTAGGGAGTCCACTGGTACAGAGTTCACATGGAACTTCAGTTGACACAGGCACAAGTTCTTCGAGGGCAGGTGTTGGTACGTGCACAACAGGGTCACTTAGAAGACCTTCAGGTTCACTAGATTGGGGGGTAGAGGATGAGGTTCGCTATGGGAAAGCTTCTTCAGGGAAGAGGAGGCCCAAGTGGCTTCAAGACACCTTGAAGGAAGTGGAGTCCATTGGTCCTTTGAAGAGGGTGAACAGGGAGAGTGTGCCACCTGAGCGGTTTTGCAGTTATGTAGGCAACACTACCAACATTGTTGACTCTGAGCCTACTAGCTATGAGCAGGCTGCCAGCCAGGAGATATGGAGAGAGGCTATGGTGGAGGAGTATGCCTCTATCATTAAGAACATTGTCTGGGAGGTGGTGCATAGGCCTGAGGGCAAGGCAGTTGTGACTTCCAGGTGGCTCTACAAGATCAAGCATGCTGCAGATGGCAACATTTAGAAGTTCAAGGCGAGGTTTGTGGCTAGAGGGTTCTCACAGATAGAGGGAGTTAACTATGATGAGACCTTCGCTCCCGTAGCTTCGTACACTTCTATCTGGTCCCTTATTTCTATTGTTGCAGAAATGGGTTGGAAGATCCATTAGATGGATGTGAAGACCACATTTCTGAACGAAGTTATAGAGGAGGAGGTGTATGCTGAGTAGTCTAGCCATAGGGATGAGGTACTTGGGCGGGAGACCCATGCATGCCGGTTGAGGCGAGCACTCTATGGACTTAAGAAAGCTTTGAGAGCTTGGTATTCGAGGATTGATACTTACTTGCAGCAGATGGGTTTCACGAAGAGTGATGCAGATCCGAACCTATACTACATTTTTGTAGGGGATGATCCGCTCATTCTTATGCTATATGTTGATGACTTGTTCATTACTAGGGAAAAGAGACTGATTAGTGGTTGCAAGGAGGATCTTGCTATGGAGTTTGAGATGAAGGACATTGGGCTGATGCATTACTTTTTGGGGCTTGAGTTGTGGCAGGAGGAGGGGCATATCTTTCTGGGGCAGGGGCAATAAGCTGTGGATGTGTTGCGGATATTTCACATGGCAGACTGTAGACCCATGTCTACACCTATGAGCACCAACTGCAAGAAGCTTCATGCTTCAGATTCTAGTTTTGTGGATCCCACATTGTATAGGCAACTTATTGGGTCCTTGATGTATCTGGTCAACGCTAGGCCAGATATATGATTTGCAGTGAACACACTTAGCCAGTTCATGGTTGAGCCTAGGTCGGTGCACTGGTTAGCTGCAAAGCACATTCTTCGCTACGTGTAGGGGACTGTTGATTATGGTGTGGACTATAGGCGAGGAGATGGAGCAAGGTTGGCAGGTTACATAGATTCAGATTGGGCAGGGAGTGCTTCTGACAGGAAAAACACTTCAGGGTGTTGCTTCGGATTGGGTTCGGCAGTTGTGTCGTGTTTTAGTCGAAAGAAAAAGTCAGTTGCTTTGAGCTCTTCTGAGGCTGAGTATATGGCTGCTAGCTAGGCTAGTTGTGAGGCCATTTGGCTTCGCAAGTTGTTGTATGGCCTATTTGATCAGGATTTGAGACCGACAGTTATTCACTGTGATAATCGGAGTTGCATTAAACTCACAGAGAATCCAGTGTTTCATGACAGGTCAAAACACATTGACATTAGATATCATTTCATCAGGGACTATGTTCAGAAGGGGGCAGTGAAGCTGGAGTATATATCGACAGATGAGCAGGTGGCCGATGTTCTCACGAAGTCCTTGCCAAGAGGCAAGCATGCCCATTTTAGGGACAAGATGGGTGTGGTGAGAAACACTTTTCTTGGTAAGAGGGAGTGTTGATTTTTAATGTACCTTGGACAAGTGGTTTCGCATGGGTTAGTCTCTACCTAGGGAAAAGTGTCCAAAATAATTATTTTCCTAAGTGTGACTTTATAAAGTGAAAGTGAATTTATATGTGGTAAAGTCAATATTAAATTATAAAGTGAAAGTGACTTTATAAGTGGTAAAGTCAATGCTAAATTATGAAGTGAAAAGTGACTTTAGACGTAAAGGATAATGTGGGTACTTCATTTAGTGGGTGAGTTAAAAAATAGAAAGTGAGAATTAATTGCACATTTATTCTCATCACTTGATCTAAATGAATCTGAGCCATTAGATTTTAGGGTTGCCCAAAAGTCATTTAGGGAAACAAAAGGGGGAAAAGAAAAGAGAGACTGCATTCATTCATTCTTCATGAGCAAATTGGAGAAAGGAGGTTGAGTGCTGGAGAAAAGTTCTGAAAGAGAATTTTGTTGTAACAAGCTGAATGAGCGATTTCTGGGCAAAGTTGGGCATGGAAATCAAGGCATAGAAGACCGCAGAAGGGAGAGTACGAATAACATTTAATACTGTGAGCTGCACACAATTCGAGAGAAGTTTTTGAGCAAAAAAAGAACTTTTTTTGGGGAAAAAATCCATATAGTCCCTACAATGGTCCGTACGGAAATCCGTACAGTCCGTACAAAATCCGTACAGTACAATCTGCGTCCATACAGTGCATTTTCAGCTTCAAGTGGGCACACAAATCGAGGCAAAGTGGGCACGGTTTTCAAGGAGTTTTGGGCTGAAGAGATAAGTTGTATTTTGCTGTTTTGTTTTGTCTGTAAATGTATTTTTCCTGAACTTGAAAGATAAATAAATTTGAAGAGCTCTCTAACAGGTTTTCCCCGGAGAAGATTGAAGGGGTTTTGCCTGGGTCTAAGTTGACCAAAAATTTGTGTGTATTTTGTTTTTATGTGTTGCTAGCCTATTTATGTCCATATTTATTTTCAGCATGTGTTGACAGTCCCATGTGTTTTAATCTGAAAATTTCATTTCCAGAATTCTATATGTTGAATGTAAGTTTATGGGAAAGGACATTTCACTGAATGGGAGTGATAAGGTGAAATTAAAACCAAGTTGGGATTGCAGGAAACTTTTTAGTCATCAAATTTCAGCAATTTGCTTATGATATAGAAATAGAGGCATTATATACATATTAACTTATTTAGTTTATTAGCACAACTATTTGTGGTAACTTGTCTCATTAAGTTATTTCTACTTGTAACTGCAGGTTTGCCCCAAGTAAACTATGGTATATTGATCAGATGATCAAAGTTTTGACTGAGGTACGGTTCACTTCAGATTGTGAATAAATATTTTTACCATTTCATTACCTGTTAGTTTGATTGCATTCAAAAACCTATACCAACACAGCCCAAGGCTCAATTATATTATGTTTGCCTCCATCACATGCAGTTTTACCATGTTTATACTGTCAGAAATGTTGCCAGTGGTGAGCGGTGAATGATTGTTTTTGGCATATTTTGTGTTGGCACTGCCTTCTGCTACTGATGTTCAAGCCTCTAACATCATTTTTCTAACAACAATGACCTTCATTTGATAGTTTAAGAGATGCTTGTTTACAAGGAATTTGTATACTAGTTCTGTCAATACAAATATAATACTACTTTCAAGTTTCAGATATATGTTAGATTATCCAAACTAGAAGCCTGAGTGAGTCTTTGGTTAGTGGTAAGCCAAATTAAACATTGTCAAGGAATAGGCTAAACCTCTCGTAGTTTGCTTCAAATGGTGGCCCCGTTATAAGTAAGTCATATATTTGAGCACTCTTAATTAACATGCCGTTTTAGATAGGCAATTCCCAAGTTAAGAATGATCAAGTCAATGGTTTTTTATTAATGTTTCCCTTCGGCAATTGCTGTGAACCTATATTTTACCCTCCCTCTATGTATATCCCAAAACCCAAATCTGCCATTTCAGTCTTTTTGTGATGCTTGTCAATTAGAAATTTACAAGGTTGTTAATGTACTGGGTTTATGGGTTAAAGTGAACACATGGATACAAGTGCTGATCACGTGACAACATCTGTAATACGCAAGTGTGTGACATAAAACAAAATGCACACACTATGTAACTGACTTTCACAAACACATAGCAAATGATTTCTTTAATAGTATTGTCTGTATCTTTTTAATTTTGGTACTACATCTGGATTCCTAGCTTATGACAATATACTATTAGACAACAAGAGAACATGTTAATGATGTGAATGGTCTTGCAGGTGCTACCTATGTAATGTTGAAGAATAAAGTAAAATAATGATGGCCCTGAAAAACTGATTGAAGATGAAAAATTAAGAACTACTCTGTGCAATGCCAGTCCTGAAGTAGGTACTTTGGGTAGGTTGCACAGAAATTGTAGAAAGGATATAAACAGGATTCACTTAAAAACATTTTCAAAACCCATTGTGCACAGAAAATCCAGCAAATCCACAGGGGAAATAGTAAAAATATCAAAATAGTTTAAACAAATTAAGAAAGACATAAAAGTGATCTAGAATATGTGGAAAGAACTGAAATCTCTATTCTTGCGTAAGTACATTTATGATGTAAACAGATTTGTTATGATTTAATTAATTCTTGCAGTTAAATTACAGATAAAATTGATACTATTTTTTATAGCATTAAATATTGCATTTCTATTATAATAAGTTGATTTTATATAAATTTTAATGCTCCGCTGGACAAGAGGCACATCCTCAGACTGTTCTTTGGTGGGCATTTCACGGGATTTTCTGAAGGCTCGATCCTCCATGAATTTCACATCCCTCCTCACTACTACTTTCCTATTACTTGGAATGTAGATTTTGTATGCCTTGGATGTCTCGCTATATCCCATGAGATACCCTTTCTCAGCAATCCGATCTAGTTTGCTCCATTTCTCATCTAGAACATGACAGTATGCCACACTCCAAAAATCCTGAGGTAACTTACCCCTGGCTTCACCCCTGTGAATACACCCTCGGGTGTTCTTTTGCCCAATGCTCTGTGAGGGGACCTGTTCTGGATATATATACAGCTGTGCTGCATTCTTCTGCCCACAGAAATCTAGGTAGATCCTGGTCATACAACATTTCCTTTGCTGCCCCAACAATAGTCTCGTTCTTCCGTTCTGTAACTCCATTCTGCTCCGGATTGGCGGAGCTGTCCATTCTCTTCTGATTCCTTCCCTTGCGCAGAAATCTGTGAATTCCTTATCAGTGTATTCATCTCTGTTATCTGAACACAACACTTCGATTTTCTTTCCAGTCAGGTTTTCCACCAAAGCTTTGAATTCTCTGAATCAATCAAAAGACCTCATCCTTGGTCTTTAAGAAGTAAATCCAAGTCTTCCTGGAATGGTCATCTATGAAAGTGACGAAATATTCACTTCCACCAAGAGCTCTAGTGGAAATTGGTCCATAGATATCTGAGTGTATTAACTCCAATACACTTTTTGCCCTATTGTTGCTCCTGGAATATGCTGCTTTAGCATATTTTCCTAAAATGCACCCTCTGCACACATCATCATGTTTGGTACTAAGAACTGGAACTCCCGTAACTGTTTCTATGAGCATTCTTAGAGCTCCATAGTGTAGATGCCCCATTCGTCTGTGCCATAGTTCATTTAGATCTGATTCGCCGCTTTGATTGCTGCCTATCAGTGCCATTGGAGATTCGAGTTGCAATTTGGATAATCTGTTGCTTCGAGTTCCAATCTGAGCCTTCTTCTTTCAGCTTGGATGCTTGACATAGACTTTTCTCCTGATAAAGTATACGTCATATCTTTCGTCTTGCAATTGAGACACTGAAAGTAAATTCATTCCCATACCTGGCACATGCAACACATTAGTGGCTCGGAGACTCTCTCCTACTTCTGTTTGAAATGCGACTGTCCCTTTTCCTACAAGGGTACATTTTGATTTGTTTCCCATAGTAATTTGGAAGTCCATTCATTCTTCTTGATAGCTAGAGAAATGATCTCTTTCTCTAGTCATATGGGCTAATGCCCCACTATCTATATACCAATCATCTGATGATGTAGTGCTAGATAAGCACACACATTCCTTTTCCAGCCTAGAGGCTAACTCTGACAAAACTCGATCTTCCATCTTCTCTATGCTTTTCCCTTTCCAGACAATTTATGTAGAAGAAATGCGTAAGCCCTTGAGTGTACGATTTTCTGCCAAGGCAGCACCACGAATCCCCTTTGGCATCGTCTCTCCTGCTTCCTTGCCTAACCTTGCTCTGATTCCATGTGAAAATTCTACTGCATTATTTGATGTTATTTCTTCTACTTATTATTCAGAAATAAGTTATTCGTAGAAATCTCTTCAGTAATATCAAAATAAATTCAAATGCAGACTTCACCATATAATTACTGAGCAAAACAATAAGGAAAATACTAGCACATGAATGGCATATATTTTCGACAGTTGTCCTCGGAAAAACCCAATGTGGGAAAACGGGTGCAACAAATGAGGGTTTCTATTATTCAACAATATCTTCTTATACAATTTACAATCAACAATGATGAAGAGAAATTCCCTATGAAAACACTGGAGAAATTCCTCACAAAATAATCAGGTGAGTAACGACCCCCAAAGGACCCCCCTTAGCCTCCTGCGTCATCACTGCATTGGCTTTGCGTGGGGACTGCGCAGAACTGCGTCACCCTTCTGCGCTGCTCCCTCCTGGTCGCTGCGCTATCTCTTCCTGTCTCTGCGTCACTTGCTCTTGCACCCCGGATTGCTGCTAAACCCTCTCTGCCTGTCCTCCACCTGATACTCTCCTTCTGAGTCAATTTTCTTCTGCCGAACTTCGACCACTGAGAAAATCGATTTACTCGGGCAACTGAGTATCTACACTGGTGTGTTTTCCAAATGACCCTCGAGTCTTCTTTTATAATCTTCTCGTTGAGATATCAAAGACCGAGATTAGATCTCTAATCAATGGCTAAGATCATAACTTGACTTGATCTGTGTTTTCTAGAAGATTCACACTCTGTTTTATTAATGCCCTTTAATTATTTAATTTCCCTAAGTTGTGAATCTGTTTTATTAATGCTCTTTAATTATTTAATTTCCCTAAGTGAAACTTAGGGTCACCATTAAAATAATTAATTATTTTAATATAACATTTTCGAGTGGAATTTCCACAAATGATTTCTGGGTTCTTTGGAATACATGTGTCTAAGCCTTTTCACAAAATTTGAGACTTATAGCACTTTCGATGCTACCAAAAATCAACATTGCAGCCAAGGCATATCATTAACACCCACTGCATCGACAACTGTGCCGTATTTTCGGATGGGACTCCTACACCTAACGTGAGGTCTAATTGGGATTTCATATCGGGGAGATCCCCTGAATGTTGGCCGGTCCAACACCGTCAACATAAGGCAATAATAGACTTTTGAAGATTGCCACCTTGTATCCTCAATGGTAGCCCAAAGCATTGTTCCACAAGGACACGTCCCCCAGGGTGGGGTGCGTGCACCTGACGTTTCCCACACACCTGGGATGGGGAGATGCCTGGGGAAACATTTCCCCACATCCCCTTTTGGGGAAACTCAGGGAGACGTAGGGGGAAATGTTTCCCCAAAACGGGTGCTTGTGGGCACCCCCTCTTAAGGGTTGGGCATCCACCTTGAATTTTGCTTGAAAACAATAATGTAAAAGTGTGGAAGTCTAATATTGAACTCTAGGGCCCTACTAATGCTATGTAATTAATGGTAATGTTAAATTCCTAAAAGTGACATTCTCTTTTATCTTTCATTTTCATCCTTTGACTTAAATTTTTAACATTACCACTAATTGACTTAGGATGTTTGAGAGTGGTTTCGACTTCATTGGATTTCATATGGAGAAAGTAGAAATTTAGATCCCACTCAAAATCAAACAGGCTTAACAGTTTTTAGGATTTTATAATTTGGGGGATTGCAACGTATTCGTTGGATTCTATCATGTATGAAGGTATGCAGCTAACATTTAATCGAGAGCACAAAACCCTCTATGTACCTCAATGTTGGTGGCATTGATTTTTGAACTCCTTTGTCATGACCCTAGTAAAATTTTACCCATCACTCAAACAAAATCTCGACTTGTCCTGTTAAGCTTTTTCTATCTTGTTTTAATGCTTAGAGGGTGATATTGATGATGAGGACACCAATATATGCAATGATTTTGATGATATGTACGTATTTGTTGTAGCATCAATTTTTGTAGACTAGAGAGGCACTCTAGAGCCTCTTTGTTGATGTGTTTTTGGTTCAAATATGGATTGCACTCAATGATATCTTGGTGATATGCACCCTTGCTATATATATATGAGCATCTATGCATGTTTGTGTAAAACGGTTTGGATTCATATGGGTGCACATGAATATTTATTTATTTTTTCAAAATTTTAAATGTATATTTTTTGGTCGATCAGTCTTTTGGTCCAGTTTTTTTTCTAGTTTCTAGTTTTGGGCTTGATCGATTTGATCACTGGTCTAGTTCTGATAACATTGGTTCATTGTCCATTGTCCATTTTTAGTTTCAACTTTTGAGTCTTGACTCTAGACACTCATGACCTTAGACCAAGTTTTTGATTCAGTCAATTTTCACTATTTTTGGGTTTGATTAATTTCAATTTACTATTCCAGTCCTTAGACTCTAATATCTATTATTTTTCTTAATACTAATCATATTTTAGAAGAATGAATGATGGATCCAAATCAATGTATACAATATTTTACTATTTCTATTTCTATTTCATTGAATCGTTTATGATGAATGAATCAATATATTTCATTTTTGGTTTTCCCTTGAATTTCTCCTGTCTCAGAAACTTGGTGGAAGATTGGCCCAAAAGATGAAAATGTGGTTAATAGTCTGATAGTCTTTGTTGAATCTTGCTCCCCCCTAGATCTGAAATGGCACTCCTATAAAAGCTTAGATAATATCATATCAAGAACAATAACATAAGTTTGAAGTTGTGCCTGATCATAATTGTCTTGTAATTATTTGGGGAAAACTCCGCAGTTAAGCGCGCTTGAGCTAGAGGAGTTCTGGGATGAGTGAGCTCCCGGGAAGTTCTGGTTACCGGGTGCAAGCCCCGGAAGTGATGATTGACGCTATGTGATTCATTTCACTAGTTTCAATGCCACTTCTTCACCCTTGTGAGCATCACCCGATGCAATGAGTGCTAAGTGGACTATTCAAAAATCATGAGAAATTAGTCAGTTACGACTGCCTCTCATGGAAATGGTCATAGATGAATGACTTACTTAACGCAGTTGAATCCCAAAAATGATATCTAATTATTTGGGTCTAAGCTGTCCCTGGAGTTATAAATAAGGTGAACATGGAATAATTTGTGATGCTAAGTGGAAAACGACAAACCTAAGCAAATAATATTGTTAAAGAGGTTAGCAATGTGAGCAGTGAGAGGACATAGACTTTCCTTGAGAATTCGTCTAGAATCCATCACTATCATTGTGTGTGCTCATCACTGTGCTTATAGATAACTTTCTTTGTGTAATGGGGTGTAAACATAAGACAAGTATTATTGGGAGATGAGACTAGAGTTAGGGAATGGTTAGGAAGATCATAAAGGGAGATGGCGTAAGATCTTAAGGGGAAGTGGTATGAGATCTAATGTTAAGTGTCATAGAGAGCTTATGAACTCTAGACCAATGTTGCACGAAGCAGGGACGAAGCGGGGACACAAAAGCGTCATTTCCCAAAAATCTAGGGAGTGAAGCATCTCAGAAGTGTCTACTATATATATATTTTATATTTTTTGCATTTATATTAAAAAAACATCGAAAACACCAAATTAGTTGTAGAAGACATGAAAACATGCATATTTTTACATAAATCAAGATAGATATGGCATCCATGATTCCATTGTATATCAATTATTAATTATTCGAGCATCAACCACCCAGATTCTAGCAATTACAAACATACATCAAATTTTTCAGCGTATCATAAAACATAAAACATTTAGAAGATAAATCATCAAACATTCAAGTAACTTATCTAGCAAGTGAGCAACTGTCAACATGATTCATGTCCAAAATTCAAATAATAATGTTTACAAAATAGGCCACTTAGCTGCCACCAAGAGTCGAGTAGACACTGAACTAGGAAGAGTAAGACAAAAAAGTTCAAATCCACAACAAGACTACAAGTCTAATCTATAACAAAAGTATTAAACTGTGAATATATCTACTAATCTCTCCTCCTTCCACCATGAACAACATGTGAACCTCCACGTGTTGGTAATGAAGAAGATGGTGGCAGTGAAGAAGATGTTGCAGTGGAACTGATGAAGATGAAGCCCCTGCTATTGGTGTTGAAGCATTGAACCTAGGAACCATGGGATTGGATGAGGGTGGCATCTCAACTCGATCATCATCATCCTAGATAAGAGCATCATCCAATTGCTCTAATCGCAACACTGCATCCTCCAAATTGGGATCCTATGGATTTTTGTCCCAAACCTTAAGGTCTTTATTAGTCTTTGCATCATCACAGTAATGAGACAACGATCGCAAGTTGTAGTGAACATAAGCAAACTCTGCCCGGTCTAAATTTAGCTTATTCCTTTTAACATTGTCGATGAAAGAATAAGAGCTCCGACCCCTCTTTGTAGAAGAAGTGTTTACCACCTGTGATGGCACCCACAATTTATGTCACATGGTTTAGGTTAAAGTTCAGGTTTGACAATGATTAGGTTCGGTTTGAGTTCGAATTTTTTGTCAGGTTTGGATGAGGTTCGCCATTATGTTTGTCTATATACATTTTCTTTATATACATCGATTAATTTAAAATGAATTATAGGATAAAATAGTAATAAATCAACATCAAGAAACATCAAAAATGTTATCACAGTCATGGAAACTGCAAGGATAAATAACAAGCTTGCGCTGTGACATAAGGTTATGAGTTTTGATCTATGGACTTGGTTAATGGCTACGAGGTTTGATGAGGTTCGACGAACCTCAAAATTCTTTTAAGGTTTGCCAAAATTCGAACCTCAAGGTTAAAGTTCGACGAACCTTGTGACATAGCCTGCAATGTCAAAGTTTGTAGAAGTGGAGTAGGACCTCCATGCATGTTCCACCACTTAATAGAAGATAAATTCTCTCGATCTCTAATTGCATGCATGCTCCCAAATGAACTAGTGCTAAGCATATGGTTGCTCAAAATGTTTCTGTAGCATGGCAGACTCCTCTTCATCAGGGACTAGGGGCTAATTTATCCAATGCTCTCATATAACCAGATAGAACCTCTGGATCTAGGTGTGGTGTTCTCCTGTACCCCCCCCAGGTGCTGGTGTTGAAAGCCATGATGGATGAAAGTATTTAGGTGTTAGAACATATGCTAAGGCATGCAATGGAATGTTTAGCATTTCCCATCGTTTTTCCACCTCTGCACGAATATAATTATACAAGGTGATATCTCTAGGCTCAACAATGTCTTTAATATGCCCCAACATGCTATCCATTGGATCATACACCACCCCAATTATTGGCCGATCTGAATCTACAAACTTGATCATGTAATAAATTGGTTTGGTGAATTGCAAAACATATTTAATCTGTGACCAAAATTAACTGTCAAGAATAGTGTCCTTGGCTACATTAGCACCATCTCTATAAGTGTTAATGTCATTCCATGATTCAGGGGTCACCATATTAGTTAAAGCTTGTCTCACCTTCACTAGCTGCCTATAGGTAAGGTAATAACTTGCAAATCTTGTTTTTGCAAGTTTAAGCAACTGCAACTTGGAGTAAGTGCCATAAAACTAGTTTACCCATATATGCCCCGTGATAAATTTAATGAGTCACTTCCCTCTCTTGTAAAGCTCATTAATCCATCCACATTCTTTATGCTTCAGAATGTCATGCATCAAAAGGTTCAATGTGTGTACCAACCACCCAGACCAAAAGATGTGTTGATGAGTACGCTCAATAATTTTTCCTGCTGACTTCCAATTTGCTGTATTATTAGTGATCACTTGAACTACATTATTAGGACCAACATCTTTGGTTGATTGCAATATGAGATCACACTATTTTGGGAAGTTGCACTAATGGAGCAGTGATGGCATGCAATAAACTCTGTACCACTAGCAAAAAGACTAAGAACATTTATCAAATGTTGGTTTCTAACAATTGTCCACTGATCTCTGATACAATGGATAACCCACAATCCACCCACTGATTTGTAAAATGTGTCAAAGCTCTTTGAATCTTTGCTTTTTCTCTTTCTAATAACAATGTTCTAGCTTGCTCATAGTTGGGGCTCTTGTATCCTTTTGGGGCTTCATTGATGCCCTTAACCATATCATGCTAATAGGGAGAGCGAAGCACACTGAATGGTACACTCCAAGCATGAAGAAACCATACTATCTTTCCATCCACATCATCCCTCCCAAAAACATTCAGGAAATCCCCTATTGTTCTTCTACTTCCTGAGGGTGGAGAAGTACCATGAGTAGATGAGCTATCAAATTTAGAGGTTGCACTTGATTCAAATTGAGTTTTTTGTTTCCTGTTTTTCTGATGTGCAACCTCCTCTATTTGGATGCATTTTCTTCTTTGTTCAGTTTAAACCTTATGGCAAATTGCCATCCCCACAACACTCCTTTTCTCATAAATTTCCAACACCCCACAAGGATGCCTCCTCACACGAGTATATGAACCACTATATGATTTTCCTCCATGACAATCATGAGGCCACAAAAACATGTAGCTTCGACCCTTCAAGTTTGGTCACATAATTCCACAAGGGTGTCAATGCAACTTTACCCTCTTGCATTTCAGTGTCCTCTTCATCCCCTTCCTCTTCAAACCCTTCCTCCTCATCATACATTGGGTCACTCATATGGGGATCATTATCTTCGTGTGCTTCTTCCCTTCTATTCCTAACCCCCTTACCATCATGAAAACCAAAAGTGGAATGATACATAGAAACCAAAAGAACACCATTTTGGAATACGAATATAGATGGACAACTTGCAATGAAATGAGCAAGAAGAAAGAATGGGAATGAGTAGGAAATGGAGGAGAAAAAATACAAACAACAATGACAGAAAAATGAGTGAGTTTGGGGTTTGCAGATGGAAGCCCTTCTTTACTCCCTCAAGCTCCTTCTCCTTCACTGCTCCTAGCTCCTCCTTCACTCCTCCAAGCTCTCCTCAAGCCTCTCTTCTCCTCTCTTCTTCAAGCTCTCCAAAGATACAAGAGTGAGGAAAAGAGATGGGGAAATGACTTTTACCCCATCTATTATTTACCTAACTCACCTTAAACCCACCCCCAACACAAGTTAAAGCAAAAAAAAAAGAAATTGGGTCGGCCTTTGTAGTACCGCCTGTTAGGCCACCGATTTGCTCGGTATCCGCCCTGATCTATGCCCGATCTATCGCGGATCTGAGGTGGATCCCTGTTCGGAATCGCGGCTTGGAAATCCAGAACTGCGGATCGGGCCTGCTCGGTTCTGAATTTCTAGGAACTGGCCCAATTCGGCAGAACCGCGGATCCCCCACGGATCTATACAAGACGTAGTTTCACCTTTGGAGCCTTGGGGGGGGGGGGGGCTGAAGGATTGTGCAACATTGCTCTAGACTTAGTTAGCATAAAGTCTTTGATTTTCAAATTCTTGGCGTATAATATATATACTAGCATTGTAAACATTGATAATTTCTATTTTCCAACGTTGCAAATGTCGGCATTGGGATCAATTCGGCAAATCTGGAGAACCAAAATATCGTAAAAATCAAGAAAAAGTTGGTTAAACTTGGCAAACATCAGCGAAATTAAGATACCACTAAAATATCGATAAACCTTGGCAAACATTGGCTAGGCCAAAAAGACATGATTTCACCTTTTTTGTTGAGATGAAATTGGGATGTTTGCAACACTTATATTTTCTGGCTGCAGAAATTTGTGTTTGACTCATTCTCAATAATATAGTTGAACTTTTGTTTTTCGAGTTATTGATGAAATATGTTATAGTTTTTAGTTTACATGTAGTTACGTCATATTTAAGTTTTATGCACTCATCAACACCATATATATAAAATATAAGTTCCACTCTAAAAAACTTTGATGAAGCATATTTTTAAAAAATGTATATCTGATACTACACCAACACCCAGTACTGCAATTGTACCCATGAACCTTGGCAAGTTTGTCCATAACTAATCACATATTAGCAATTATAATCTCTGAATATGTCCTTAAAGATTTAATTACTAATCAGCTGACATGTTCTCATTATATAAGTCACAAGTTATTGTTCTAAGATTTAGGCCAATTTTCTAAATTCATTTGATGGTCTCTTAATCGAACTTCCTCATATTAGGGGTTGTCAATGAAGTGTCTTAACTTTTCATTTATTTACAATTTAGTGTTGGTTGTGTGTAGTTGAACCAATTCTGATGTATCATGTAAAGCTTTTGCTTGGTTTTAATCTCCATATTTTTTGTTTTTAGGCTGGGAGCTATGTCACTGATGAAGTCTGCTATGCTCTCATTGTGGTGATAAGTAATGCGATGGACCTGCAAGGATATACTGTAAGGTCTCTTTATCGAGTTTGTCAGACTGGGAACGAGCAGGTAAGAGAATTATTTGGTTATTCATCCTTTATCTTATATCTGTGACTCATCCATTGGGTCGCAGGATATGTGATTATGCCATAAACTCTTATAGAATTTATCTTATTACAAATTTTCACCGCTTTAAATATGTTAGTTTTGTTATACATGCTTACTGCATGTTAATTATCTTAGCTATTTGTTGATTTCATCATTCTTTATATTCTTGGATGCCTCGAATATTCAATTGATCTTCATTTCAGGGATGGTACATACGGTAAACTAGATTCTCTAGAAGCTCAAAACTTTTGTCAATAATATACTAATTGAAAAGCTGAACATGTCAGATGCCAGAATTGAACTTGGGTAGGGAGGATAACACTCTTCGTCTCAACTGCCTAGGTTGGACCCAATTGACACAATAATCATTATTGAAGATATTAAGTGATAATAATCTACATATGTTTTGAAGTAAGTTGATGTAAATCTTCTGTTTAAAAGGCCTCTGGATATCTAAAACTCTTGTTTTTTGAAACAAAAATCCCTGTTTTGAAACCCTTTGCAAATTATAAATTGCAAAACCTTGTTTTTATAAGCATTCCTTTTCAAGGATATACGTTGCTTTTAAGGAGCAATAAAGGGGAAGAGATATTAAGGGGTGATAAAAGAGGGGAATATGAATCCAATGCATTTTCTGATTTTTGATATCAACATGGCATCCATCAGTGTAAACACACCACCAAAAAATGCTATGGCAAAAAGGAAAAATCGTTTGCTTATGGAAGTGGCTAGATGTATGATGAGATGACATAGTCTTAGTGATAATTTTTGGGTTGAAATAGTTTAGAAAACAATGTTTTTGTTGAATGGAAGTCCCACAAAGGCAGTTTGTAGTAAGACTCATTACTAAGCTGGGTCTGAAACTAAGTCACTTGGTTCAGGTTTGAGTTAGGGTTCGGCATTGATTAGGTTCGAAGCGAATTTGAATTTTTTGATAAGGTTTGTCTATATATATTTTCTATATTATCTTTGAAATGTTATATAACATAAAAGTAGTAAGAAAGCAACATCAATAAACATAAACAATGTTATCATTGACATATGAGGTTTTTTGAACCTCATTTATTCTCTGAATTTTGAACCTCAAGGTTGAAGTTCGAGAAATCTTGTGTCATAGTTTTGGAAAAAGCCATTGGTAACAAATTTCAAAGACTTTTTTTATTTTGCATATGCATATGATCTAGATAAAGCTAGACATAAATTGTTACGAATTAAATATATAATAATAACACAAATAATGTAAATGACAATAATAATGATTAATAATTAATTAATTAGAATTAGTTAATGAAAAGGTATGTCGCTAAGGACATAACCGTTAGTGAAGAGGTACCTACCTAGGGTATATAAGCAGGCCCTCATCCTCATTGTATCTCATATCATACATCAATTCAATATACAATAATCATTATACAATTACATCTCTTACAATGGACATTTATGTCTTTGAAGTATTTTAACGATTTCCACTGCGTATACGACTTTTGGTTGTTACATTGGCATCAGAGCCACGTTGGCAAATCCCCGTCTTTGACCATCAACTTGTCATCGCAACTAAAGTGTTTCGCTACACAAGTTGGAGTTTATTCATTTTCAGTCAGGGCCTTGGCCACTTTAAAAAAAGAGAAAAAAAAAAAGAATTGGAAAAGAAGAGTTAAAAATAAAAGAATTATTTAATTTAAAAAAATGGCCTTTGGCTGTTGATATTTCAATGATTCTAGTAAAAAAAATAGTCCCATGAAAATTTTGAAGGAGAACATTCATATATATATATATAAAGGTTCTACATTATTGATAAAAAGTGCATGATAAAGTCAAAAGAGAATCTTTCCAAATATCTTTAAAACTATACCTAAGAGAAGGAAGAGTAGAAAAGATTATCTTGATTCTTCATTAAGTGGTTTACACGCTTGTGGTTTTAGCAACCCATGGTAATTGCCCATGGTATTTTCAAGGTAAAAGAAAAACAAAAGGAATACAAAATCTCTTTATGTGAATGGTATGTTTTACTTTTTATGTGGAGAAAATTAACGGAGTCAAAGGCACATAAGTGGACATATATTTTATATTATACCCCAAAAATGTGAATAACCATGTTTCACTAGGGTTGTAACTTTTCAAAAAGAAAAAAAATATTATAAATATATATAGAAATAAAAATTTAATAAAAAAAATAATAAAACAAAATAAAGTTAAAAAGAAAAAGAAAGAGAGTTAAAAAAAAATTATAAAAAAAAAGATGAGTTTAAGAAAAAAACAATAGTTGAGAATAATTAAAAAAAAATATTATTATTTAAAAAAAAATTAGTTTTTTTAAGAATTCATAAAGGTGCTCAAATTCACCAAAGAACACAGGGTTATCATTAAACCCTAAGCTCATCGAAGAACACAAAAGGAGTCCATTTTTGAAGAAAAAATCAAATGGAGTCTAATTTGAAGATGAACAAAGAAAGTATGGATTCCATACATAACTCTACATTTTGGACCAGATGTCCATTTTGTCAAACAGAAGATCAATATTTGTCGATTTTTAAAAATCACACAATACCTTGTCCAAAATGTCGAAGATTGTTTACTTTGGAAGAATATCAAGGCAATACCGAGACACAAATAAAAAAATTAAAGGAAGAAATCGCAAAACTTCAACAAAAGAATGAAGCATCAAAAAAGAAATATAAAGATCTCGAAGATCGGTTCCATGAGAAATCAACAGAAAGCAACGAAGAAATTTGGCGTCTAAGGGGAGCACAATGAGAAATTACTTTCACAGATCAAACAGTCCAAGGTTAAGAAACAAAGACTAAATCAAGAAAATGAAAGTTCTGATAAGGAATTAAAAGAGAATCTATAAGAAAAAGAAAAAGAAAATTTGTGCTTAAAACCTTAATAAAAAATTATTAGAGAAAATAAAAAATTTAAAAGATAAAGAGGACAAAGTCAACGATTCAGAAAATGGCGAACTTTCACGTCTAAAGAATCATAACCAAGTTTGTCTAACACAAATAAAGAAGCTTAAAAGTGACAAGAAATTACTAAATGACAAGTTAGAACAACTTCAAGAAGTAGTATCGAAGTCTCCAGTCGTCTCAGTGCAAGTTGAAGGTAAGGAAACGAATACTGATCCAGTCAAAATTGTAACTCATGCAGAGGATAAACCTACTGAAGTGAGGACATATTCAGAAATTGCAGTTCAAACAACAAACTTTCCAAATGATGATTCAGTAACCAACTCAACAACAACAACACTTGAAGGAATTCAAGAAACTACCACTAACATGATAAGGGAAAGCCCAATCAGAAGAATTTTTTATCGACATCCGAATTACAAGAGCAGACTTTCCAATCAATCTACGTACCAGTATCACTCAAAACACAAACAACAAATTTATGTTCCAAAAAATATTGAAGTTTGCAAATTCCAGTCCTATTATAACTATTCATCACAAAATTCTAGTGATCAGAAGATTCCACAAAAGGTTAATCTAGGATGGTCCGATCCATTCTCAGTCTGACAATTTTGTTTATCACTCAGAGCATCGTATCGTCTTGTATCAATGAAGATGAAAGTTCAGAGACTAGAAGATATTTGAAACAGGAAAAGAAATCAAGCCCTTTCATCAACAAGCTTTGAGGGCAAAGATTTTTAAACAAGAAGGCAATGTTATGAGTTAAATATATAAAAATAACACAAATAATGTAAATGACAATAATAATGATTAATAATTAATTAATTAGAATTAGTTAATGAAAAGGTATGTCCCCAAGGACATAGCCGTTTGTGAAGAGGTACAAACGATATGATCTAGTAAATAGGAATATCGTTAGAAGTATAGAGATGTGATTTTCAATGAGAAACCCCTACATATGCGAACATTAGAATGGAAAGGTGAAGGTTTGTAGATTGATAAACAAGAGGCCAAGCATAAAATTTCTAATTGACAAAGAAGAGCTTGAGCTTCAAACTCCTAATTGTTAAAGAAGAGTTTGAGCTTAAACTCCTACCACATATAGGAAAATAAGAAGAGAAGAGGACAAAGAAGAAGAGTAAGATAAAGTAGAGTTGGAGTTAGAAGGAGAAGATGATAGTTGGTCAATTAGTTTTTAGAAAAGGCCAAAGTGGTTGTACTAGATACCTCAAGATGCAAAGGCAAAGGAGATACCATAGGAACAGAGGAGAACAAGGTCAAGTTACCCTATTAGGTAAGTCTTTCTTTGATGGGTGAAGTTGCAAATAAGATACCTCAAGATGCAAAGGCAAAGGAGATACCACTGGAAGAGAGGAGAACAAGGTCAAGTTACCCTATTAGGTAAGTCTTTCTTTGATGGGTGAAGTTGTGAATACACATGGTCTAGGTTTTTTAATGAAGTAGACAACAAACAAGAATGGAGAGATGCAATGAAATTAGAATATGATACTTTAATGAAAAATAAAACATGGAAGTTAGTTGGATTATCTGCAAATAAGGGACCAATAGGTTGTAAATTAATATATTGAACGAAGATGAAATGAAATGGTTTGATTGATAAATATAGAGCCATGTTAGTGTTATTTTTTGGTACCTTCGTCCAATTCTTGGGTACACACATGGTAGAAGAAGGTATGATGGTATATATCGACAAAGAACAATTCAACAAAGAAGGTGTTCAAATAGCGTTGTGTGATAGCAGAAGGAACAATATGTATTGCAGGTCTTGTTACCCACCAAAAATTCGGTAACCCATAGTAGAAAATTTTCTCCTCCTAGGATAGCTAGCCAATTAACAACCCTATTGATCATCTCATGACATGATGCCATAGATCCTCCACATATTGCTCAAGTCAGATTTCTTTCTCTCATATGACATTCCTTCTTGAAGGAAGGTGGGTCATTCGTCAATGGGTAATTTAGCCATTTTGTAATCATGTGCTTTTACTTAATGTTTTGGGGCATAATAATAAGAATCAAGGGGTAATCTGGATGATTGAATGATCTTGACTGAATTCTTGTTCCCTCACTTCACTTGGGAGGTTAATCTTTGACTCTAGTGCAATGGGACCTCCTCTGAGGCCCCAAGCAGGGTTGCGGGGGAGCGCCCCCCGCCCCCCGAACCCGCTCCCGAATCGCGCTCCTCTCGGGAGCAACCTCGGGAGCACGCTCCAGAATTCACTCTTTTTGGGAGTGCGCTCTCTTCAAAAAAAATTCGCTCCCTGGTTTTCAGGGAGCGAATTAGCGAGTAGTCGAGAGTGATTGCTCCTTGACTGCTCTGGGAGCGAATTTTTTAGGGAGAGAGCGATCACTCCTGTGATCACTCTGCCAGATTCCCAAGGCTGAAGAAGGAATCCCAACAGAGATAACCACAAACCAAGCTTTTGACTTGATAGCTAGCCATATTAAGTCGGAGATGGCTTTCTCCAAAAAGGTCACAGCCAGGAGGGCTGGAGCAAATAGGGTTTTAGGATAGATATAGAGTGTAGGGGGTTGTTTGAATTTGATTTGGTTGGGGAATCACTTGATGAAGGAATTAGGTCAAGGAAAGCTAGGTCAGGGAAAATGAGTTAGGGTTGCAAGGATCAATGGGGCAAGGTAGGTATAATGCTTATCACTTGAAGAGGATTGTTATGGAATGGTGTTGAAGCTGAAAGAAAGCTAAGAAAAGCATAGGAGATGTATTTTTCTTAGACAGAAGAAGATGAACAAAATATGATCAGTTACCCAAAACAGAGCATGTGCAAAACATGTATTCTGATTATCTAACTTGTAAAAGATCATAACATAGAAATGAAGTGAACATGAATACAATACTTTCAAACATATGATACTGAAGAAGAAACAATGATAGACATTCAATACAAGAAGTATTCCATAAAAGTAGCTGCAACTCCTCTTTATTAGCTTGGCCAAACTGAGTACAAAGTTTCCTTGATCAACTAGCAAACATCAAACTGATTCCAACCCTTCACTAGTGTGAAGAAAAGAGCTAAATAGACATCAAAGCAAGCTTCACTCATTCTCAAGGGTCGAATCCATGAGGTGAGGACGAAATCCACTAAATGCTAAACTGAAAACTGAAGTGTAGGATGGTCCAAGTGACTCACTCCTCATTACATTGAACTAATTCATCATGACTCATTAATGACTTTAACCCTATGAATCTACCATAGGTAAGTAATCCTTGACATAATTACATTTTACCATGATCAATTACATGAGTAGAAAGAGGATTTGCTGAAGAAAAGTCAAAACTTGAGAGAAAATTTGAAAAATCAGCAAACTTGACATTTTCGCCTTCTTTGTTCAGGGCTAGTTTTGGAGGCCTTCCATGTGTCCAAATTGGGCCCAAGATAGCTTGTTGGAAAGCCCTACCCGTCCTCTTTCCAAATATGCCTCAAGTTCTGAAAATGGAGGTCATTTGCCCCCTCAAAAAGCCAATCTCCCAAGACTGGTATTTGCACAGCGCCAAGGTGATAAAAGGGGCAGAATGGTCACTTTTAGGTGGTTTTTTGGGCTTTTCACCCATCAAAAAAGAAAACCAAGGCTGGAAACATGGTTTTTTGAGATGTATGAGTCATTATGAATCCAATGGTGCCTTCTCCTCAAAAATTGTGCTAATTATTTGCGTAGCGCTGCGCAAATGCCCAATTTTCTGCTAATTAAATGCCTCAAAAAACACAGCGTTTTCCAGAATTTGACAAAAAGTTGCAAAATGCCTCAAAATTGTTGGAATGGCTGAGGTAACTGTGTCTAAGCTTGTAGGGAAGCCTCAACAAGGATGTCCAGCTTTTTCTCCTCCTCCTTGGTCAAATCTTCAATTTTGGCACTGGCTCTTTTTAGCTTTGCCAATGCAATTTTCTCTTTTCGGGCATGAAGTTCGACCTTCTTCCTTAACAAGTCATTGTCCTTATTGGCCTTTTCTAGCAGCTTCTCCAAGTGTAGATTGGCTCTATCAAGCCATGGTTCCCTGTTCTGATTGATTTCTATGGCAAGCTGCTCATTTAGGGTTAGCTGGTCAACTAGCTCAACTTCCCTTTGTCTCTCTAGAGCTAGAGTTCTTTTCAGCCCTCTAGTTCTAGGTCTCTGCCTTGGTACTTGTTCTTCTCCCTCCTTAAGCAAACCATACTTCTCCAATGCTTCATTTAGCATTACTTTGGCCTTATGAGCCTCCCTTTGAGCAATGAAGTACTTCACCTCCTCAATGACCTGTTTGGTCTTCAACTGCTCATTTTCTTGCTCAAGAAAGTGAATCACATGTCTAACCCTGTCAAGATTAGTTTGAAGTTCACTAATCTTGGCATCCTTACCTTTGATTGCTGCATTTGTGATTTTATCTTCTTCATCTTTGTCTCGGTCAACAATCTGAAATTCATGCTCTGTTTCATGATATTCCTCCTCATCATGAATGAGTGGCTCAATGACCTTTTATTTACCTTTATCCACCTGTTGTGTTGATGTTG
Source organism: Pinus albicaulis (assembly GCA_034641835.2). Taxonomy (NCBI): domain Eukaryota; kingdom Viridiplantae; phylum Streptophyta; class Pinopsida; order Pinales; family Pinaceae; genus Pinus; species Pinus albicaulis. The sequence continues at coordinate 493,769,234 of CM076575.1, read as the reverse complement.
AAGGCATGGCCCCTTTCACTCCAAGTGAAGCAAACACATGCCTATAGCCTCTCTGGTAGGTTTTTGGCAATGGCTCAACCTCAACCAAACTAGCCCACTTAGGCTCAATGTCATCTATCCTACTAGGTGACCCAAAATCATGATGAGATGGAGATGAAGGGTCAAAAGGAGATGGAGATGAAGGGTCATGATGAGATGGAGATGAAGGAGGTGAAGAGGACTGATCTAATGATGATGAGTGAATCATGGGATGAGATGATGAAGGGACATGTTGTGCATGCTGAATGGATGGCTCAATGAAGATATCATTGGCTATGAAGGTGCTCCATGCAATGTTCAATTGATCAAGATGGTGGAGGACTATGATTTTTATGAGGGAATGATGGAATAGGCTTTTCATTTGATGTTCACAATCCTTCTTCTGAGCAATGTATGCCATCTTTTCTATACTCCGGAAAAGATAATAGGGCATGTTAAGCATCCTTACCCTAGTGAAGTGCATCAAGAGCCGAATGTGATAGGAATAGAGCCTTGAAAATATGCCTTCACATGAGAAATATTTCATTATAATCTTCATCATAGGTGCATATCTGTCCAAGAGGTGTGAAAAAGGGAAGAATCTCCTTGTTTGATTTTGATGTCTTGGTTTCAGGAAGAAGTCATAATCCTGTTTCTTCAATTTGCCTTTCTTGAACCATTTCTCCCCAACATTAGGGATCCCTGTAGCATCTGAAATGACAGCAGTAGAAAGGGTAAAATTGACCCCAACTAATTTAACTTGATTGTCATGGAGTCATGATATGAACAGTCTAGTCAGCATGGGGTTGTGTTTAACCCTCTTAACTTTCTCACAAAAATCATAGCAGCCAACATGTTTAAAGCATGTGACAGTCAATGGAGAAGCTAAGAGTTCTTTGGTGTTAGTAGGCTCAAGTTTGAGCACTCTTCCTCCTCTCTTTGACCTCCTTATCTGTGTTTCCTCTGCTTCAGTGAATGCTGTGTTTTCCTTTTCTGTTGCCATGGTATTTTTGTTTAAAACCCTAGGGATTAAGGAAGGAAAATGGAATAGGGAGATGGGAAAGAAAAACTGATGGAGATCTATAATAGGGATATGTGATATGGGAAGGGGATAGGGAGTAATGTTTAAGGATATGAGGAATAGGGAAGTGAATAGGAGAAAGAGTGATGGGAATTGGGATTTAGGAGCCTAGGTCTAGACTAACACCTAGGGCTTAGGGTTTTAGGAATTAGTAACTTAGGGATGGGATTTATGATAACAGGGTTTAGGGAATGAATTTTGTAGGGATGGTATGGAGTGTAAGAGAAGTGGAGTTTTGGGAATTATGGGTGCAAGGGAGAAAAACTAGGGTTTTGCTTCACGAAGCACATTAAATTACAACTTCAATTGCAAACTTGAACACATATATCTTTGAAAAGATGATTTTGATGGCAAATGCCTCTTACTGGATTGCTAGAGGTGAATAAGTTGAGCAGCTTTGGAAGGCAGTTTCTGATCATTTGGATGGTTTGGTAAGTTTGCTGGTCATTTGTGCCATCAACAACGTATTTGCGCCCTCACTTCTGCTCCTTTGCTAATTTTGTTCAGAATTTCGAATTTTTTGGCTATTGGAGTGCTGGCTTGATATTTCAAAGAGGCAAATGAATATGATTTGATGCCTTTACTCATAAATAGCAAAGTGAATTTGAATTTAAATTTAAAAACCCACTTTTCTAATGTCTTTTTTCACCTTTTTGAACCATTTGCTGATTACCTTTTTCATCTGACCTTTCTCTCTTACAGGATGATGTTGCTGGAGTTTGTCACATCTCTCTTTCAGTTTGACATGTGTATTTTGAGTTGGCAACTAGGGATTGAAATTATTACATATAGAAAAAATAAAATTACATAGGAATTAAAAATAAATTACATCTCTGTTTTCATATCAAAATGACATTTTGATACGAAAATCATAAAAAATCAAAATTACAAATTTAAAAATATGATATTTACATGCTAATGATCTTCTACAGGTGAAAGTAAAATGTTTATTGAGTCACTGTCACACATTTTGCTGACTTTATTGAGAGAAATGGTGCATTTTTGGACCTTGAGCATTGAAACCTAATGACCTAATCGGACATTGAATGACTTGACTTCCATGATTGACTTTGACAGAGATAAGACATGGTGAAATGAACTTTTCAAAAGTGTTATTATGCTCAGCAAGACATGAAGGTGAGCCAGCAAATGTGAGTTATTGAGGGAGAGTGAAGTTTAATGATTAGGGCTACCATCATTGAAACAATTTTTAGCATGACCTAATGGAATGATATAAAAATTTCAGTGAGACACCTAAAATGAGAATGAAATGAGTGATTTTGATCACTGATGGCAGAATGCATATTCTGACACTAATAGCTCCCTTAAAAAGTTGCTCTTGGCTAGCATGATGGCCACGCGACTGCGGGCGGAAAGGGATGGCGACGATGTGAGGGAAGGGAGGGCAACGGTGATGAAAGGGAGGGAAAAGGGGGCGAGGGGAATAAAAGGCCCTCCTCCCCTCATTTTCATCATTCTATTTGTCATTTGTTGGAGAGAGCAAGAGAGAGCTTGGAGCTTGGAGAGAGCAAGAGAGAGAGCTTGGAGCTTGAGTTGAGAAGGGAGATTGAGGAGCTTGCAAGGGAGATTGGAGCTTGGTATTGAAGTCCAAAGACGTAGGATCTACACTCTAATCTAGCATTTTTTTTCTATGTTCATTGCTAAATGAAAATGTTGTATTCTCTCTTTCCCATTCCCATTCCTCCATTTTTTTGCAGGCTCAAAACTTTAAACATCATGGCTATATGGCTTGGCATTCTCTTGGTGTTGGTTCCTTTTTTTGTTATTATGGTGTTGGAGAGCAGAAGAAAGAGGGTTGTTCAAGATGAAGAGGTTGAAGAAGTGGATTATAGTGGATATGATGAAAACCCTGCAGAGGAGGAGTACCTTGGTGAGGAGGAAGAGCAGAGTGGAGGTGATGAGGGCACAAAAACTAAACCAGACTAAACCCATTGTGGGAATATCTTTCTAGATATGAAAGGGGGTGGAACCACTAAATTTACTTGCCTCCATTGCAAAAACGTTTATAGAGGTGATATCCAATGCTTCCGTGATTTCCACTTTCTTTTTGCACCCATTTGCACGGTTGTCTTCCATTATTGATATTTGAACTAAATCCCTGAAACACAAAACATTAAACCATGCATTGTAACATGGTGGATATCCTGGGGCTTCTGAGGCTGGTGGTGGTGGGTGGGAATGCAGTGATTCTTCATCATTTTGTTCTTCACCCTTTTTTTCTATAGGCTCATATTTCTGTTGTTTTATATTATAATCTTGCAAGTTGGTGATATCATCATTTGTGTTGCTAGAAGAGTCAGTGGTAGAAACACCTTTTTGGTATTGAACACCTACTTCATTTTCTTCATTGCCTTTAATTGAATCCGGCTGAAGAGTGTTTTCGCACTTCATCTCCTCATATGTGGCCTCATCTATAGCTTTTACGTCTCCAGGTGCTATATCAAATGTTTCAAGAAGCTTTATTGATTTTGCAGGTATATCTCTCATTTCCAGTATTAGTTCTTGTCAAGTCGTACAGTCAAAATCTTGGGAATATGTTGCCTCGATTTCTGAAAATCTTTAATGGATGAACAATGAAGCGGTTAGTCGAGGAACAAACTGCTCTGATACCACTGTAGAAAACAAATACTGTAACTTGTTTGTACTTACAATGTAGAATATACAATTGTATAGTAAATAATATATATTGATAAGTTGATAGAATGAATGATGGTACATTGTCTTCCTGATGGTTTCCTATATAGGCATTGACTGGCCACAGAGGTGTATGGTCATGTCGTTTGACCCTTTAACCTTTCATAACTAATAACTGTGAATAATTTTATTATTATTTATTTAACTAATATTTTATGAATTATTTTGTTCATAACATCCTGTCAAATGGTGTGCAGCATATACAAGTTTATTAGATAAAACTTTACAACACCACCAGCACCTCAAATATGTGATAAAGGCACAGGTGGATCTAGCATAACACAGGCTGATTCACCAAGCATTTCCTCGTTCAACCAAATTCCATTCTAAGTATTTGTCAAAATTTTGGAACCAACAATAATAGAATTCATATATGTGATTGACATACCTGTTCATATGCGGCACTTCATATGTGCTTGCTTCATACAAAAGGCCAAAATAACAGGCTGGGGTACACCTGTTCTGATAACCCAAGATAAAATTAGCAGATCACAAAATATGGTTGATTTAAATGCTTGGTGGGTATGCTTGTACCTAGATAAACCATAATTGTGAATACCTAGATAATAGTTCTCCCAAATACCTTTGATAGGAACAAAGTCCCTATCTGCAACGACTTGTCTTATATACTGTACATGGGAATGACCATCAAATATGATGACAATTCTAAACATCTGTTTGAAGCCCTTGAGTGGGTTGACGTAATGAGCAATGAGTGCCGGTTGTGGCTGTGTCCTCATCCATCATTGGGTTCTACTCTGCACAGACGACCAGTCTCCTGCTTCTCTGGTCTGAGCTACCTATACCAACTTGCATACTCATGAGACTGCTAGCCACAAAGGTTTCATCTCCCTTAGAAACCCTATGTCAAGAGATTAGGAATTTTCTACTCTTTAAGTTTAGTCTTATTGAATTTAACCTGTACAGCTGTTTCAGCATTAAGCATATTTGTCTTCTCTCTGACACTACTGAGTTCAAAGTTCAAGCTAGTATTTTTTCTTGGTGGCTTCTTAAGCATCTTCATGCTTTTTTCATTATATCCATAGCACTGTTATAAATGTTTCTTCTCTTGTTAGGGAAGCCCACTGTTTTCTTACATTTGCAATATGTGATTGTGTCATTGACATGCCCCTGGACAAGGTGCTTTTGTGTGGAACATATTGAGAGAAATTCAATGTTGGTATAGAAGTGATTATGTTCTGGATCTGGCTATAATTATTGCCATTGACCCCTGCAGATATTCTTTGTGCTATCTGAACATTGTATATGGAATATTTAAATTATGGCTGTAGCTGTGAATGCATTAGATTATTCTCTGATTTTTATTTTATTTTATTTTATTTTTTTTATGTAAATTTTATTTTATTATTAATTTTTTAAATTAAATATATATTAAATAATGCTTGATCCATGCAACGTTTGTATCTCTTCTTTTGGATGAAAAAAAAACTTCGAATTATTTTGCCCTGACCAAGTTTGGATTGCATTTGTATCAGGAAAGTCTTCTTCGGGTTACTGTTTGGTGTATTGGGGAGTATGGCGAAATGCTGGTAAACCATGCTGGTGAACTTGAGGGGGAGGAACCTTTGACTGTAAGTAGATCTATTTGCTTCTTTGTGTGATTCACTTTATTTGATCTTGCTTGTATGGTAGGCTTTGCAAGGTGTTAGGGAGTACATTGCACCTGAGGGTTCGCTGTAAAAGAAAAACTTGAGATAGACATGCTGAACATGTTTTATCATTGATGCACATAATAGCTTACTTGCATGAGATGTGCATGTCAAAATCTACTGATGAAATGGGGCTCAATCTGCCCCTCTCAATGAAACAATTAAACTTGCAGTTCTCACTTCTTTGTTAGTTATTTGAATAATGATGTTATCCTCAAATTTAGATTGTTCAATCTGCTTGTTAAGTGTTCTTGAAATTCATAGTAACTTCATGTTGGAGCTTAAATTTCAAATTGTTGTATTTGCTTGTAAGCGGCACCAGCTGCATTGGGACACCATCTTTCTATATGGACCCACCAGTGAACCTCTTAAAGATGCCATTTCACATTTCGTACCTCTTCAATGAGGTACTTTACATGGTTTCTCCCTACTTCATGGACACATCACATCATCCACCTGATCTTCAATTAGCAGACCAGCTCTGATCCAAACAATTTGAGGACCATTATGATTGGATATACCTTTACCAAACCTTATGCGGCATGCCACTGTTTTGAACTTGTGATTTTCAGTGTATTTTGAGAGGACCAAACTCAGGGCCATTGGGCAATGGGGTGTCTGGAAAGGCTACCAGACTATGGACCACATTTTTACTGTCTGGCCTATTATTGAGGAAGATAGACAGTGATCTTGCAGAGATTTCTGTTGTTTTGTAACTTTTGAAAGGGTTTTGATTCGGTTTGTAGGGCTTTTGTTTTGCAGATATTATGGGACGTTGATATTTCAAGGTCATGATCGAGGTTGACATGAGGCTCTATTAGACATTGGTTGGGTGTCTTTTTAAATAATAGGGCCTTTTTTATTTTATTAGGAGCATCATTGGGGTCAAACTAGGCTACTTGTTTTCTGTTACACTATTTGGGATCGACATTGATGAGTTGGAAAGTTACCTTAGAGGGAATACTCATGTAGATGATGACTGCATCTTAAACCTTATGCTAATTGCAATACTATTGTTTGCAAATGACATGGTCGAATTAGCCTTCTCACTAGGGGCCCACAGAGACTATTGGATGCCCCCCCTCAGCTTTTGTGATCTTAGGAAGATCATGTTAGTCCTTAGCAAGACTAATGTCATGAATTTTATTATTTTGAAGAAATCTTTGAACAATTTTCGTTGCTCTTTTCATTGTGGGGAGGTGGGGATCAGCATTACTTACATGTATTTAGTCTTTTAGTTCATGGGCCTTAGTTTCACCATGAAGCTTGCTTTCCAACCTTGAGTTAGCAAGTGGCATGCTTTCTTATTGGACTAAAATGCCAATGCTTCCACCTACATTTTGAACACATCTCAACAATGACGTTACTTTTTTGTACCATCATTAAAGTCAATATTCTTTATGGTGAAGAGCTTGGGTTCCTAGTTTAACTTTGACATATTGGTCACAATTTAAGAGAGGCTAGTTTATCATGCTCTAGTGTGTGGTTTTTTGCAAATGAACAATACTGCAAGCCATCATCTAGGTTGAGTCTAGGGCTCATCTATTATGCTTGGAGAACATTTCCATACATGCTTTGATTTTGTACAGTTCTGCAAGATGGAGTATTTTGCTTTGAGGTGGGATAGTTACCTTTATCTTGTTCTTTGATCCTCTAAAGGTGTTGTCTCTTATTAATCCCTAGAGGGTCAATGACCAACACATTTCATTAGGCTAGAGGTTCAAAGACAAATGCAAATACAGTCTGGGGGTTGCTGTCGAGACTATTCACAGGATTGATTTAGTGATGATACAGACACATTTTGCATAGCTTGGAGATGTTGCTATTTTTGACAGGTCCCCTACTTTGTAGGAGGCAAAGTTCCAGGGATGGTACGACAACATTGGTCACACATTCAGAGTTCCTATGATTTTAGGATTCCAGTGAGGCACCTCTAGGTGATATGCATGGCACTTACTATTTTTATCAAGTTTCAGAGATAATGGGATATATGGAAGCTTTGCGAGATTCTAAGTCTGATGAGCTACTTACAAGTGATATGCTAGTTGGAAAATTCACCAATACTGAGATTACACTTCTTTAATATATGTCTTAAAGATTACATCAATAGGAAGCTCCAACTTCGAAGATTCTCCAACAGTTGGAAGGAGGCTCCAACCCCCTGATTTATCAACTCCAACTCAAAGGATGCCCCAACGTCCTACTTTTACCAGCTCCAACTAGAAGGATGCTCCAACACACTGGTTTTATCAGCTCCAATTGAAAGGATGCTCCAACGCCTTGTAGCGTCAATTTGCTGCACTAGTACTACCCTGCCACCCTTAAGATAAGATACAAAAATAAGATAGATCACACTGGTCACCCTGCTCAGTCACTGCACCTGATCACTGCACTTCATAACCTCTGCTCTAATCATTGTCCTGGTACCACTGCTGTCAATAACCCTGATGTCACTGAACTGGCCCTGCTTTGTCACTATATTATCCACTGTTATATACATTGTCACTGTTATATACATTGTCACAATACTGCTGTCAATGCCATACATAAACTCTAAAACTAGCTCGCCAATCCAAGACCTTCACCACAAAGCCTAATTCTGGGCACACATAAATACTCATCAAAGTCCCTGGATGATTCTGCAATAATCTTTAGTCATTTACAATTTCATTAGATCAATAGTTCCAAACACTAGCAATAGCGACAGTGATTTTGACTTTCAAGTAGCAGCTGAACATAGTTTTCAACCTCATATGTTAAGTTGTTAACAAGCAGAGCTCTAACGCTAATCAGTCATCATGAGCTTGGAGGGCAGATTGCAAGATTGATAATCATATGTGTAGATCATACATCATTGGTGATACAAGGCCCTGTCAGTAGGATACCCTAAGTCTATCGGTTTCGAGCAACTTGTCAGCTTCATGCACACATCCCTATATCAAAATTTGTCATGAACATACAATCCTTTCAGCTATACTCAAGCTTTTATTAATCAGCTTCAGACAACAGTGCCAAATAGTCAGCAACTTTTATAAAATATGATACTATCACTGGATCAAGTCTCTTACTCCACAGTTGACCAAACCATCGAGTGAAATTGGTTCTTTCAACACTATGAAGGACAAAGTACCTCTGCATAAAGACAATATAAATCATAGTTTGTTATAGTATACTGGGCAACACAATATGAACTCAGGCTTTTCAAGAGAATTTGATCCAATTGCTTTGGATTCACACCAGGCTTCATTTTTATGATAGATAAGATATTCTTGTGCCCAGGCTCAAGAAAATCGATTCTCGTACTTCATAAAACTTCAGCAGATTCAGCTAGTACACATACCAACAAAACAGACACTCCGTCCAAACACAAGCATTTTGCTATACGCCCTTTCTTGACGTTATTATGGCATGGCCGAATTCAACATGCTGCATTCGTGTTAATTAACCATCACATTCTCAAGCAGATAATGCACAACATGCTCAGAAATGCAACATACACTTCAACATTTGTGACTTAACACCAGTCCTGATCATGCCAGATAATGTTGTGATCAGACCAGATCACTTTCCGTGATTTACTCTCATGCCAAATCTTATCCACACGTATCCTTTCCTCAGACTGATGCAAGCGTTACACATAGGTCAGTACATACACTATGCAACACCTTCATAACAGAGAACAAAAGCGATACATAACCATGCAATCAAGCACCTGCACCTTTCCTGCAACAGATTGAGTAATTGATCATGGACTGTGCCCACATACATCCATGTCTAATGTTGTTCAACACCAAATTGCATCGGAACCTTTAGACTTACATCGTCATGGGCTTGTCACGTATGCATGAATTTACCAGAATTAAAGTTTCCACCATACATACCACCAACAGTCCACTTGGGATTCCCTCATTCGTGCCTCATCAACTATAGTTGAGTCAATGCTCTGTCAAAAGTGGAGGGCTTTGACCAGATGTCAGCTACACTATCAGTTGTAGAGGGCCTGACAGGGCACAAACCATATCTCTGTAGGTTGTATGAGAGCTTTGTCGAGAGCGATGCCAAAAACAACTATACTTCCGCCAAGTCAAGACTCAATGATCCAGAATAAAAGGTTGTGCCACGCTGTGTCAAAACCAACTACAGAACGCAACATGTAATGGGTTCTTCCATCGAAGACTTAACTATCCATTGCCGAGAAATATTTCATAACAAACTCGTCCAAATGAATTCAGAACCAAACGTTGATCCACAAAACTGATGTATGTTTTCCACAAAAAGTTCTTGCACACATCTTTTGCCCACAAATATATATATGTATGTTCATTATTAGATGGTCCGAGATGTATGTGAGCCGACGTGGTAGCATCCCAAAATTTGGACTGATAACCATTTGTGAGCCTCATGTAACCATATAATCATGCATGTTCTTTAGTAAAATTTTGCCTCGTAATCTTGAATAGAAAAAAAAATGTTGCCCCATATTCCTTAATAAGAATATTGAGATTTATGACCCATTTATGAGGCTGACCTCAACTAACAAATTCCTTCAAATGGAAGCTATTATAACCTCCTGTTAAACAAATATTTTTAATGGCAGCCAACCCAATTGACCCTGACAGTGGTGTCCAATTTCATCGAAGGGGCATACCTCTTCAATTGAGAGGAACCATGAGGCATGCCACCTATCGTTAGAAATGGCATGATAAGTACTATCAGCTGATGATGGTCTTGCTTGCAAATTCATTGATCTTCACATTCAATTTCCTCATCCAATGTGGGGCATCATCACCGCAACACAGGGGCTTCTAAACTTTGGGCTTTCTTCTCTTCCGTTTAGGGCTTCTTTTCCATTGAAGTTTTCAATTAATGCAATCCACAGATGTATATTAAGAGGTGTTCAAAGACTGACGTTGGCATCAATGACAACACCAAATTCCAACACTTCCTATTTTTAACAATACTTGCATGTCGATTTTGATCGCAGTTTTTAATTCCTTACTAAAAGATGAATCCAATGAGTATATTTTCATGAGTTTCTGAGGCTTTTCTAATTATAGCAATGGTTGCATGTCGGTTGTGATTACCTATTCGGGTTCCCCATTGCATTATGAGTCTAATGGTGGTGTTTTAATTAAAATCTGAGACAATTCTATTTTTAGCAAATGGTACACAGCAATGATGATTACATATTTGGACTCCTCACTGAGTTCTGATTCCGGTGGTGGTAGTTTTGTTAGAATCTGAGAACCTTCTATATTAGCAGTCATTGCATGTGAGTGTTGACAACATATTTTGGCTCCCCATGAGATATTTTGTCTAATGAGCATATTATTGTAGGCATACAGTCGGTTTACTATTTTTAGTAGTGCCTACATTTGTGGCAGGGTCCCACCATCTACGATGATCATTTCTTACTTTTTCCTATTTTTTGGCATGCAACTATTTTTGAAATGTTTATTTTTAGCAGCATGATGTGGCAGTCTGAGGGGTTGACTTGTGGCGAACTTGTAAGTGGACTAGTGGCAGGAATTCGGATGAGTCATTAGTGAGATGGCAAAACAAATGACTTGACATGGAAATTAAGACTTTTTTATTTTCCTCTCCTATATTCTCTCACCTCCTTTTTATCCTACTGATACTTGTTTGTCTTCCATTTTCACTCCTATTCTTCATTTTTCTCTCCCATTTCCCTCATTTTCCTCCTTATTACAGACCTTTTCATGAATAAAATATTATACCAATTCAACTTCCTAAAATTCGCCAAGTCAAATTTCTAGAGGCGGCGAGGGAGGAAAATAAGCTAAGTCAAATTACCTGGAGGAAAGTTAGTCCAAATCCAAATAGCTAAAAATGCCTTGGGATATTTTGATTATAAGAAAATTTTCCAGAAATACTTGAGGTTAAATAAACCAAGTTGAATAGCCATTTTTATGCTCAAATATACTATTATCACATGAGAACTTGGAGATATTTGGTCTAACTCAAGCAAGGGCCACATACCTTAGTTTTCTTCTATAGTCAGAGCTTAGTTCGACCCACCATGCGCATTTGACCAATAATAGGGAATTTGATCTCCTCTTTCTCTTAGTACAAATTGGAGGGGGAATTTATTATAAATATAGGGGAAGGCCAAGTTCCAATTTGAATTTTCATGGTGTAGAAGGGTCATTGGAGAACCTTGTTGAGTCCTCAAGGTGCCATAATGAGAGTGAGGGCTCCATGAATGATAGATGGGGGGTGGGAGGGGGGTGTGCGCGGAGGCTTGATTTCCAAGAAAAACATCATGTGGTGCTCCAAGGTGGCTTTGGGGCACAAGTAGTGGTCTCATGGGTCTCTTGATGAAAAAGAAGCCTGTAAACTGCTCCAAATGAGGGCACGAAAGATGGTGCTTTCCCTCCCATGTCTCAAGGATGAGACAAGCATCCACTAGGCCTCGAATCAGGTGCCTGGAGTGTAAAAACTCTGGTAAAATTTATAAGTATATATTATTATTGATAAAAGATGAGATGATTACAAGTGGGGATCACCAAGGCTTTAAATAAGACCTTAAATATAACTATATCTAACTAATAATTAATAAAATATACATAACATTTCCCCTCTCTTAACGGTGCTTTGTCCTCAAAGCATACGTAATGAAGGACATTGTTGACGAATGCCTGGGTTTCGCGAGAGGCGGGCTCTTGCTTCCCACATTTTTAAAAGATCGTGGAGCATCTTCTCGAGCTCAATCTGTTGGTGATGTGGATAGCGACAAGATTTGATATTGACAGGGTCGGTTCCTTTCTTGACTTCTATTGGATGTTCATGTTCCTTATTAGGATGTATTTTTATTCGTCGGTCTTGGAAGATTTTTTCATATTTCCGAACTATTCCTTGTACTGCTGGTGATTCTTCTTTGTTCCTTTTTAGATTTAGAGGTAAGTTACCAACAATTATCGTCTGATGTAACTTCTCCTCATCATCAAATGCTTCCTTGCTAACAACTATATCTGCTTCATCACCGAAGGCCTTAACAACGTCTGGCACTGTATCAGTGGCTTCAAATGTGTTTGTCTCTTCACATTTTTCTTTCAATTTTGGGGATGAAACATTTTGTTGTTTATAAGCATCTGTATTTTCATGGTCTCTTTCATTTTCAATGACTATGTCTGTAGTTGCATCTGTGATAGCAGTCACATTGAATTCTTTATGTGGCTCCTTCACCAACATTATTTCTTTTTCTGCCATTGGATTTTCATGTATATAAAAGTTCTCAATAACTTTTGTTGTTGCATTTCTGGCTTTATTAGTGGATTGAGTTGCATTTTCTTCTATTGGCTTCTCAGCTCTATAACTTTCATGGTTGATTTCAGAGTCTCTGCTTCTAGGTATTTCAACACTATAGCTTTCATGTGAGCTGATTTCCAATTCAACCTCATTCAATTGCTCTTTTTCAAACATGTCATATTCATGATTATGATCTGAATTAGCTACATTGTTCAATTGATTATGTTCAACATTTTGGACTATTGGTTTTTGCATTAGATTTAACTTGTCCATAATGGCATTAAATTTTTGCATCATTTTGTCCTGATTGTCCTTAGCCTCCATATGTTTTAGCCATATTTGCCTTTTTATCTGATCGAGACCATCACCATTGATGAAGACATACTCCTCATACTCCTTGTAATTAGGGCTTATCCCCTTTTCCTTAAGAGCTTTGCCCTCAAAGCTATAATTTTTTATTTTGACAATTTTCTTCACTTAAGATTGATCTTCTTTGGCATATGTCATTCACCACTGGTACCTTCTCTTGTGATGTTGTCTTTGAAAATAGTAGTGTTTTTTTTTTTTTTTTTTGAATTATATATATAAAATTATGGGGAAAAAAAATTTGTTAACTTTGAACAGTCACGTTGTTTTGAAAAGGGGGGATGGGTTTTAATACCATGGGCTCCAAAACCATGAGCAATTACTCTTCCTTATTCTTTTCCTTTTTAATTTTAATTCGTTTTGGTATGTATGTATATGTACTTCTTTATATATCTCTTTTTTCTTTTTCCTTTCTTTTTTTTCCTTTTAATTTATTTCCCCCTTTATGTTAACTTTCCTTCTCTCTTTTGATTTGTTTATATATATATATATATATATATATATATTTCTTCCTTTTTTTTTAAAAGCAAATGTTGCTGCCCACAAGCACTTGGTTTTAAAAAAATCTGCAATTCTGGAATTTTCTTGTAATTCCTTAATTCTTGGTGATCACACAAATCCCGAAGAGCGATGGCTCTGATACCAATGGAGTGTAAAAACTCTGGTAAACTTTATAAGTATATATTATTATTGATAAAAGATGAGATGATTACAAGTGGGGATCACCAAGGCTTTAAATATAGCCTTATGGTGTCCCTTGGCAAAGAGGCATGATCGTTGATCATGCCCTTCCACATTAATAAACCTAAGATAACTATATCTAACTAATAATTAATAAAATATACATAACAGTGCCAAACCCTGTATATACTCCTAAGCCGGCTGGGGGCACTGCTGGTCCAAGTGCATCATCTTGCATATAATGTGGGACAATGAACAAGCTGCTGAAGTTGCTGAGGGTGCCCTTGGCATGAGATAATGCTTTGTCACATAATGGAAACCCATGGCTCTCAACGTCTCCCCTACAAGTGTTAATATGATCCTTTGGTAGGCTTGGGCCCCAGTTAAGCTGCCCTACCCATGATGAAACCACTTTCCTATCTTGTATAAGATCCAATGTGTCTCCTCACCCTTAGGTACAATAATTCATTACTACATCTAAGTGAATCAAAATTGTTAATCAAGGGCACAAATGAGACTTCGTAATGGGATTCGCTTCCAAATGAGGGGCTTCGAACATGTAATGGTATTACCTCCCTAGGTAGGAGTGGCTAATAAGCAACTCTATTAGGTGTTCCCAACCCCTAAAGGGAAAGACACGTCCAAGGTATATCCTTCGAGTGGTAGGTCTCATGTGAATAATGATGAGGTGGATTAGGATGCGAGGGTCTCAAGGCCAAATGCCATGGGGTGAAGGGTGCTAATGATGTTGGATGTCCACATATTTGGTTTACAATTAATGCAATCCACAAATGTATATTAAGAGTGTTCAAAGACTGACGTTGGCATCAATGACAACACCAACTTCCAACACTTCCTATTTTTAGCAATACTTGCATGTCGATTTTGATCGCAGATTTTAATTTTTTACTAAAAGATGAATCCAATGAGTATAGTTTCATGAGATTTTGAGGCTTTTCTAATTATAGCAATGGTTGTATGTCGGGTGTGATTACGTATTCGGGTTCTCCATTGCATTATGAGTCTAATGGTGGTGTTTTAATTAAAATCTGAGACAATTCTATTTTTAGCAAATGGTACATGGCAATGATGATTACATATTTGGACTCCTCACTGAGTTCTGATTCCGGTGGTGGTAGTTTTGTTAGAATCTGAGAACCTTCTATATTAGCAGTCATTGCATGTGAGCGTTGACAACATATTTTGGTTCCCCATGAGATTTTTTATCTCACGAGCATATTTTTGTAGGCATACAGTCAGTTTACTATTTTTAGTAGTGCCTATCATTTGTGGCATGGTCCCACCATCTACGATGATCATTTCTTACTTTTTCCTATCTTTTGGCATGCAACTATTTTGAAATGTTTATTTTTAGCAACATGATGTGGCAGTCTGAGGGGTTGACTTGTGGCGAAATTGTAAGTGGACTAGTGGCAGGAATTCGGATGAGTCATTAGTGAGATGACAAAACAAATGAGTTGACATGGAAATTAAGACTTTTTCATTTTCCTCTCCCATATTATCTCACCTCCTTTTTCTCCTACTCATACTTGTTTGTCTTCCATTTTCACTCTTATTCTTCATTTTTCTCTCTCGTTTCCCTCATTTTCCTCCTTATTACAGACCTTTTCTTGAATAAAATATTATACCAATTCAACTTCCTAAAATTCGCCAAGTCGAATTTCTAAAGGTGGCGAGGGAGGAAAATAGGCTAAGTCAAATTACTTGGAGGGAAGTTATTCCAAATCCAAATAGCTAAAAATGCCTTGGGATATTTTGATTATAAGAAATTTTTCCAGAAATACTTGAGGTTAAATTACCCAAGTTGAATAGCCATTTTTATGCTCAAATATATTGTTATCACATGAGAACTTGGAGATATTTGGTCTAACTCAAGCAAGGGCCACATACCTTAGTTTTCTTCTATAGTTAGAGCATAGTTCGTCTGGAGCAACAAAGCTGTAGGCTTGTTGACTTAATTGTAAAATACACAAGAGGTATTTGTAATAATAATTTATTATATATAAAAATGTATAAGTGATGATAAATGTTACAATGAGGCCTTGCTTATATACCTAGGCATGTGGTCTTTCATGAATGGGCATGTCTTTTAGACATGCCCTTTCAGTAACTTAATGACTACTTACATAATCCTTATTTGACTATTAATAATTATATTTATTAGTATTTATACTATTTGTTATGAATTATATTCATAACATTGCCTCTTCCTTAAAAAGCTTTGTCCTCAAAGCTATAGTTGCGACAATTTCTTCATTTTGCATTTTCATCTCGTCATATGTTACTAGGAACTCTCGGCATATGTAACTTGTGTTTGAACCAATGGTTTTTTTATTTTGTAATCTGCTTAAATAATAATAATAATAATAATAATAATAATAATAATAATATATATATTTTAATAGAATTAATTGCGACTATATAATTTATGACTTAATTGTGATTATGTAACGTTATTATATAATTGTGATTATAACTATATAATGTGATTATATATATATCCACCGTATATTATTTTGTCCACGGTAACGTTACAGCGTATCCGATTTCATATTACCCGTATCAACTAAGCGTATTACCTGTATTAACTAAGTTATAAAACAAGTCACCGCAAAACGTTACATCGTATACCTCACGCTTAATGAAATGACACAGTTGTTCAACTACGATTTTTTTTTAAAGTCGTAATGGTTCGTGACCATCACAACGTTGACTAGCCGAATGGACATGGCGAGCGAGGACGTGGTTGTATATGCTGGAATGGACAGCGTTTGTGTGATGTGTAACAGCTGAATGAACACAACGAAGTTGCAGTGGAAATTGTCGGGGTTTGCAGACAACGTTGACATCGGGGTTTGTGGACAACGTTGAAGTTTGTGGACGTTGTAGTCGGATGAAGAACTGTGTTCCTCCAGAAATGCTGTAGCATCCCTGTTATGTGTTGGCGCCCATAAGGCCAAAAAGTAGACATCAACGACAACATCGATGACCTGCGAGACAAGGCCGAAAACTCTAGCAATGGTGAACTCATCAGTCACATTTCCAGACAACCCAATGCGTTTTGGGCCACCAGTGGAAACCGGGGGTTGCCAACTCTGCGAGACATGGCTGACAGCTCCAGGAAATTCAACCCCGTTCAAGAATCTCTTCCGCGGGGAGGCCCTAAGGTCTGACCGCTGGTATTTTGCCGAGACAGAGGGCTTCGCCCGGTACTCAGAAAGTGGCAGTGCTCTCGCATGGCTTGCAACCTGTGCTCCCATCATCATGCACGTATTTGCCACAATCATGAATGGAACAATTTGGCCCTCTGACAATTTCCAATGTAGGGTCTGTGGCTCACAACGAGGAATGTTGCTGGTGGCTTCTAACTCCCGAAGAATGCGATATAATTGTTGTAGATGTTGCCAAGCCCAGTAATTCATCCGTGATTTCTCAACAATACGCTCTAAAAAATCTGATTCTCTTTCTAAAATCATGAGAGGTTCCTTAGATTTTGCACTGACATTTATGATCAAGCTTATCAACCTACGTCGATAAGACCAAGCTTTCTCACTCTTTGGAGCATAGGAAAGAACAAGTGCTGACAACTGAAGCTCTGCCCCATAAACTTCCTTGATTGCTTTTTGTGATATAACCTGTTTCTTGGAATTCCAAACACTAGCATAGTCACAGTTTAATATCACAACAACTTTGCTGTGCTTCAAAAGTGCAGCTTCTACATATTGTAAATCCATTTTACTTCTATGTTCTCTGAGAGTTTCTGAGGAACTTCCTGATTCACATAAATATGGCGAACAATCTTCATTTTGTGATAAGTCACCAAGGATTCTATACTGCCTGTACGAAAACAAGTAAGCAGATTTTGCAGCCTTAAATAGAGGACGGAAAGCTGGGATGCAAATAGCAAGCTTATGATCTCCACACCAGAAAACAAATCTATCATAGGATGGCCCTCTGTTGCTCTCTGTATTCCCCTCATCAACAAGCAGGAGATTTGACTTTACACCAACACTTTCAAAGGGTAAACCTTCAGAAGTTATAACCAAATTCCTCTCTCCAACAATAGATGTCTGTACATCTTCAACAAGAGATTCAGTGGTATCTTGGCCTTCTAAAACATGGAACGATGCTAGTTGAGAAGGATGCACAAAGCCCACTTCATCGATGAGAGGATCTTGGTCTTGAATGACCTCCAATTGAGCTAGTAAACAGATGCCATCTTGATCACCATAATCATCATTCGAGGCCATCACTATTACTTCAGCTACTTCAACAAATTCATGGCTAGCAGGTTCATCTTTATCTTTAAGATCATCTTCATCATAATCTGAAATTTTCATAACTTGATCTTCTGTAGAATGTAGTGATTCTTCATGATTATCTTTTGAATTTTCTGAATTGGCTGAATTGTTCTATTGACTATGTCCAATATTTGGGAATATTGGTTCTTGTGTCAGATTTATCTTGTTCAAAATGGCATTTATCTTCTGCGTTACTTTGTTATGATTGTCTGTGGACTCGATATGGTTTTGCCAAATTTGTCTTTCTATCCGATTTGTCGTGTCTTGAAGTTTTTGATGTCGTTAGAATGTCCTGTAAACTTATCCTCAAGATCAATTAATCTTTTAGTGAATTTATCGGAATTATTGATCTTACTCTCAAGATCGATCAACTTTGTGTTGAAATCGACCATCAACATTGATGAAGACATTGGGTGGTAGCGATTTCGAGGCACCACATGTAACAGCTGAAGGCAGTCAACAGCAGTGGCGTAGGTGCTTTTTTCTAGGCGAGAAGATCACCACTTTGATACCAAATGGAGGAACAAAGCTGTAGGCTTGTTGACTTAATTGTAAAATACACAAGAGGTATTCGTAATAATAATTTATTATATATAAAAATGTATAAGTGATGATAAATGTTATAATGCGGCCTTGCTTATATACCTAGGCAGGTGGCTTTTCATGAATGAGCATGTCTTTTAGACATGCCCTTTCACTAACTTAATGACTACTTACATAATCCTTATTTGACTATTAATAATTATATTTATTAATATTTATGCTATTTGTTATGAATTATACTCATAACATCGACCCACCATGTGCATTGGACCAATAATAGGGAATTTGATCTCCTCTTTCTCTTAGTACAAATTGGAGGGGGAATTTATTATAAATATAGGGTAAGGCCAAGTTCCAATTTGAATTTTCATGGTGTAGAAGGGTCGTTGG
Source organism: Pinus albicaulis (assembly GCA_034641835.2). Taxonomy (NCBI): domain Eukaryota; kingdom Viridiplantae; phylum Streptophyta; class Pinopsida; order Pinales; family Pinaceae; genus Pinus; species Pinus albicaulis. Next base: position 493,750,179 of record CM076575.1, on the reverse strand, counting down.
AGAGCCTTGTTGAGTCCTCAAGGTGCCATAATGAGAGTGAGGGCTCCATGAATGATAGACATGGGTTGGGGGAGGGGGATGCTTGATTTCCAAGAAAAACATCATGTGGTGCTCCAAGGTGGCTTTGGGGCACAAGTAGTGGTCTCATGGGTCTCTTGATGAAAAAGAAGCCTGTAAACTGGTCCAAATGAGGGCACGAAAGATGGTGCTTTCCCTCCCATGTCTCAAGGATGAGACAAGCCTCCACTAGGCCTCAAATCAGGTGCCAAACCCTGTATATACTCCTAAGTCGGCTGGGGGCAATGCTGGTCCAAGTGCATCATCCTGCATATAATGTGGGACAATGAACAAGCTGCTGAAGTTGCTGAGGGTGCCCTTGGCATGAGATAATGCTTTGTCACCTAATGGAAACCCATGGCTCTCAACGTCTCCCCTACAAGTGTTAATATGATCCTTTGGTAGGCTTGGGCCCCAGTTAAGCTGCCCTACCCATGATGAAACCACCTTCCTATCTTGTATAAGATCCAATGCGTCTCCTCACCCTCAGGTACAATAATTCATTACTACATCTAAGTGAATCAAAATTGTTAGTCAAGGGCACAAATGAGACTTCGTAATGGGATTCGCTTCCAAATTAGGGTCTTCGAACATGTAATGGTATTACCTCCCTAGGTAGGAGTGGCTAATAAGCAACTCTATTAGGTGTTCCCAACCCCTAAAGGGAAAGACATGTCCAAGGTATATCCTTCAAGTGGTAGGTGTCATGTGAATAATGATGAGGTGGATTAGGATGCGAGGGTCTCAAGGCTAAATGCCATGGGGTGAAGGGTGCTAATGATGTTGGATGTCCACATATTTGGGTGTATAAATGTAGGAGGGAGCAATTGTGGTACATAAGTTAACCCAGCCTTTGTTTTTCCACCTTTCTTCATTTGCCTTTTGCCTTTAATTGTTTTTCCTTTTATTTTATTGCTTAGGGCTCCAGGGGATGAGAGTATGCTATGTATGATATAACGGTGATTACCTTCTTAAGGTGGGGCAATTCATCGCCAAGTAAGGGTTCAAACATGCATGGGTTCCTTAATAATGCAGGAGGCGGTCATAAGGGTCCTAGGAACCAGGGTGATGGCCATAATGACAATGGGTAGAGCTTGTGAAAATTTCATCTCCCATAACAACTGGAAATTATTTTCCTAATTGTTAATTTATTTAACAATTTATTTGTAGTTTGCTACGATAAATACCAAATAATTCATACTGTGATTTTCACAAATATACACCGCGTAAGAAAACTAGCGCTGGAATTTGAGAAAATCTAGCGCACACATAAAATTTACACAATTATTTTTGGACAGGTGTCCCCAGAAAAACCCAACTTGGGAAACCGGTGCAACAACTAAGGGTTTTTATTATTGAGCAACATTGAAATTCTGAGTACAATCTTGATGCCTGAAACTGGCAATCCACAACAAGAAACTCTAGCCGAAATTATTTAAGGGAATGTCCCTTCCTCCGCAAGCAAACCCAACAAATCGCGCTGGCTACACTCGCATGACTGCCTGTATTCATGATTCTACCCATACTCACGCTATTACCTGTACTTGGGCTTCTGCCTGTACTTGCACGACTGTCTGTACTCGGGCTTCTGCCTGTACTCGCGCGATTTCCCGAACTTGGGCTTCTGCCTGTACTCGCGCGACTGCCCGTACTCGGGCTTTTGCTTGCACTCGCTCTGCTGCCCATACTCGGGCTTCTGCTTGCACTCATTCTGTTGCCTGTACTCGGGCTTCTGCACGCACTCACGTTGCACGCACTCACGTTGCCCGCACTTGCTGCTTGCATTGGGAATAACTCGACCTCTTGCTGCTTGCATTGGGAATAACTCGACCTCTTGCTGTTGCCTCTCCGGATTTGGAAATCTTCCTTCGGATCACTGTCCTTGCCCTCACCATCTTTACTTGGATCTCTGGCTCTCCAGCAACTGCTGCTACTCTCTGGAAATCGATCTGCCAAAGAAAACGAACTTCTCAAGTGTGTCTAGTGTGTTCTACAAGTGCCCATCGACTTCTTATAATCCTCTATTGGAGCACCAACGACCAAGATTAAAACTTAATCAAGGGCTAGGATCATCTTGAGTCGATCCGTGGAAGTTTGGAGACTATTCTTAGCTGGACTTAATTAATTCTAATATATTAACCAATTTTCCTAATTTTAGAATTAAGAAACATTACAAAATAGGTTAATAATCTAGTAAAGTCATCTCTAGGTGGAAGTTCCAGGAATGATTTATGGGTTTTGGAGATCTCATGCATTCGAGCCTCTCCACCAAATTTCGTGGCTAGAATTCATCCGATACTACAAAAAATAACGCTCCCTCTTAGCGAGGGCTGTGTTCTAGTGTTGCACACCCTATCACAACACTCTATCTCTGTGTCATCTCATGTCATGTTGCTGATGTCTGGTTACTGCTGCCCACCAACCACTGCACAACTATGATGTTGCATCTGTGCTGCTGCTAACACTGCCATATTGCAGCCAACACCACTTCTGCATTGCAACTCCCTCTCATCTTTTGTTGCGCAACTCCCTCTCATCTGTTGTTGCTGCAACTGAGAAGCATCCTAAATACTGAATCAACTGTGTTCAATATGATGCATCTGTCTCCTGAGCATCTGGCTGCTACTAGCTACTGCACTGCCCACTAAGGAATCTACGTTGTTGCTGACTCTGCACTATTGCTAACTGTGCAATGTGCTCCTCAACACTTGACTGCTACTAATTTGCAACTGTCACTCCAAAATCTGACAACATCACTGACATTGAGCCATCTTGCCACTGAATACTGTGGGTCCCCGTAGCGAGGTGATAATCCATGAGGTGGAATCCTCAAGGACCTTGCCCAATCTCTGTAGCTCTCTGGCCTCTGATCTACTCATACTACTGCTGCTATTGCTCTGCTGCTATCTTTGCATGGCTGCTGCAACTACTGCAATAATGAGTTTGAGCTCCTCAAGTCCTGAAGCACTAACTTCCATAGGGATGCTCCCTCTGAAACTAGACTCCCTCTGAGTCTCGATCTCCCAATGGGAACTCTCTTTGCTCCCTCTTGGCAACTTGCATTGTCCTCCTGCACTGGAAATTGGACTGCGAAGCTCTCCGTTGGGAATTTTCTCAATGGAATTGCAACTGCATTATACAACTGGGCAATTCACAGTGCTTGAGCACTACAACTAGTTTTGCAACTGTCTCTTGGGTACTGATTGGAACTAGCTATGCAACTATCATTTGAATGACTAGCTGCGTTTTCTGACACTAAATCTGCTACTATGGTACTATGGGCCCCTGTAGCAAAGGTGATTGTCTCGTTGCAACAATCTGGAACTGATCTGATTGATCTCGTTGTTGCAACTGTGTTGCAGTCTGGCCATCTGGAACACTAGAGTCTCATATTGCTCCTCCACTTGGATCTCGTGCCCCACTATCTCTTATTGAGCCTAGTCCCTGACTGGGACCCTTCCTTTCTTTGCAACTCACACTTCCTCGAACACTTGTTTCAGACAACTGGAAGTCGCACTGCTGCCCAGATCTGCGTTCTGGCTATCTCACACGACCTCTTCTGGCAATTTGGTATGGTCATCCCTGCAGAGTTGCAAAAATCTGGAAACTCAAAAGACTGGAGAAAATAAACCCGAAAATCTCCCTCTTTTTCTCTACTTGGTTGCTGCTCTGCTATTCACACTCCCTTCTGGAGTGAGAAGATATGCTCACAACTATTTCTAATCTGCAATTGGAAAAATTAGATCTGTAAAACTCGAAATCCCCTAAGAGAAATTTTCCCTTTGCTTTGTGTGTGTTTCTCTTACACCCGACACTGATTTTGCTGCTGCAAAACCCTCCGCGTCGAACCAGAAATCTGCTTAGCGAAAATCTGAGCTGTTGCTACTCCCTCTGACTGCTTGAATCACTATCCCGGGAAAATTCGAATTTTCTCCAAGCTTGCAACTGAAAACTGCCCTGCGATTCTAATTGCCAATTTAGGTATTGTGCAGCCTCAGAAAATTTCGGCCTGCTGCTCCTTCTAAACAATGAATTTTCTTCTCCCGCTTCTAAGTTTTCCGGCTGATCACTCTTGCTCTGATACCATGTGAAAATTTCATCTATCATGTTAGCACTTCGTAATTCCTCCATGCTGAGGAGAGGAACCCAAAGGTAACCACAAACCACTTTAAAACTGGAATCTAGCCCTTCCAGCTTCAGATAGGGTTCTCTGTATATGAATCTTCAGTCACTTAGATAATTGATGGTCTTAGGTTTTAGGCTACATATTAAGGTCAGAGGGGAATATGATTTAACAGTTTGAAGGAAGGGGGGAGAGAAGATCCATTGGGCATGGAGTCATATTAAGCTAATGATTTTCAGTGAGAGGATGAAAAAATGAGGAATCTTTAGACAGAGGCAAGGTAGGCAATCCTTCTGGTGTTTTTTTATCAAATCTCGTTGTAGAGGGTTGAGCAGAAGAATGGTGGACAAATAACATGTAAATCATCTAACTGGAACGATGGATTTTAAATGTCATTAAAGAGGAAAAAACAATGATTGTTTAGCAAACTATAACAAAGCACTTTAACAGTGAGTTTTGAGATAAACCCTTGCTTAACTAAATAGGAAGACATACATTCAGAGCATGATAATAACAAAAAGAAAACTTACAATACAAAGAAGCACATCACCATAGAGACTGACACAAGAATTCCTATAAAATCAGATCTCAATCTTCTTCATTCACCGAAAATATATCATAAATATACATTCGCACAGTCTCTCATCTTCCAAACCTTGACCAACAAACCTTTTTCATATTGAAATAAATGAAAATATATACAATTAGCTCATCCTTGGACTTAGGGGGTTGAGCTCAACCATTTCCCCAAAGATAGAATCAATTACATTAAATTTGGAACTGCCTGGTAGGAACAGGGACCAAATTTTTGGAAAATAAGGGTAAAAGATTAACTTGTATCTATTGAACCATGACAACTGTTACAAAACCAAAGGAGGTTTTTGTAGATGAGCTTGTTCTTGGGAGAAACATCTCTCAGTTTTCGAAAATTCCTCTCCAGGTCCTTGGAATTTGCGCCCAAAAATCATGGCTAAAATAGGAAATAACGAAATATGAAAATACGCAGTAAAGATTCATTTAAATCTTCCAATATATGACATCTGTTCCAAAACTGAAGGAGGCTTTTGTAATTTAGCTTGTGTTTGACAGAAACCTCTTTTACGTTTTCAAAATTCATCTCCAGTTGGTCAAAAACTTATCTTGAAGCTAACAGCTAAAACAGTAAAAAATGCAACAAATCCCTTACAATAAAAGTGCAGTGAACTTCCTTTTCATATTAGATGATCAGTGCTTGAATGCTGAACCTGCAAGACACTTAAGCACACTTTTCATAATCATATAAACTGATTTCAAGAGGTGGGGAGTCGAATTTCAAGGTCAAACTATTGACTATGTGGAAGCACAACGCATTCACTACACTACTTCAAAAACACAACGAATTCATGATTTGCATGCTTTTGATCATGCCTTGTACTTCTTAGTTCTTGATGTGCCCAACCGGTAGAATAGCTCCTAAATCATCAGACTCCCTTTGAATGACCTCTTTTCATACTGCAAAATCTCCATCCTTAAAAACATCAACTACAACAAAAGCGCAACGAATTTCGTTTGCATGGGTTTGACTAAATGCTGAGGTCTCTGGCTGAGGAAAATAGTTTGCTGATGATGCCGACAATTTTAAAAACCTCCTTGAGCCTCCATATGTAATAAGGAATGCCAAAATCATAACCCTTGACTAAAACTTCATGCCTTTGACAATAGCGCAGCGAGAAAGCGCAAACGCATTCAAGTTTATGAGGGTTGCAAGCTTTTCTGAGGTTTCTTCTCAATTACTAAAGATGAAATTGACAACATACATCGTGAATTATCTTAGAGAAGAGAGTTTTGAAACTTGAGAGTGGTCGTGGCACAAGAAAGCCTCCAATTGCAGAAGCGCAACGACCCTTGCAAACAAAGTGCAGCGACTTCCAAACAATGTCTAGAATGCTTTCGATGGAAGAAAGAATGGATCTCTAGTATTTTATATGCTAAAACAAGATTTTGAACTCCCAAGGTGACCACACCCGCCTTTCAAGGGCAATGATTGCGATTTTGAACCTTAATCATGAAAACACAACAGCTGAAAAAAGCCCAACACATGTCTCCTTACCGTTGTACTAGTGTGATGTCATGGCACAATATGTTTTGACACCCTAACTGACTACTCTGACCCCACTGATTTGTGCCAATGATGAGAATACAAGACACACTATGACCTCACTCATGATCTTGTATGAGACATCGACCCTAGACATACTTGACTCAACCTTTAAGGAATCATAAACTACCTTTACATTTTTCACTCACTCTAACATGATTACATCAAAAATAAAATCTTACATTCTTCACAAAGACCAATAGATTGATCTCTACGAGATCATAGCAAAATACCAAAATAAATTTAAAAGACTAATCTTGGTTTTTGATTACTTTATCATAGGACAGTAACATATCTCAACAACTGGAAATTATTTTCCTAATTGTTAATTTATTTAACAATATATTTGCAGTTTGCTACGACAAATACCAAATAATTCACAGTGATATTTTCACAAATAAATATTGCGGAAGAAAACTAGCGTTGGAATCTAAGAAAATCTAGCGCACACAAAATTTACACAGTTATTTTTGGACAAATTTCCTTGGAAAAACCCAACTTGGGAAAATTGATGCAACAACTGAGGGTTTTTATTATTAAGAAGCAGTGAAATTTTGAGTACAATCTGGATGCCTGAAACTGGCAATCCACAACAAGAAAATCTGGTCGAAATTATCTAAGGGAATTTCCCTTGCTCCCCAAGCAACCTTGGCAACTCGCGCTGCCTACACTTGCACAGCTGCCTGTACTCACGCTGTTCCCTGTACTCGGGCTTTTGCATGTACTTGCGCGACTACCTGTACTTAGGCTTCTGCCTGTACTTGCGCGACTTCCCGTACTCGAGATTTTGCTTGTACTTGTGCGACTTCCTATATTCGGGCTTCTGCCTGTACTTGCACGACTGTCTGTACTCGGGCTTTTGCCTACACTCGCTCTGTTGCCCGTACTTGGGCTTCTGCTTGCACTCAAGCTTCCTGCATTCAGAATAACTCGACCTCTTGCTACCGCCTCTCTAGATCTGTTAATCTTCCTTCAGATCACTATCCCTGCCCCTCATTGTCTCTGCTTCGATCTCTGGCTCTCCGACCACTGCTGCTGCTGTCTGGAAATCGATCTGCCAAGGAAATCAAACTTCTCAAGTTTCTCTGGTGTGTTGTCCAAGTGCCCTTCGAATTCTTCTTATAATCCTCTGTTGGAGCACCAACGACCAAGATTAACACTTAATCAAGGGCTAGGATCATCTTGAGTCAATCCGTGTGAGTTTTTAGACTATTCTCACCTTGACTTAATTAATTGTATTTAATTAACCAATTTCCTAAGTTTAGACTTCGAAAACATTAAAAAATAGGTTAATATTCTAATTAAGTCATCTCTTGGTGGAATTTCCAGAAACGATTTCTGGGTTTTGGAGATCTCATGCATTCTAGCCTCCACCAAATTTCGTTGCTAGAACACATCTGATGCTACAAAAACTAACAGAGCTCGTGTTCGGCCTTTGCCCACATGCTAATTTTTATTGTCTCGACCATTTTTTGCATTTTGTGGTATTATTTCCTTTTGTATATGGCCATAAAAGGAACCAGAGAATACACACTGTTCAAGGTCCAAAACCAATCGTGTCCCTTGTAATTCGTGCAAATCATGCTGACATTGTGAGAAATGTTCATATTGCATGGTATTTCCTATCGCCACTCTCCAATTCTGCAAGCGCTAAAGTAGCAGGATACTCCCATCTATCATGGCAATTGGTGACAATTTTTTTTTCCAAGGAATCGATTGTGGGACAACCAGTACTCAAGGTAGTGTTAGTAATGTTCACACCAACAATACTCGAAACACCATTATTTCTCTAGATGTATCATCAGTAAGATCTCCAAAACAGGAAAGAGAAAGCAGTCATAGAAAAAAACAAAGGAGAGAACCAGAAATAGGTAGTTGCTCAACTAAGGTAGAATCAACCTCAGATAACGAGACAGCATCATTCTTTTATAAAGGAAATTCAGAAAATGACTTCACAAAAACTGTTTCCAAGATCAGTTTTGGTCAAATATATCGCAGTAAAACTATGATGATAGAATCTGATGAGGGAACTAATACCTTGCCTCCAAATGCAGCACGATTAAGAAACTTGACCTATGCAACTCCACTATTGTGGATGTTACTAAACGAGTGTTTAAGAAAGGCCTTCATTGTGAAGAGCTGGTAGAACAACAAGATCTTTCGAGAGTTTTTATTGGGAAGGTACTAATAATGCTGCGTTCTACATATTGCACATTATCTCCTATGAATGAAAAAGATCTCCAAGAGCTTGGGGAGTGTCCAAATGATCAAGGTGAATACTTCGTTATCAATGGTAGTGAGAAGGTTTTGATTGCCCAAGAAAAAGAGAGTACAAGCCATGTGTACATTTTTAAAGAGCGGCAATTGAATAAATTCTGTTATGTTGTTGAAGTAAGGTGATGCAGGAGCATCGCATATTTTATTTGTTGTAATTATTTAAATTGAAAATCCTAGAATTTTCTAGATCTTATGTGTCATTGTAGAATTAATTAGGAGATTAGGAAGTTAGGATAGGATTCCTAAAGTTGAGAGGATAATTCTCAACTTCCTCCAAATATATAGGAAGAAGTTTCTCTTGAAGAGTTTCGAGAGATTGCTTCCATCCTAAATAAATAGCCATGTAATTGTTTGTAATGTTCATGCTTTGTAGTTGTTAATCCTTTGCACCAGTTTTGGTATTAGAGCGTATGGTTTTCTCTTTGGGTGTGAATGAGTGGGAGGAAACTATATCAACGTGACACATTAAGATCATCATTACGTATGTGAGAAGTCTGTGTGAGGGAACAAAGTTTTTTGGCGTTGCACTGCTACTTAGAAATTTACAGGGAGGACCTGCAAATTTACAGTGGAATTAATGCGAACCTTTGCTCAAGTGCAGGAAGTTACGACTTGTACCATTTGTTGAGAGATGCAACACAAATTTGGCCTATAAGCATAGTTCTTTGAAGACGTTGTGGCATTGCAATTGATGAAGGTGAGTACTAAATCGAATGCATTTGCAGAGCTGGAGCAGGTCGAAAGCTTTAATAACATTTTCGAGCAGTGCATACACTGTTTGCTTAATTTTGGAATGTTGCTGGGCATGAAATGAGTGCGATATAGCTGTCAGTCTCTTTTGGCACATAATCACGATCAATTGTTTTAGTCTAGGATCAAGAATGACTTCCTGGTGCAACAAGAAACAGAAATGCATGGCACTGAGCTCAGTGGAGGCTGAATATATGCAACTAGCACAACTTCGTATGAGGCCATATGGCTTCGGAAACTGCTTGTGAACCTACTAACGGAGAAAATGGAAGCGACCAATATCTTATGTGATAATCAGAGTTGCATCAAGCTGTCTGAGAATCCTATTTTTCATGATCGGTCGAAGCACATTGACATCAGGTGTCACTTCATCAGGGACTGTGTACAACGTGGAGCTGTGCATTTGCAGTACACTCCAATAGGAGAACAAGTGGCAGACATTCTCACGAAAGCTCTGGGGAAGGCTACGTTTGTTTACTCCAAAGAGAAGACGAGGATGATCAATAATCCATTCCAGTAGCAGGAATGCATAGGATCAGGATTCAGACGGAGCTGCAGTACAAATGCAGCAATGACAGTGGTAGTGTCATGGGCAACAGTATAGAAGGAAACAACGCAGCAGATGAGGGGCAGTGTCCAGAGATCAGCAGCGCAGAGGATGCTTCAGAATCAGAGCAACATGCAACAGGCATATTGCTAGAACATTTTCCTTGCTAAGAAGTAGTGTTGATTTTTGTAGCATCGGAAAGTGTTCCAAGTCTCAAAATTTGTGAGGAGACTTGGACATCAGTATTCCAAAGAACCCAAAAACCGTTTGTGGAAATTCCACTCGGTTGATGTCTTATTAAAATAATTAATTCTTTTAATGGAGACCCTAAGTCTAAACTTAGGGAAATTAAATAATTAAAGGGTATTAATAAGATAGAGTGTGAATCTTCTAGAAAACGAAGATCAAGTCAAGTTTTAATCTTAGCCATTGATTTAGACTTCTAATCTGGGCCGTTGTTTCATCAACCAAAAGATTATAAAAGAAGGCTTGAGGGTCATTTGGAAAACAAGCCAAGTATACACTCAGTACCCAAAGGAGATCAATTATGAAGGAATAGAATTCGATCTCAGTGAGAGAGTTACAGGGCGGAGAGTTGCAGGAGCAGAAGGAGGAGGAGGGAGTTAGCAGTGACTCAACTCAAGGACAGAGGGACGTAATAGGTCACAGGAGGCAGCACAGGGCTGCAATGCAGTGATCCCACGCAAAGCCTACACAGATTTATGCAGTCCAACGCAGGGATTGCGCAGAGAAACACGCAGACATGCACAAAGGGAAGCAGAAGCTGATCAGGGTGTCCGGAAATTGTCGGGAGGAGCCGAGAATTCTGTCTCACGTGTTTTCAGATTTTATTTGCCAGTGTATTCCTTGTGAAGATTCATTTGCTGAAGAATATTCATAAAACCCTCATCTGCTCCACCGGTTTTCTCGCATTGGGTTTTTCCGGGGAGATTTGTCCAAAAATAACTGTGTACATGTGATTGGTTCTTATGCTTATGTTCTTCTCTATTTACTTCTCTGCATATATAATTGTAAATGTTGCAGTAGTATTTATTTCGAAGTTTATTGATAGATTTTTGTAAATAACTTATTGAAATAATAAGTAGGAGAAATAAATCTATCACTGCAACTGTAAAATTTCACACTCGCAACTATTTTCTATTCAAAGGAAGAGAGTAGAATGGCCTCACCTTGCAACTGGGTTATCTCCTGAGAGGGTTTCCCATTATATATTTTGCGTCAAATGTGGTTTTGTGAGTTTTTATTTCGTTGTTCCCTATTTTCTGCATAAATTTTAATTTGCATGCATATGCAATAAACAATAATCTACAAATGTAGAAATCTAAAGAGGAATAAACCCTAATAGTGTAGATTTTTAGATTTTTAAGTATAGATTTATCAAATTTATTGTGAAGAACTATCCTTTGGAATATCCACGAGTCACGAAACTTTACGGATCAGAAAGTTCGAGCAAAAGTGCTAGTTGTTTTTTATAATTATACAATGAGAAAAAGGAACACAAATTTACAGTTGACATTGTGGTAGTTGTGGTATTGTTGCAAATCAATTAACATGTTCACATTTTAGTTATTACATGTTAAGTTGATAAAAAATGGTGTTGCAGTGTCTGCATCCAGAACCAAAGGTGTGTAGCACATCCTTAGTATGTAATCTAGGACACCCAAGGGTGGTTGTCCTGGCCCAATTGCTGGGATGATACCCACTTTGTGCAGTAAGGGTGCACTGTGAAATTTTTTGAATACAATAATATAGATTTCCTACTGCAGTAGCTTGATTTACCTCTCCTACTTGAGATTAAATTATACAAGTTATTTTAAGAAAATATTCAGAAAATACCGAAGTAAACACAACTAGCAACCTACACACATACAGATCATTTACTGAATATTGCGCTCATTCAACAAAGTGACACAGATTTTTCGGCCAAATGTCCCCAGAAAAACCCAATGTGGGAAAACCGGTGCAACAAATATGAAAGTTTATTATTATTAAGTAGAATCTGAGTTCAACAAATCTGGGCACCTTTCTGGTTAACCCAACAGAGAAAAGAATAGATCCGTAGCAACACCTGCTGTTCTGGAGACTGAAGACTGGACTGATTCACACCCTCACGAGGTTTACAGAACTCAACCTTGTCTGCCTCTAGAAACCCCAACACTGCGCTGAAGTTGCCTGCATCAGACCTGCTAGCCTCTGCGTGCCCTTGCGCTGCTCAGAAGGGGATTGCGTAACCCCATACTGGGTGACGCCGTCCTTATGCTGCCTTGGATAGCCTCTGCGTAACCCTGGTGTCCTCTTGAAGCTCCAGCGCTGCCCCTCCTGGGCCTGCGTAGTGGCTGAAATCCTCTGCGTTGCGCAGCTGCTGCGTAGCCTCAGCTTCCTCTGCACTGCTCCTCTGCCTCTAGCTGGCTCTTGGCTCCGGGATCAGATCATCCCCTTAGCCAATACTACCCCTCGCTGCAGCAGAAACTCTTTTGGAAATTCTTAGCAAACCTACCCTAGAATTCTAGCTTAGTCTCTCAGGTCTGCCTCCGTGTGTGTCTCCAACTGACCCTTAAGCCTTTCTCTTATACTCATTTCGTTGAGACATCAACCACCTTGATTAAAAGACTACTTGATCCACGTCACTTAGAACATTTCATCACACTTGTTTAATTAATTCACTTTAATTTTTCTAATTCCCTAAGTTAGGGTCCTCATTAAAAAATTTAATTATTTTAATATTTCACACATTAGATGAAATTTCTCCAACGCTTTCTGGGTTTTGGAGGTCTTGTGTGTCTTAGCCACTCCATAAAATATCAGGGCTAGAGCACACCTGGAGCTACCTCAACACTCAAAATATCAACACTCCCTCTTAGCACGTAGTGTGCTCTAGTAATACATCCACACCATGTATCACAAGATCTCGGTGTTGATCTCTGCACTGCTGATGCTTGGCCTACTGCCCTCCATCCACTGCGCTGCTGCTTTCTGTACTACTGCCCATGTCACTGCCACTAACACTGCCACATCTGTACTGCAGCTCCCTCTCAAATTGCTGCATCATGCTGCCCATAACACTGCCACTGCAAACTGCTACATTGCAACTCAGTTGTTGAAAAGTAAGCAACTTAAAGACTCCTGCCCAATCGTTGACAGACAAGTCAGGATGCATCTCATCACTGAAGCTCCCTTGGTTGTTGCTCTGCGCTATCCTTTTGAAGCCACTGCGTTGCTACAACTATGCACTGCGTGAGCACTGCCTCTCTGCGCTGCTGAAGTCCCATCAACCTCTGCTCTGTTGTCTCTACGCTGCTGCTGCCTCTGCACTGCGTTGCTCCCTCTACAACACTTTAGCACTGCCCCCTGTTTCACTGTGATCTTCTGCAACCATCTCCTACTTGTCCTGCTACCATCTTAAGGCTCCCGTAGCTCGTATGTGATCCAACAGTTGGGCTTACTCAAGGATCTTGCCTTCTTGATTTGTAGCTGCTCTACAGATCCAAATCGCCCCACTTACGTGGCTCATGAGCACTCGTGGTTACGTCATGATCACACCCATCGTCCTTTGCTGCTGCAGCCTTGGATTCAGAAGATCCTTTTTCCTTCTTCTTAGGACAAGTGTTGGTGAAGTGCCCAAGTTAGCCACAGTTAAAGCACTGGACCTTGGATAGGTCCCTCTTCTTCTCTTGTTGCCTTCGTTCCTTTGATGCAAGGGCTGCATCATCTTCCTCTTCTTTCTTCATCCTGACAGTTTCGCTGCTACTATTTTTCCTCTTGGTGAAGCGCCCCACTTACGTGGCTCATGAGCACTCATGGCTATGTCATCATCACTCCCATCATCCTTTGCTGCTGCAGCCTTGGATTCAGAAGATCCTTTGTCCTTCTTCTTAGGACAAGTGCTGGCGAAGTGTCCAAGTTCGCCACAGTTAAAGCACCGGACCTTGGATTGGTCCCTCTTCTTCTTCCCTTGCTGCCTTCTTTCCTTTGATGCAAGGGCTGCATCATCTTCCTCTTCTTTCCTCACCTTGACAGTTCCACTGCTGCTGTTTTGCCTCTTGGTGAATCTCCTGATCTTCTCCTGACGGAGGATTCCCCACATGTCTGCCCAGGATTGTAACGCTGCCCTGTCCAATATGCTTTGGACAAACGTTTCCCACTCGGTGACTGCATTCAGGGCAGGCCTTACCAAGAGTCCTTCATCCGGAGTTGCACCCATGGCAATCAATTGATCCCAGATAGTCTGAAGTCGGAAAAGGAAGGCATCTATCTCCTCACCCTTCTGCATCTGGAACAACCTCATCTGATTCTCTAAAAGCATGTTTCTTTGAACGAAGCTTCCCTGATACATCGTCTCCAAAGCGGTCCACATCTCATTTTCCGTGTTCTTTCCAGCAATATGTGGCACGACGTGATCTTTTACTCTGTCCATAATCAAACGCTTAGCCCATGCTTGATTTTCCTTGAGTTTCTTCAGAGGATCTGGATCTACAGGCTCAGCGAGGACATTCTACGCATGGTTCTTGATGCCGTACTCATCCAGGACTATCAGTATCTCGGCTCTCCAGATGACAAAGTTGGACACACCGTCCAACCTGTCCTAATCTCTCAGCCCATGAGAAGCCATCTAGCTCAAATCTAACGAAACAGTACTCTTCTCCCTCTTCCTGCTGCAAAACTCAATAGAAATGCTGGATCTGGGTTTCTTGCCGACCAGAAACCCTCTATAGTAGCTTCTCCCTCTGTCAACTTATTTCTCTAATGGAAATCTTCAGCCAAAAACAATCTAACAGTTCTCTACGATCACCCTCCTGATCGAATCACAGATCTGTTTGGCTCTGATTTGCCGAGTGACTGTCTTCCTCTCGCTCTTTGTCAACTTAGCTAGGCGCAATTCTGCACCAACAGAATCTCCACCACATCAGTAATTGCTGAAGATCTGAAGCACTGCTTCCAGATCTCGACAATACTTCTCAACAACAGAAAAAGTAATTGGACTGTGTCCCTCTAGCTGGCCTCTGCCTGAGCAGACTGGCCCAACGCAGCAGTTGCGTAGCGCAGGCTGCTCCTGCGTCCTTCTGGAAGGCACTCCGTTGTCTCTGCGTCACCTAGATGGGAATGCGTCAGCCCCTGCGTAGCATATGCTGGGACTGTGTCCTCCTGCTGCTGATCTGCCCTCTCCGGATCTGCTGCTTCAACTGCTACCTTGCATAAAATATGTCTTCAGCTGATTTGCTGGAGATTCAGCTTGATCTGCAATCGCTTTGATGCCATGTGAAAATTTCTGAATACAATAATATAGAAATCCTATGCCAGTATCTTGATTTACTTCTCCTACTTGAGATTAAATTATACAAGTTATTTTCAAGAAATATTCAGAAAATACCGAAGTAAACACAACTAGCAGCCTACACATACAAATCATTTTCTAAATATTGCGCTCTTTTAACAAAGTGACACAGATTTTTCGGACAAATGTCCCCGGAAAAATCTAATGCGGGAAAACCGGTGCAACAAATATGAGGGTTTATTATTATTACGTAGAATCTGAGTACAACAAATCTAGGCACCTTTTTGGTTAACCCGATAGAGAAAAAATAGATCTGCAACAGTACCTGCTTGTTATGTACAAATTATTAATTAATATTTAATGTAATTGTCTTAGGTTTTATTAGGCAAAAGGGCATGATCAAAGATCATGCCCCTTCACCAAGAGACACCATAAGGCTGTATTTAAGCCTTGGTCTCTCCATTTGTAAACCATCTCATCTTTTTATCAATAATATATACATATTTCTGTTATCACTGAGTTTTTACACTCCATCTAGTATTAGAGGAAGCGCTCTTCTGGCCTGTAGATATCCACTGTCTCTAGTGTTTTATGGCTCGTGCTCCAACCACCGAATTCTTCAACGCTGCTGCTGCCATTATGTCTTCCGGTCGCTGGCTCCACCTCAACGTGCAACCATACTGCAAAAAAAATTCCTTGCCACATCCCTGCACACACCATTCTGCGTCCTTCTGTCACTCGTCAAAAAACACCGACCGCCAAACAACATTCTAGACAGCTCCGTCCTGTCGCCACCCACACGACTACACAATTCCACCGCCCCGCACACAAAGTGCCGCCATCAACCTCTGTTATCCAAACAACTGCCACCTAGGCCGTCCGCTGTGCCTTGTTCGTCCATCGTCCATTCTTATGTTGGCCCTATCCGCACCTCATCCACTAATTACTAGTCGCTGTGCTGTTGTGCTGTCAGTGTCGTTTAAAATAAATCGTTTAAAAATTGTGACTCTACACTGAACCGGTGTGGTCAGCAGAGTTAACACTTATAGTTGACCGATAACCAGAATCGTAAGTTATAAAGGGTGGGTCTTGTTGTTTATATCTTTTTGAGCGAACATAATTTTTTTGGGTTATATATATATATAATTTATGTAATAATTATATAATAAAAAAATTATAATAATAATAATTATTTTTATTTAAAAAAAGAAAAAAAATATTATTAGGATAAAATTAAGTAAAGAGTAAGCTGGATAAGTATCTCCATCTCATATACGCTCAATGGCTGCATCAATGTCGATGGCCGATTTCCACAAAAAAATGATTGATCTTGAGAGTAAGATTACTAATCAATCCGATGACTTTACCCAAAAACTAATTGATCTCGAGGGTAAAGATATGGGACATTTTGGCGATATCAAGAAACTTCAAGACATGACAAATCGAATAGAAAGATAAATTGGGCAAAACCATAGCGAGTCCACAGACAATCATAATAAAGCAATGTTGGCGCTAATCGCTATTTGTGACAAGTTGAAGCTGACATAAGAACACATATTCCAAAATATTGGACATAATCAACAGAACAATTCAGCAGATTCAGGGAATTCAGAAGATCATCATGAAAAAACTGAGTCTCCCAAAACATCATCCCCACACCATCAAGAAGATAGTAATGCGAATTTTTAAAATAAGCAGCTCAGGAATGCATTCAACAATCAATACCCCTTTTCCGCTCCACCGTTAGCAACATATCAACGAAGAGCAAAAATCGAGCTACCCAAGTTCGAGGGTAACAAAAAACGTAGCACTGCGTGGCTTAATAAAGCTGACGAATATTTCGAGATTTACGACATTGACAGTGATGACGAAAAAATTAAGCACGCTTCCATGAAAATGGAAGGAGAAGCATATAATTGGTATATGTGGTGGAAAAAGACGACGCTTGCTATTAGTTGGAGAAAATTTAAGGATGCGTTCTTTAAAAGATTCCAAGGTATCAAGGAAGAAGAGTTCTTTTCAACATTCATCAAATTGCGCCAAAAAAGAGTTGTGGAGACCTTAGCGACATGAGTACTTGGATTGTCAGAATCTCGTCTAGTCCAATCTTTCATTTTGGGACTTAAAACCCATATAAAAGTAGAGCTCGAGCTTCACGACATTACGTTGATAGAAATAGCAAGACAAAAAGCAAAAGCTGCTGAAAAGAAATTCAAAAAGTTATTTTGGTTAAAGCCGGAAAGAGTATATTCGAGATGAAGATTTCCTCAATCTGCAAATATAGATAACACAAAATATGTCCCACCACATCTTCATGAAGGAGAAAAATCTAACGTGGAAATACAAAGGATGAGAGAGGGCAAGTGCAAACGTTGTGGCGAAAAGTGGGACCCTAAGCATAGGTGTACTAAAGGAAAAGAGACAAAAAAATCTGTATAACTGTGAAGCAACTAATGACTCTAACAATGATGAATCAGATGTAGAAGGAAGGAAGACACCCCAGAGTTCTCTCCAGAACTAGATGACGAAAGCATTCTGCAAGTGTCATTATCAACTATGACAGGTATATCACAACCTCAGACACTAAAATTAAAAGGACATATTAAGAAGAGCAACATAATGGTTCTCATCGACACCAGCAACACCCACAATTTTTTAGATTCAACCATGGCCAAAAGACTCAACATCTTTACGTTTCCCATGCCTAATATGAAGGTAATGGTGGCCGATGGTAAGAAGATTGAGAAGGTAGGAAAATTCCATAAGGTCAAATTGCAGATTCAAGACTTTAATTTAGAATCTCCATTCTACACCGTGCCATTAGGAGGAGTAGATGTGGTCTTAGGAATCCAATGGCTACAAACCTTAGGTACTTATTCTGCCAACCATAAAAAACAGTTTATAAGATTTAAATGGGAAGGGCAGAAGCACAAGCTATATGGATTCCAAGCACCAGAAAATCAAATCGTGTCGTCATCCCAGATGATGAAAATGATTTGAAAAGGAGTGCCAACCTATATAGTACAATGTCACCAGTTAGAAATGTTATTTGCAAAAATGATCAATGAAGGGTCACTAGAAGTACAAGGGTTAATTCAGAAGCACGCAAAAGTAATCCAAGACCTGCCCATGAAAATGCCTCCTAATAGGGAAATTGAACATACAATAGAAGTCAAAGCAGGATCAGACCCTGTCAACATCAAGCCATATTGCTATCCGCATCACCAAAATACTTAAATTGAGAAGATAATCCAAGATCTTTTAAAATGTAGGGTCATCTCAAAATGCAAGAGCCTGTATGCTGCCCCAGTTATATTGGTAACAAAGAAGGATGGATCGTTTCAGCTATGCATTGACTACAGAGGATTAAATACGATAACAATTAAAAATAAGTTTCCAATTCCTTTTATCGATGAAATGCTAGATGAACTACATGGTGCAAAATACATCTCAAAATTAGACTTAAGGTCAGGCTATTACCAGATTAGAATCAGGTTGGAAGACATACCAAAAACTGCGTTCCAAACACACAAAGGTCACTACAAGTTTAAAGTAATGCCCTTTGGGTTAACAAATGCACCAGCTACGTTCCAAGCTACTATGAATGAATTATTTCGTCCATATTTTAGGAAATTTGTATTAGTATTTGTTGATGATATTTTAATTTACAGTAAAGTTTGGAAGGAGCACCTGCAACATTTGGATAAATTTCTTACGCTATTGGAAGAGCATCAGTTTTATGCTAAGAAATCCAAATGTACCTTTGGAAAAGAAGAAGTAGAATATCTTGGACACATAATATCCCCTGAAGGAGTAAAAGTGGACCCTTCTAAAATCAAGGCTATAAAGGACTGGACTAAACCAGTTAGTATATCCAAGCTAAGAGGGTTCTTAGGATTAACAGGATACTACCGAAGATTTATTAAAAACTATCCGCACAAAACTGCACCTCTTACAAATCTTTTAAAGAAGAATTCGTTTCAATGGAATGAGGAAGCAGGAAGGTGTTTTGAAGAATTGAAGGAAGTGATGTCTAATGCCATGGTATTGGCAACTCCCAATTTCTCTAAACCATTTATCATCAAGTGTGATGCCTCTGGATTCGGTATAGGTGTAGTATTAATGCAAGAAGGGCTTCCTATAGCTTTTGAAAGCATGAAGCTCAATAAACGAGAGCGTCTTAAATCCACATACAACAAGGAAATGCTTGCAATTATGCACGCATTGGCCAAGTGGAGACAATATCTATTAGGGAGTAAGTTCTCCATCCGAACGGATCATAACAGTCTTCAACACCTCCTCCAACAAAAAACACTTTCTGAAGAACAACAAAAGTGGATTGAAAAAATTGCCGCCTTCGACATGGAGATATTACATAAAAAGGGAAAAGAAAATGTAGTAGCAGATGCGCTGTACAGGAAGGATGAAGAACCAACAATTCTTGCAGTCTCGGTTGTTGTTCCTAAATGGCTTAATGAGATTCGAAGTGCGTACGCCAAAGATCCAAAAATGTCTGCTATAATCAATAATCTCCCAGGAAACTAAAAATTTGAATGGAAGAACGATATCTTATGGTACAAGGGAAGAATTTATCTTAACTCAAATTCCAAGTTTATATAAAAAGTACTCAAGGAATCACATGATTCCTTGTCATCCGGGCATGTAGGATATTTTAAAACTTACGACAATGCACATCAATCATTCTTTTGGAAGGGTACGAGTCACGATATTCAAAAATATGTAGCAGAATGTGACAAATGTCAAAGAAAGTAAAGTGAAAATATTATGACACCTGGATTACTTCACCCCTTAAACATCCTGAATCAGAAATGGGAAGAAATATCAATGGATTTTATTGAAGGGTTACCTGTATTTGATGGAAAGGATAAGGTCTTTGTGGTAGTCGACAAACTCATGCTCACTTTATTTCTATAAAGAAAACGGACTCTGCAAAGCAAATCGCTGAGATATTTTGCAAACATATTTATAAACTACACGGGTTCCTGAAAGTCATTGTGGGCGACAGAGATGTCAAATTTAAGGGTAATTTTTGGAAAGAATTATTCAACCATATAGGAACCTACCTACACATGAGCTCCGCTTACCACCCGCAAACAGATGGACAAACAGAGGTTGTCAATAAATGTTTGGAAGCTTACCTACGTTGTTATGCTACAGAAAAACAAAATAAGTGGGTACAATGGTTGCATCTCGCTGAATGGTGGTATAATTCTGCTTACCATACATCGGCAAAAATGACTCCATTCCAAGCTTTATATGGATACGAACGCCCAAAATGGAAAGATCTAGCTTCAGTCCAAACAAACCTACCAGCGGTTAAAAACCAACTAGAAGAAAACCAAAAAGTCATCCAGATCCTAAAAGAAAATCTGAATAATGCACGAAACCATATGAAGCAACAGGCTGACTGCAATAGAACTGAGAGATCATTTGAAGTTGGAGAATGGGTATTTGTCAAGCTCCAACCATACAAGCAGTGGTCTTTGAAACAAAATGGGAAACATAAATTAGCACCAAAGTTCTATGGACCGCGTTGTCGCGCTCAGATTGGGGGCTGTCACCCTGATCCCCAATCTCTTTATTTAAGCTGTCTCCTTGCAAACTAAGGGAGGTTGACCCTAACAAAAATGAAGGACAAGAATTGGTTGCAAATCAACCAATCTAGGAGACACAGCTAAAACACCAAATACTTGATAAGATTAATGAGATTTCCAAAATCAATTATATTAAAACCAGTGCCTTATGGAGTTAAAGAAGATCCCGTTATGCAATTAAAGCCAAGTAATGGATGTATAACTGCTGCTATAAAATTTGACCACAATGATATTTGATGAAACACACTCACAATTATACATTAACCATGTTTGATAAAGATATGCGATTTATCATTACTTGAAATATTTCCAAAGTGAACTTTAAACAATTATATGCCAATTTCAAGCAACTTAAAACCACAATTAAGGATAGCTCAAAAATCATTAACCACAACTAAGCATTAAACTTTGAACCAACGATTTAAATTCGAGATGAAAAATATTATCATGAAAGTACCATCGAAATTAAATGTCAGATCGTTGCAATATTTCCGAATTTATGATATTCTAAATGACCCAATCCAGAAATTTGAAATGCCTATAGTCAAACTTTAGATAAAAAATTTAAGCTCTTTTGACTAGAAAATTTAGAATTTTTATTTATTTTTTTTTAAATTTTTAAATTTTTTAAATTTTTTTATTATTATTTTTATATTTTAAATAAAATCTACAAAATTTTTAAGACTAAAATTAAACACTAAACTAAAATCTAAATCGAATTAAAACTAAAATCTAAAAATTAAAGCGTAACTAAAACTTTCAAAAATCGAATTCAAAAAATACAACTAAATTAAATTAAAACTCAAACTAAACCTAACCCAAAACTAATTAAACTAAATATAAAATCTAAACTACACAAAAACAAATCGAACTAAATAAAAACCTAACATCTAAACTAACACTATAAAATTATAATATAAAACCACTAACTAAATTAAAACTAACTCACACCTTACGCTACCCTAAACTAAACCTACCAAAATCGAAATCTAATCAAACTAAACTAAAACAAATAAAAAAAAAATCGAATCAAATCCTAACGCTAAACTAAACTGGACCCCAACTTTATTAAAATTCAACAACTAAATAAATCTAAATCTTAAAAAGAATCCGATCCAAAGTCTTTAACGCATATACAAGTTTAAATTTTTATGTGTGCATTATTTGTTTTGTGCAGGTCGACGAGGGAGCTGGACGGCGGCAAGAAGTGGAGCTCGGACGACGATGGGGAGGGTTAGACGCTGATGCAGGGCGATGAGGAGCTGGACAACAGACAAAGAGGAATGGAGCAGATTAGGGAGCTCGGATCTGGACGGAGATGGGAGACGGAGGTGAAAAAGGGTCAGCGTTTGAAAAATTGCAGGACGACAAGGAATAGAGGGTTGACGCAGAGGGAAAGCAAGGGAATCGATGGCCAGTGATGAAGGGGCTAGGGCACAACGAATCTGGACAGCGTGAGGAGGAAAGGATATGCAGGATGGAGAAAAATGGAAGCGGCAAGCCAACTAGATGAGGACGGAGAGGAGAGATGAGGGCAGAGATAAATTTGAAATAAATCCAGTACACAAAAAAACGTCCAGCAAACTCAAATTTTTTCCTATCAAAACCCAGATTTTTGATGCTCTTTAAATCGAATATTGTGCAGATCTGCCAATAGTAGAGATTTTGAGGCCAGATCTGGCTCAGATCTAAAAAAAATTTATGAGTAAAACCCTGCAACCTGCAAGACCAGTCAGATCCTGAAAATATATACACCAAAAAAAATTATTAAACCCTTACCGCCCTAATAAAAATACAAATTTATAAGCTAATTTACAGATTTGAGGCCCTCATGGCCAGATTTGAAACCATTTTAGCACAACTTTTAGAAATTTGAAATTTTAAAGATAGGCACAAGCCTTGAAAACCCTGTAAAAACACAATTTCGTCAGATAGCTTTGAGAAATTAGAAACAATGGGCTTTTTCAGATTTACGAATCTGAGAGTCGGCTAGTCCAACTGAAGACTTCCCCAGACGTTCAAATCTTAAAAGAAATTTCCCTGCACACTTAGATCTGAACTTTAGATTGATAGAGATTTAAGAAAATAACATGAGATCCTTCAGAAAAATCAAAATGTCATTTTATGAACCCAGAAAACTGCACAAGATACCTGTATGCAGATTAATCCATGAAGGCCATCAACCATAAAAATACAAGATAAAGTAGCAGAGTTTAGAAATGAATCACCACATAGATCTGGAAAAGGAACACCAAAGTTTGTAACCCCAAAGTCTTTATGCTTTATTCATCAAAAGAAATTACAAGAGCTTCCAAGACAAGTGCACAATCCTAAGATCAGATGAATCAAGACTGACAAAGACCTTTAATTTATAGGACAAAATCTCCAACGGCTAGTTCGGTTGATCCATGTCAAAATAATCTCGACCGTCGAAAAGATTTGATCATCTTTTAATCTGGACCGTCAAAATTATAAATTTGAGGAAAAACGAATTTATCATTTAATTCATTTTAATTAACTCAAAAATACTATTTTTGAGTTAATTACCTCAAAATTTTGACTTTGATTTAACCACCTAGGCCCAAGGTTCCAAAATTTCTTACAATTCTCAATATTCCCTTGGTCTGGGGCTTTTAAAAATTCATTTTTTAAGGACCAACGAATTTTGTCTTTGAAGGATTTATACTCACCTAGGACCTAAAATTAATTAAATTTCTGGCTTAAGATTTTTTAATTAATTTGACCAGAAAATTTAATTAATTGACTGAGAGGGGATTTTAATTATTTTTTCCAACCCTCTTTACATAAGATAAATACATTTAGACACATGAAGGGGGAATATCCATTCGTATAGACCCTCAAGTAGGTACTCAATTCTGCGACTCAAAACATGATCTAGTAGACCAAGTAGCTTGTAATAAAATAATCCAACCAACTAGCTAGGATCATTCTCAAACTACTTTTACAAGGACTCGATAGAAAACACTAGGACTCACTTAGCATGCTGATGACAAAATCCACCCTAGCTTTGGGGTGAGGCTGGTGGGGAAAACTCTGCCGATAACTTGTGTCGAAAAACACAAGTCAGTGAGACAAAAAACCTCCTAGGATAGAAATTGTCACCAACATACTAGGCTTACCTAGGTTATTACATACATGACGGTCTTACTTAGATCATTTACATCATAAATACGCAGAATGGGTTTACATTATTCATAAAACTGTTGATTGACGATGGAATCTGAATGGCGCGACCATGTCGAACATGATGAATCCCATTTGAAAAAATGGGGGTGTACTGCTATGGGGTCGTTGACAAAGTGTGGTCAATAGACCGTATCAAATCAACAAAAAGATCAGTCAAGTCGCTTATAGCTTAAGCCTTCCAGATAAAAGTCGTGTTCACAATGTCTTCCATGTATCTTGCTTAAAAGGGGCACTTGGTGACCATCAATCAGCACAAACAACACTTCCATTTTTAGATGATGAATTAAGGGTCATTTTAGAGCCAGAAAGGATCATCTCGACCAGAGAAAAGAAGCTCCGATCTCGTGTAATCACGGAATACTTAATCAAGTGGAAGGATTCACCGGAAGAGGAAGCCTCTTGGGAGATTGAAGCATTTCGTCAACAACATTCGTCGTTACGTATGCTTTGAGGACAAAGCATCTTTGAAAGGAAGGCATTGTTATGTACAAATTATTAATTAATATTTAATGTAATTGTCTTAGGTTTTATTAGGCAAAAGGGCATGATCAAAGATCATGCCCCTTCACCAAGAGACACCATAAGGTTGTATTTAAGCCTTGGTCTCTCCATTTGTAAACCATCTCATCTTTTTATCAATAATATATACATATTTCGGTTATCTCCGAGTTTTTACACTCCACTGCTGTTCTGAAGACTGAAGACTAGATTGATTCAAACCCTCAAACGGGATTTACAGAACTCAACCCTGTTCTGCCTCTAGAAACCCCAGTGTTGCTCTGAAGCTTCCTACGTCAGTCTAGCTAGCCTCTGCGTGCCCATGCGCTGCTCATAAGGGGACTGCGTAACCCCAAACTTGGTGATGCAGTCCTTACGCTGCCCTGGGTGGCCTTTGCATAACCTTGGTGGCCTCCTAAAGCTCCAGCGCTGCCCCTCCTGGGCTTGCATAGCACCTTAGCGGCGGAAACCCTTTGCGTTGCGTAGCCTTAACTTACTTTGCGCTGCTCCTCTGCCTCTTGCTGACTCTTCGTTCTAGGATCAGATCATCCCCTTAGCCAATACTACCCCTCACTGCAGTAGAAACTCTTCTAGAAATTCTTAGCAAACCCGCCCTAGAATTCCAGCTTAGTCTCTCAGCTTTGCCTCTGTGTGTCTCCAACTGACCCTCAAGTCTTTCTCTTATACTTTTTCGTTGAGACATCAACGACCGCAATTTAATCTCTTATCGATGGCTGAGATTAAAAGACTCTTTGATCCGCGTCACTTAGAACATTTGATCACATGTGTTTAATTAATTCACTTTAATTTTTCTAATTCCCTAAGTTAGACTTAGTGTCCTCATTAAAAAAATTAATTATTTTAATATCTCACACATTAGATGAAATTTCTCCAAATGCATTTTGGGTTTTGGAGGTCTTGTGTGTCTTAGCCCCTACACAAAATTTCAGGGCCAGAGCACACCCGATGCTACCTCAACACTCAAAATCGCAACATTTACTTGAGGAACGACCATGTTAAGATAATGTTTAAGTAGGCAACATAAATGATAAAAATTCTTGAAGAATATCCTGTTACATAATTGAAAGATGTGAATGTCAATCATACTGTTTCGAGCCTCTTGGTTTTTAAATTGATGAATTACAGTGCCATTATTTGTATAGATTGGATATTTTTCCTTTGTTCTAGATTATTAGGGCTTGGATCTCTAGGAGTTTTTTTCTCCATGAGAAGTATTTTTATATTCTATATGAGGAATATACATGCTTCGGTTCTCAAGAGACTGCTTAGACTCGACAACAAGGCTCGAAGTCATTACAACAAACTTACAAAGCTCATCATGTCACTTGTGGGAATTGAACCCTGGGTGGGGAGGATAACAATTTTCTTCCCAACCACCTGAGATAAACCCAGTTGAGTTGATTTCTAGGCATTTTATTGATACTTTAAGAAAACAATTATTACTTTGAGACTATTTACTATCTTGTTCTTTGTGATGATTTTCACATATATCGAGCTTTTTATAATATTAATGGATGGCAAATCTAACTATCGAAAAAATAATTAATGATTCTATACAAAAGTAATAATTGAGCCATACAAGCCCATCAGGGCTAGACCAAGTGGTTGTGACTAATGGTGTTAGTACTACCCACCTCAGTTTGAATCCTGATTAATTCCAATGCATGATTGCGGGCTTTGTGTGTAAAAATTGAGGGTTGAAGTGGCAGCATGGAGGATTCGACTCTGTTTTGAGTGGGTAAAATTCTACCTAGTTACTGATTTCACCATTCTGGTTGATAAAAAAAATAAATAATAGTGTCACAGACTTAAATAAATGATGCTGTCTCCATTTTGTTTTTTGTCAAATTGAGAAGGTGAGCGGGTAAAGTTGGATCAAAAATAACTATTGTATGATTCTCTTACTTATCTGATTATTAATGTTATAGATGAAAGCCTGGTGAATATAGCCTTGTATTGCATAGGCAATAGGTCTCTGTACTTGGGAAGAAATTCTTGGCAGTTTGTTGTTACCAATATTTTGTGACTATGATATAAGGTTTGACTGGGCCAGGTTTAATCTATAAGAATGGACAGGCTTTTTATGCTCGTTTTGATGTTCTGAACATATTTATTTTGGATCGTTAAATCAATCTGGTGTCATCCATTTCATCACATCTACAATAGATCAAGCCATTAAATTGTGAACTGAAGAAAATAGATAATTTTTAGGGTACACAGACAGTAAATATGGATCAATTTTATTGCTTAAGTTTTATATTGATTTGTTCAGTTGATTTCTTGTTCAGCGTTTTGGATTTAAACATTGGATCACTATATGCGAGAGGAGTTGCTTTATGGATACTCTTCTGTTTTAACATAGCTTAAATTATTTAAAACTTATCGTATTATCTAAACTTATCATAGTATTTGTGTTGCATTAATATGTGTCACAAGTCTTGTAGCATATTTGCTTGTTTGCTAAATGCCTGTGTTTTAATGCCCTCCTTATTGATAGCTTATAGTTGTTAAACCATTGGAGAACTGCAAAGTCAAATCGGACCCAGATCTATTATTGCGCCCAAAATTTTGTTTGTAAATTGGATGCTGGGTTTAGCTATCTGCGATTCTCTGGCATTTGTGACGGATATCCTTTTTGAAACAGGTAACTGAGTCAGATGCTGTGGATGTCCTGGAAACAATCTTGAAACGTTTGAAAGCAGACATGACTACCTGTGCAATGGTTCTAACGGCCCTCTTGAAACTATCATCTCGCTTCCCACCTTGTTCAGAGTAAGCATTTCCATTTAATTACTGATATTCTCAAATCTACTGTTGAGTGTTTTGAGATTTTATATCAGTTTTGAGCATACAATGACCATATTGTTTTCTAAGAAGTCTGGGTGGATGATGGAGATTGTACAAACCAAATGACTAAGAGGTGCAAGCCCTGGAAAGAAGGAAAAAGAAACAATATTAATGGAGAGAGTCAATAGTAACTTTCCAAGAATTGTTTATTATTAATAATGTTCTCAATGTATTTTAATTATTTGAATGTTCGCTAATCTGGTTCTCAGAAATCCAGATTGTAGAGGGGAACTTTTTTCTTAATTTTAAAAAGTGGCTAGTTCTATTCTCCATAGTTTTGAGGTGCTCCATGTGGAGCTTGTTGCAGAAACCTTGATTTCGGCAGCTACTTATTGACTGGATGTCAAGTCCTTGAGACCTAATATTGTATTTCAATTTGGAATTGGCATTTGTTTTGCTGCAATTCAACTATCATATCATTATAAGTTTTGTGGCTTCAGTTTATTTGCACCATGAGAATTGAAAGAGGAGAAACTAAAATATTTTCTATTTGTAGACTATGACTAGTATATCATATACCATTAACTGCTTTTGGAATATCATCTTGTTGAAAGGTGGAAGAAAGTTCTTTATTTTCTAGATATGGATCATTCTAATATTGTTTAAGCCATGGTTTAACCTATGTCACAAGGTTTGTCGAACTTTAACCTTGAGGTTCGAATTTTGGCAAACCTTAAAAATATTTTGAGGTTCGACGAACCTCATCGAAACTCATAGCCATTGACCAAGTCCATAGATCAAAACTCATAACTTCATGTCACAACTCAAGCTTGTAATTTATCCTTGCAGTTTCCATGTGTTGATAGCATTTTTGATGTTTACTGAAGTTGATTTTACTATTTTGTCCTATTATTTATTTTAAATTAATGTATATAAACGAACGTATTTGCAAACCTCATCAAAAAATTCAAACTAAAACCGAACCTAATCATTGTCGAACCTGAACTTGGACCCGAACCATGTGACGTTGGTTATAACATTTGGACAGACAATTGTTACAAATAGGATTGTTCCATTTATTCCTCATTATTTGTAACTGAAACGTCGAATCAGAACTTTGTAAATAGTTATAGGCAAGAATCTCTGAAATTTTCAATCTGAAAACTATACATTTGCAGTGATAGATTTATTCCTCCTACTTATTATTTCAATAAGTTATTTTCAGAATCTTCTGGAAAATATCGAAATAAATACTATTGCAAAATTCACAAATACATATGCAGAGAAATGAACAGTAAAGGACATAAGCACAAAAATCAATCACATGTACACAGTTATTTTTGGACAATTGTTTCCGGAAAAACCCAATGCGGGAAAACCAGTGCAACAGATGAGGGTTTTATTAATTCTTCAACAATTGATTTATTTACAAGGAAAAATAATGGCAGAGAAAATTTGAAACACCTGAGACAGGATTCCCGGCTCCTTTTGACAAATTCCTGACATCTTGATCAGCCTCTGCTATCTCCTATGCCTGCCTGCGTGTTTCTTTGTGCAGTCCTAGCGCTAGACTGCGTAAGTCTGTGTAGGGTCTGCATGGGTTCTATGCACTGCAGCCTAGAGCTGCCTCTAGTGGCCCACTGCTTCCCTCTGTCCCTGACCTCGATCACTAGTTGACTCCCTCCTCCTTCTGCGTTTGCAAAATCCTCGCCCTGCAACTCTCTCACTGAAATCGAATTCTCTTGCTTCATAATCGATCTCCTTTGGGTACTGAGTGTATGCCCGACTTGTTTTTCAAATGACCCTCAAGCCTTCTTTTATAATCTTCTCGTTGGAGAACCAACGACCCAAATTAGAAGTTTAATCAAAGGCTTAGATTAAAACTTGACTTGATCTTTGTTTTCTAGAAGATTCACCCTCTGAATTATTATTACCCTTTAGTTATTTCATTTCCCTAAGTTTAGAATTAGGGTCTTCATTAAAATAATTAATTATTTTAATAAGTCATGAACCGAGTGGAATTTCGACAAACGGTTTCTGGGTTCTTTGGAATGCTACTGTCCAAGCCTCCTTGCACCTCCTCCTTTTGCTTCTGCAAAATCCTCGCCCTGCAACTCTCCCACTGAAATTGAATTCTCTTGCTTTAGAATCGATCTCCTTCGGGTACCGAGTGTATGCTCGACTTGTTTTCCAAACGACCCTCAAGCCTTCTTTTATAATCTTCTCGTTGGAGAACCAATGGCCCAGATTAGAACTTTAATCAAAGGCTAAGATTAAAACTTGACTTGATCATTGTTTTCTAGAAGATTCACACTCTGACTTATTAATACCATTTACTTATTTCATTTCCCTAAGTTTAAACTTACGGTCTTCATTAAAATATTTAATTATTTTAATAAGTCATGAACTGAGTGGAATTTCCACAAAGTTTCCTGCAACATTGGTTCCAACAATATGCCTGTTGCATGCTGCTCTGCTTTTGAAGCACCCTCTGCGCTGCTGATCTGTGGACCCTGCCCCTCATCTACTGCGCTGCTGTCCTTTGTACTTCTTCCTTTGACACTGCCACTGTCACTCCTGCATCTTTACAACAACTCACTTTGAATACTAAGCCTATCCATTCCTGCTATTGGAAAGGATTCTCCATGATTCCCATCTTTTCTCTGAAGTAGACAAACTTAATCATCCCTAGAGCTTTTTTGAGAATGTCTGCCACTTGTTCTCCTGTTGGAGTGCACTATAACTGTACAACTCCATGTTGTACACAGTCCCTGATGAAGTGGCACTTGATATCAATATGTTTCGACCGATCATGAAACACTGGATTTTCAGAGAGCTTGATGCAACTCTGATTATCGCGTAAGATACTGGTAGCTTCCATTTTCTCCTTGAGTAGATTCACTAACGGTTTCTGAAGCCATATGGCCTCACACAAAGCTGTGCTAGCTGCCATATACTTTGCTTCTGCTGAGCTCAGTGCTACGGACTTTTGTTTCCTGCTACACCAGGAAGTCATTTATGATCCTAGACTGAAACAATACCCACTTGTACTGCTCTGATCTACTGAACTTCCAGCCCAATCTGCGTCGGTGAAACCACTCAACCTGACATCATTGCTACGTGTGTACTTCAATCCAAGCTTGATTGTTCCTTGAAGGTACTTGAGAACATGCTTGGCTGCTGCCCAATGAGCCCTCTTAGGTTCTATCATGAATTGACTAAGGGTATTTACAGCATAACAAATGTCTGGCCTTGTTTACGAGATACATCAATGATCGTATGAGTTGCCTATATAACGTAGGATCAGCCTCATCGTCTTCAGACATGTCGATTTTCTTCCAGTTGGTGATCATTGGAGTTGTCATGGGTCTACAATCCTCCATCTGAAATCTCTTCAGAATCTCTGTAGTGTATCTTCCTTGAGCAAGAAATATCTCCCCATTATGCAGCCAAACCTCCATTCCTAGAAAATAATGCATCCATCCTAGATCCTTCATGTCAAATTCCTCAGCCAAATTCTTCCTGCAGTATGTGTTGAGCCTTGATGATCCTATCAAGAATAGATCATCTGCTTACAAAACTAGTGTCAGAGGCTCACTCCCCACTCTCAGATAGTAGAGATTGGGATCTGTGTCACTCTTGACGAATCCCATCTTCTGCGGGTAGCTGTCCATTCTACCATACCAGGCTCTAGGAGTTTGCTTCAATCCATACAACACTTTATGCAATCTACACACATGAGTCTTCTGGTCATGCGTCTCGAAGCCCTCTGATTGTTCTGTATACACCTCTTCCTCTATCACCTCGTTCAAGAATGCCGTCTTGACACCCATCTGGTGAATCTCCCATCCCATCTTTGCAGCAAGGGATATCACGGATCTGATAGAGGTGTATTTGGCTACTGGGGCGAAGGTTTCTTTATAATCAATCCCTTCCTTCTGAGCATACCCCTTAGCCACAAACCTGGCTTTAAATTTCTCGAGTATGCCATCTGCAGCATACTTGATCTTGTAGATCCACCTTGATCCTACAACTGATATCTCCCGAGTTCTGGGGACCACTTCCCAGACATCATTCGTCATGATGGAACTGTACTCTTCCACCATTGCATCAACCCACACCTGGTGTTGAGCTACTTCCCGAAAACTAGAAGGTTCTCCGACTTGAGCAACCAAGGCTTGATACCTCTCTGGCTGCTTACGCTGTCTCTTCTCATTTCTGGGGACTTCGACAAAGTCCTCTGCATCTTTCAGACTCTGTCGTCTTTCAAAATTTGTCGTAGTTCCCTGCTCGTTCTTCCACTGGTGGTGGGTGGATTTACTGGTTCTCCCTCTTGCAAATCCTCGGGAGACACGTCCCTTGGATCCCCATGCCTTAGAGAGGCCACTGAATTTTCTGTCGCTGGTTGTTGGGGTTGAACCATAGGCTC
Source organism: Pinus albicaulis (assembly GCA_034641835.2). Lineage (NCBI taxonomy): Eukaryota > Viridiplantae > Streptophyta > Pinopsida > Pinales > Pinaceae > Pinus > Pinus albicaulis. The sequence continues at coordinate 493,718,438 of CM076575.1, read as the reverse complement.
CTCCTTAGACTGCGTAGCAGAAGGCAACTTGCAGGACCGTCTAAAGGCCTTCTCCTCCATGAAATTCACATCCCTTCGCACCACGACTTTCTTGCTCTCAGGAATGTAGATGTGATATGCCTTTGCATTCTCGCCGTATCCTACCAGATACCCGTTCTTTGCAATCATTTCCAACTTCTTCCTCTTCTCACTGGGCACATGACAGTAAGCTGTACTGCCGAAGATCCTAAAGTGACTCACTTCAGGCTTACTGCCAGTGAAGACACTTTCTAGCGTGATCTTTCCCAATGCAGCGTGAGGAGTCCTGTTCTGAATGTAGGCAACTGTATTACAAGCTTCAACCCACATGAATTTGGGCATGTCTTCGTCATACAACATTGCCCTTGTTGCTTCAACAATAACACTGTTTTTCCTTTCTGCCACACCATTCTACTTCGTATTGTATGAAGCTGTCCACTCCCTTTTGATACCTTCCCTTGCGCAAAATCCAGTGAATTCCTTATCTATGTATTCACCACAATTGTCTAATCGCAACACCTTGATCCGCTTTCCTGTTAGATTTTCAACCAGAGCCTTAAACTCTTTAAATCGACTGAAGACTTCAGCCTTGGTCTTCAAAAAGTAGATCCAAGTTTTCCTGGAATGGTCATCAATGAAGGTGACGAAGTACTCAACACCACTAATAGCTCTAGTGGACATTGGTCCACAGATATCCGAGTGTATCAAGTCCAATACACCCTTGGCCCTATTGTTGTTTCTCTAATATGCTGCCTTGACATATTTCCCAATACGCATCCCTTGCAGACATCATCTCATTTAGTGCTCAGCTCTGGAACTCCCATGACAGTCTTCTGGAGAACTGTTAACGCCCCATGGTGCAAATGTCCTATTCTTCTGTGCCATAGCTCATTCAGGTCCATCTCATCTGCGCTGCTGACCAGTGCCATTGGAGACTCAAGCTGCAACTTGTAAAGTTTGTTGCTTTTTATCCCGATTTGTGCCTTCTTCTTCTAACAGGGGTTTGACGCAATGTTTTAAAAAACAGAATCGGCCAGCTACCAGGCTGAGGTAATGACTCGATAATGACTCCGAATCGGTAATGACTCGGTCGACTCGGTTTCAATGACTCGGTTTTTGTAAAAAATACATTAAATATTAATTTTTTTGTACAATCTCATACCAATACAAACTTTATTTTTCTGTGACAAGCATGCTTCTGGTCAACACAAGCAAACAAGCACTTTCCGTAGCATGAGAATTTAATTCACTGAAGCAATTGCGTCTCACATGCTTATGGAAGCTATCCTTTGGCTTAACAGCTGCCACTAGTGGTATTTCTTCCGCCAAAATAACTAGGACTTGCACTTGGCTACAACCACAATAAATAGCTGGCTTATGTAGGCATGCTGGCTTACTGGAGGTGAACATGTCCCTGTGGGATTTTTGAGCCTTGGTGGGGAGGTTAGCAACACCCAATGTTTATCAACTAGCCAAACCCCTGTTGATCATTGAAATTTTTTGAAGAAACAAAATAAGACTGTGGCCCTCCTTCAAATTCCTCAGCCAATGGAGACTTGTCAATAATTAATTTTAATTCATGCTCTTTAATTTTAATTTTAATGGCGACTTTATCTTCATGAACACTCAAGGGCTCCCAACCAATTCTTTTATTGCATCAATAGACTTGAAGAAAACCTTACTCCCAGTAGTTTATCTTCATGAGTACTCAATGGCTTATCCAATTCCTTTATTGCATCAACAGACTCGAAGAAATCCTTACTTCTTTCTCTCAGTATAACCTTATTTCTTTCTCCCAGCATATATTAGGTGGCAATCAATTATTGCAGGACATCAATTTGAGAATCCCGTCCAAATCTTACCTTTCTCAATCTTGAATTTGAAGGTAGATTCTCCTTTTGTCGCTTATGTTCTTTCATATCAAATAGAGCCTAGATGAAACTGTTAACATAACCCTTATACAAGTTTTAGTCAATTTGGTTCCGTATTTAAAGACATAGTTAAAGAGATGATTTTTTTGGCGAGGCTAGAAGATTTGCCTGTCAGTCTTTCTTGAATCACCTTCAGAGTTTTCTTTATAAAAATAATACCCTTTCCCTTTGAGAAGGGTGTGGCCCTCCAGTGCTCTCTGGAATTTTTCCAATTAACATTTTATGAATCTGCCAACAAACAAATCCTGAACCCTATAGAAATGGTAAGGGGCTTCATGCCTCCAAAATGTCAGATACCAAATTGGAATTGGCTCAATATCTACATGCATGTCTCCTTTTTGGACCAGTGTCTCAAATGGATTGTAGAAAAATAACACATGAACAAGATATGAGGCAAACATTAGTGGATTTGTGAATGATGTGAAAGGTGAGAAATGAAGTGGAAGGTTTCCAAATTCTGCATGCAGATTGTAGGCACTTTATAATTGGTATGAGATTGAACTAACCGACCGGCTGTTTTGGCTCGGCCTGGTTAACTCGGGTCAGGCCTGGTTGGCTGGCTTGTTACCGAGCCGGCCGAGCCAGTACAAAAACCGGTCGGCTCGGTAACAAACCGGCCAACCTAGCTGGTTTTGTACCTGGTCGGACTGGCCAGCCTAATGGCTCGGTCGACTAGGCCTGGTCGGAGTTGAGCCGACTGTTTTTTAAAACAGAGGTTTGACGTAGATCTTATTGCCAATAAAGTAGACGTCATAGCCTCGGTTTTGAAGCTAAGACACCGAGAGCAAGTTCATCCCCAACCTCAGTCACATGCAGTACATTAGAGGCCCGAATCTTGTTTCCAACCTCAGTCTGAAAAGCTATGGTACCTCTCCCTATAGGAGTGCATTTTTCTTTATTCCCCATGGTTATCTTAAAATTCATTTGCTCTTGTCGATAGTTGGAAAAACATTCCCGTACTCCAGTCATGTGAGCAGAGGCTCCACTGTCAATATACCAGACATCAGAAGAAGCAGTGCTTCATACACAAGCAAAATCTTCTTTGAGTCTGGATGCCAGAACAAAGACATCATGATCCATCTGTTCTGTTAGCGCTAGAATCATCACTTGGACTGCATCAAGCCCCTGACCAGACACATCTTAAGCTCGAGGGCTATTCTTATAATTTGATTGGGTTTCTTGGAAAGTGGTTGGATCTCAAGCACTCTGAAAGGAACGTTGAACATATAAAAAGCTCTGACACATATGAGGGCACTCGTATATATGATGTGGTAGCAAAATTTGTAGTTCAATGATTAGAAGAATGGGAGAAAGACAGTGGGTCTTTCGGACATAAATCCATTGCGGGAGGAAAAAATGACACAAATTCTAGACCCATAATGTCTAATGAAAGAAGGCTTTTAAGAAAGACTTACAAAAATCTCATTTTACTTTTTAAGAATCCTATTTCAAGGAATGCTTCTGACTAACATGACCTCATGAATCAAGAATGCTTGGTGATTCAAGACTGACAAAAACAGATTAACATGCATGCTAGATCAAAAGACTTATAAAAACATGAAACATGGTTTAATTCGACCTCAAGGAATGATTATGAACAATCTTCAAATCATACTGAATCAGGAAATCTTGGAACAAGACTTATAAAAACAGATCCATATGTCTTGGAGGTTCACATGACTTATAAAAACATAAGATAGAACTTTTATGATAAATTTGGAAAGACAGATGACGTATGTAAAAACAGAAGGGAAAACAATACACACACCATATGATTTTGTGAATCCTCAAGAGTGTAACTGGATTATATTATGTGTTCGACAATACACTGTTCAGGAATGGCATGAGAATCAGCAACAGGGCACTTGACCCTGTGCCACCAACCCCTTTCTGCTCTTCATAGCTTTTTGTCACATATATACAAAAATATAAAACTGTCATCCCCACAAAAGGAGTAAATCTGTTCCTAAAAGTTATTACCATCTCGTGCAAGAGATGAGGCTTATCCAAAATCTTTAATACAAAGTGCTATGCCATAATCAAAATAAATAACATCAAGGCTAACAACTCCAAGTGGTTGTATGATGTGGTAGTCTATAGGAAGACTCCTCCTCTGTTTTGGTGCAACCAACTCCACAAAAAGTGTAAACAACAGTGAAAGTGATGTGTGGCTGTTCCTTGAATGCTGCCTGGTGCCTCGCGGAAACATGCTAGTGCTGAGAGTAATGGTAGAAATCTATTTCAGAAAAACTCTGCTGTTGTTCCTTTCCTTTGGTTTCTTGTTTGTCGAGATAGAGATGTAGGCAGATTAAAACAGATAACGAATTTTCATTTTATTAGCGGGAGGGATTATTAGATGAGCGGGAGGAGAAAAACCCTTTATACATATATCGCAATCGCAAATCGAGGTCAGAACATTTAAACATAAGACACAAGCGGGAGGCAACGCGATTTGAAATGGGGGTGATGATGTGGCAAAGAGGTGGGGCCGCTCACAAATCGCAAGTCGGGGGTTTTGTTATGAGAAATGGGAGGTAAGTGTTAAAACTTGCAAAGGGAGATTTGCGATGAGTGGAGGGTGACGTTGCAGGGAGGGTGGGGCCCAGACAATACCACAAATCGCAAATCAGGACTTTTGTTATGAGGAATGGAAGGTAAGTGTTAAAACTTGTGAAGGGCGATGTGCGACGAGTGAAGGGTGACGTGGCAAGGAAGTGGGGCCGCTCGCAAATCACGTATCGAGAGTTTTGTTATGAGAAATGGGAGGTAAGTGTTAAAACTCACGAAGTGTGATGTGCGATGAGCAGAGGGTGACGTGGCAGGGAAGGTGGGGCCCAGACAATACTGCAAATCGCGAATCGGGAGTTTTGTTATGAGAAATGGGAGGTAAGTGTTAAAACTCGCGAAGTGCGATGTGCGATGAGAATGGAAGGTGGGGTTCATTTACATTGCAATCGGGGGAATCGGGAGTTTTGATTATGAGCCCGAGGCTATGCAGGTTTGAACATTGGCTTGTACTTGGCGCGATGTGTCATCCTCTCATGACTTGGACTTGGAGTTGGCTCTCGGTTATATGACACTTGGTTGTGTGATGAGGATTTGAGTTAAGAGCTAGGGACCTCGATGAAGCCTATTTTTTATTTTTTGCTAAAAGCTATAAAATTTTTATATATAATAATATAAAATTAATATATAAATTTATTTTCCCTTTTCGATAAGATTTGGGTAGAATAGGGATTAGATAGGATTGCATTAAAATATCATTAGGTAGCTTTTAGACATGCAAATGGCCAAATAAGAATAGTTTAGGGTGTTTTAGCATTTTGACGAAATTAAAATGAGGAAAGGATCAAAGAGAATGGTGAGGATGTAGCGAGAAGTGGCGAGAAAAATTGAAGCATAAGGAGTTTAGAGGCCAAATAAAATGACGGAGAGGGCAATTTTCAACGGAATCAAAACTAGTGCTAACAGTGGCTCTAATTGGGGATGATATGCCCCCTGCGGGTTATCAAGAACCATAGACTAGTGCCTTGAATTCAACTCTTATCTCTCCAACTAGCGATCCTGCTCATTAACTCAAAATACTAGCGTGTCTAGCCATTGGGTAATGGAGTCAAAAGCATCATTTAAATTTTGCAACTTATTTCTCCAAACTGAAGTTGGATTCAAACTGAAATATGAAATCTAACTTTCTGAAAAAATGCCCAAAACAACTAGCTTATTCATTCCTCTACTTCTAATCTGATTTGAATGACAATCTTCATGCAATATGGAACTTGTCGTACAACCATTCGAATCGCTGAAAAAACCTCATATGGATTTTGAATCTTAAGAGTAAAACTGAAAGAATCCATATCATAACATAGTGCAGCTCATGATGAAAATAATCATAACGCGGGATACTCATAAAGCATTGAATGTTTGCACTATAAGAAGAATCCAAATCATCAGCTACTGAATGAGGAAAAACATTAAATGCTACCTCTGCAATGATGTCCCTTTCAGAACTCCGAAAGGCGTAGCTGTTTATCCAAAATTTCCACTGAAAATCTGATCTTTGCATCCCCGTGAAGTCGCCACTGGATCCGGAACAATGGAGTCGCCAGGTGAAAAACTGCAGTCCTCTTCAAGTTATCAATTCCTGTTCACCTTCAAGAATCGATCTTCAACAATTAAAACAAGAGACTCGGGAGAATTTGAGCTGAGAGCTAGGGAGCTCGATGAAGCCTATTTTTTATTTTTTGCTAAAAATTATAATAATTATATATATAAAAATATAAAATTAATATATAATTTTATTTGCCCTTTTCAATAAAAGTTGGCTATAATAGGGAATAGATAGGACAACATTAAAATATCATTAGGTAGCTTTTAGACATGCAAATAGCCAAATAGGAATAGTTTAGGGCGTTTTAGCATTTTGGCAAAAATGAAAATTAGGAAAGGATCGAAGAGAATGGCAAGGATGTAGCGAGAAGTGGCGTGAAAAATTGAAGCATAAGGAGCTTAGAGGCCAAATAAAATGACGAAGAGGGCAACTTTCAAAGGAATCAAAACCAGTGCTAACATGTTCTTTCATGCTTCTTTCCCGTCCTGGAGAACTGCGTGAACCCTTCTGCGCTGCTGCTAACGGTAGACTTCGTTCACTAGTTGATTCTCCGTTCTTGTTACTCATCTCTGGCTTCGATACCATGTGAAAATTTCTATTTGAAAACTATCAGTTGCAGTGATAGATTTATTCCTCCTAATTATTTCAATAAGTTATTTTCAGAAATCTTATGGCAAATATCGAAATAAATACTACTCCAACATTCACAAATACATATGCAGAGAAATGAACAGTAAAGGACATAAGCACAAGAATCAATTACATGTACACAATTATTTTTGGACAATTGTCCCCGAAAAGCCCAATGTGGGAAAACCGGTGCAGCAAATAAGGGTTTTATTAATTCTTCAGCAATTGATTTCTTTACAAGGAAAAATACTGGCAGATAAAATCTGAAACACCTAAGACAGGATTCCCGGCTCATTTCGACAAATCTCTGACACCTTGATCAACCTCTTCTATCTGGCCTCCAGTGGCCCACTACTTCCCTCTGTCCCTGACCTCGATCACTAGCTGACTCCCTCCTCCTTTTGCTTCTGCAAAATCCTCGCCCTGCAACTCTCCCACTAAAATCAAATTCTCTTGCTTCAAGATCGATCTTCTTCGCGTACTGAGTGTATGCCCGACTTGTTTTCCAGATGACCCTCAAGCGTTCTTTTATAATCTTCTCGTTGGAGAACCAACGACCCATATTAGAAGTTTAATCAAAGGGTAAGTTTAGACTTAGGGTCTTCATTAAAATAATTAATTATTTTAATAAGTCATGAATCGAGTGGAATTTCCACAATCAGTTTCTGGGTTTTTTGGAATGCTGCTGTCCAAGCCTCCTTGCAAAGTTTGAGACTTGGAACACTTCCGGATTCCTACAAAAATCAACAGAATCCCTAAACCACTTTGATTCTTATGAGAGAACCCATTTAGTTGTTATGAACAATGCACCCAATTAACAATATGGCAAACGATATTGTGAAAAATCGACTCGGTGATATCCTTATTGTGACAACCAAACTTGGTTCACGAGTTAAATATGCAAAATATTTGTAATATAAAAATATCCATTTAGGATAAAATATATAATGTATAAAATGTATGACTGAAAAATGATGCGATTTGATATTACGAATGAGGGCCATGTATATATACCTAGGCAGGAGTGCCCTTTAACTAAGTGTCATGTCTTTTTGATACATGTCCTTTCATCATTACTAATTATTTAATATTTATATTTTTATATTCATTACATTTCCTTCCCCTTAACAAATGCTTTATCCTCAATGCATATTTTTGGAATGGCTTACACTATTTTTCCTGGCTTATAATGTCTTCACATCATTATCTATTCATGGCGCCATCATAGTTGATGATGTAAGACCATATAAACTTCTAAGTGTTGAGTAGAATTGGCGCATTGTAAAATGATCCGACCATCCTAATTTAATCCTTTCTGGAAAATTTCCCTTATAGGATTCCCAAGATTTATTACTATCAATATTCTTTGGAAGATAGGTTGATTGTTTGTTTTGTGAGTGGTGGTGATACACTGATTGGTTAAAATATCTACTCTTATGATTAGGATGTCAATGTAATGTCTTTGTGACTTTTTCATATTGTGCTTATAGCATTTTCTTAATTTATTTTTAATAAAAATGCTTCTTCCTGGTTTGATGTTGCCTTGTTGATTGTTGGATGTTTGCTTGGAATTTTCATCATTGATATTGCAACATTCAAATATGTTTTTACTTTATTTGTTCGACATCTTTATGAGTCATGATATTAATTGGATTTGTGTCTGTTCCCTTTTCTTCAACTTGGACTTTTGTTAAAATTGGCAACGAGGGCCAAACTCCACCTTGGACAGCTCATATGATGGAGATGATATTTTTATTGGATTCCTCTTTTCGAGAGGTGCAAGATTGATCTAAAGATCATCTTGTTCAGACACACAGAAGTGTGATTTTGGAATTTTTATTCACACATGTGCAAATTGTCAAGGTCCGCTAGAATCCACACCCTCAACGAATTGTATAAATAAGAGTGACCTTTACTTCATTTGGAGTCTTGTTAAAATTGGACAACTAGGTCCAAACTCCATGTTGTGATGCTCAGATGAAGACATCAATATTTTTATTGGGTTCCTCTTTTAGAGAGGTGCAAGATTGATCTAAAGATCATCTTGATCCGATGAGCAGAACATTTATTGTGAATTTATTTTTAATACTTTCAAAATATGCGCAGGTCGGCCTTAAGGTTTTACACCCCCAACAAATGTGTCACACACCCTCAGTGATTGATATAAATAGAGTCAACGTTGGAGGACATTTCACTCATCTCCTCATCACACATATTTCTCTCTCCACTTTTGATTGGTTCGAGCTCCAAGGAGGCAAATCTGCGGTTCACACGTGGGAAAAGGACGAAGACTGTTTTTGCTGCAGCTAGGGTTTTACTGCAGGTTTGACCAGCGTTGACTTTGGTCAACGCATGGTCCAAAAGCGCTGATTTTTTGGCATATACTTCGATTTATGCAGTCCGTACATTTTGGCACAAGAATCGAGGTCAAAGGTTGATCGAAGACCGAGCTATGTTGACTTTTACTTGCTGCTGTTCTGCATTGACTTTTTGGGCAACGTTGACTTTTATGGGGTTGACTTTGAGTTGACCGTTTGGCTGTTTTGAGGGTTGTTGTGACACATACTGGGCTGGCTGACGAAGGAGACTTTGCTGGTTGAAGCATCCCGCTAATCGCCGTAATGCAACAACAAATATATATTTTTCTGGCTTGTCCTCTGTTGATCCACTGATATGTTCTATCAGCGTTTTACTTAATGATTTATGTGATCGCTTTCTAGTAGTGAAAAGAAAGTAAAGTTGCATCAAGCATAGAACATCTACATAAATTTACATGGTATCAGAGCTGAGGTGAAGACAAAGTCCTAATTTGTAGCAATCACCGAAGAAGAAAATGGGCTCCACAAACCATGGCTTCAAGGAGGATGACAAATTGACTGGGAAGGATGACTTCCATGCTTGGAAGATGATATTGGATCTTAAATTGGAAGACCAAGATGTCATGGACTATGTATTGGGTAAAATCCAAGAACCTCCATCCACTGCTATTGTTGCTGCCAAAACAAAGTACAAGAAGGGGGAGATCAAATCAAAACTGATGATCAGGGAATCCATTCATAAGAGTCTGGTGGCCTACATCTCTGAGCTAGGTACATCCAAAGAGATGTATGATAAGTTGGTCCTCATGTTCAAGGCCAACAATGCAAATCAAGTACCATTCTTCAAGAATCAATCGAAGAATCTGAAGAAAGGCAGGGATGAGTCTGTTCAATCATACATTCAGAAGCTGACCGAGATCAGGAACAATCTGCTGGCTATTGGGGAGACAATAACTGATCGAGAGATGGTACTCACCGCACTTGGAGGGCTCCCATCCGAATGGCATGTGTTCAACACTACGATTCTAAATAATAATGTGATACTTGACTTTGACGAAGTACAATCGAGATGCGTTCAAGAAGAGACAAGAATGAAGGAGTGGAAATGAAGGAAATGTTGCCTCCTACGCTGCTCATTCTAGAAAGAAGAACTTTGGTGGTTCAAAGAACAAAGGAAAAGCAGGGGCCCAAGGAAAGAAGGGCAAGTGTTTCACTTGTCATATGCCAGGTCACTATGCTAGAGAATGTCCTTTCAAGAAGGATTCTCCCGATGGTGATGACAACAACAACAACAAGAGGAATGGCAATCAAAGGAACATTAGGTTCAAGGGCAAGAGGAAGGCTCCCTCTGGCAGAAATGATCAACCTTTCAAAAGGTCAGGAAACTCCAGGTATGAGGAATCAAATGTTGTTGATAAAAGAAATGAATACATTCTTGTATCTACTCTCTCTGTTGCATCTTCACCCGACACTATGGATGTCTGGTTGATAAATAGTGGTGCCTCAAGGCACATCACTGGGTTCAAGGAAGCACTCTCTGATATGGTTGAGAAGGATACTAATCTGGAAATTATCCTTGGAGATAATGCCACATATCCCGTGAAAGATACAGGGACTATGACCCTCCAATTGTCTCAAGGTCAAGTCCTCCGCTTGCAGGATGTACTCTACGTACCAAATTTGAAGAAGAACCTTGTGTCTATATCAGCCATGGAAGACAAAGGTTTCAATGTGGCATTCACTGATGGAAAGTTGCGCATGTGGAAGAAGAGCTTCAAGGAAGCTATCACGATTGGGTTTAGAGTTGATACACTCTACCAAGTTGGAGGAAGTCCACTAGGAGCGATGACATGTGATACTATCCGACAGATTGAACTATGGCATCGGATATTTGGACACCTTCACTACAGGGCCCTTCCCGAAGCAAGGAAGGTGGTGACAAGGATGCTTGAGTTTTCAAATAATCATGAAGGTGTATGGAGGGTTTGTGCTGAAGGAAAGCATACAAGGGGACCTTTCCCTTCAAGTGTCATAGACATTTGATGTCTTGCAATTGATCCATTTTGATATTTTTGGTATGCTGCCCATGAGATCCTTGGGAGGATGTTCTTATTATATGACATTCATAGATGACTTCTCTCGCAAAACCTGGATATACTTCTTAAAAAAGAAGGATGAGGCTTTCATGTGGTTCCGTACCTTCAAAGCCTTGGTGGAAAATATGACAGGGAAGAAGATCAAGATTTTGAGAACCGATAATGGCACTGAATATGAGACAAACGAGTTCAAGGACTTTTGCAGAGAAGCTGACGTCAAGAGGGAGACCACAACTGTCTATACTCCTGAGCAAAATGGTGTTGTTGAATGAAAGAACAGGACCATTGTGGAAGTTGCCCGTGCCATGCTATGTGACCAAGGTCTACCGAAGTTTCTATAGGGAGAAGCTGCGAACACTGCTGTGTACATACAAAACCGATGCCCACATCTCGCTCTAGACTCCAAAACTCCCGAAGAGGTTTTCTCTGGTAAGAAACCCGACGTCTCACATTTTAGAGTTTTTGGATGTCTTGTTTATTTTCATGTGCCGAAAGAAAAGAGGAGCAGGCTGGATGCTACTGGGAGGAAAGGAATGTTTGTGGGCTACAACGAAACTTCAAAGGCCTATAGAGTCTATGTGCCTGGTCAAAGGGAAGTGGAGATATGCCACGATGTCACCTTTGACGAAGATGCTTCCCTGAGGAAAGTAATCAATCTTTCAAGATCTGAGGAAGATCATGAAGCAAGGCCTGGAAATCAGAAGAACCAAACGATGAGACGATGCTTGATGTTGAAGGACCGATGGACCCGATTGATCCACCTCCTTCACTGGGAAAGAGACCATCATGGCTCAGGGACACTCTTGAGGATGCTGAGGGACATATGGCCCCAAGGGGGACATTCCGTGAAAGCAAGAAGCCGAGTAGATACCATGGGTATCTAACAGCCATGAGTACTATTGTACAATCTGAGCCTAGATCTTTTGAGGAAGCCGTAAGGCATCAAGTCTGGAAGGATGCTATGCACGAAGAATGTAATATTCCCAATTAGCAATAGCTAATTGGAAATATTAATTTTGACTATTTTGCATTTATAAAGTTAAAATGATAAATAAAGTGGGTGAAGAGGACATTCAACTCACACTTAGGATAAAAAGTATTTCCTAAAGTCACTTAAGAGACATGTTTATTTGGCAAAGTGGGGCCTAGTTGTCAAGTGGCATCGTGGAAAAAGGGGCAGCGTAGACAGCGTGGGGCCAAGCCAGCGCAGAGGGAGATGGATAGCGTGGCCCAAGGGGACAACACAGAGATTGGTGGGGCCTAGGTGAGGGAAAGGCTCACCAAGCATAAAAGGAGGGAGGGTCTCCTCATTCTCATTTTCTGATTATGCATCTTTGAGATTTGTCTCTTGACATTGAGCATGCTTGCTGTTTAGCAAAGTCTGCACGTACTGTTCAGTACGTTGGGTGTCTTCGTTCGGAGATCCCAACCTCAGCCCCGGGAGACTTCGAGTGCTTGCTCGGGTGAGGAGTTCCACCTTGTTTTGCCGGAGAGGATTGCAGCATCTACAGTTGGGAGCATTCTTTGGAAGAGACAGCGTAGTCAGTGAGAGGGAGGACGCAGTCTTGGATAGTGGGAGTTCCGGATTGAGGGTTTATCACGGGATTTTGCCTGGAGGAGTTGGAGAGGGATCAACCCTTCCATATTATAGCATTTTCATAGAGTTGGAGGCCATTATTTGCATCAGAGCACTCAGGCGAAGCGTTTCTCCTTTGGGGATAGCGTAGTGCCTCAAGGGAGTTATTTTCGAGGGTCAGCCATTTTCAGAAAGCTCTCTGGGATTTTTTGGGTTTTGTGTGGAGAGGCTATTTCTAGAGTTTCATAATTTTTCGAGGAGGGGAACAACCCCAATATAACTTTTCATTCCAGCAGTAGCAGCTGCAGCACTAGCAGCACTGGAGATTATGCATTCTTGAGTTAGTAGCCATTTCGGGTCACAATCTGAGAGTATTTCTACGCTTGCCTAGTGCAAGCCAAGGTGCCATCATTCTGATCACCTTTGTACTCATTTCTATCTTTCAGTATTAATAAAATGGCTCAGCGTTCTCCATATTGGTTATTGTTCATGTGATATCTCTCTAGTTGCTGTTTGTCTTTGTTTATGTGCTTTATATTGCTGTTTATTTCTATTTGGAATATTACAAAGAATATGAGTCCATAATGAAGAATGATGTCTAGGATGTGGTTCCAAGACCGAATGACAAAGCAGTTGTCACCTCGAAATGGCTCGACAAGATCAAGCATGGATCTGATGGAAGTGCTGAAAATTTTAGAGTTGATACACTCTACCAAGTTGGAGGAAGTCCACTGGGAGTGATGACATGTGATACTATCTGACAGACTGAACTATGGCACTGGAGGTTTGGACACCTTCACTACAAGGCCCTTCTCGAAGCAAGGAAGGTGGTGACAAGGATGCCCGAGTTTTCAAATAATCATGAAGGTGTAAGGGTTGTGCCGAAGGAAAGCATACAAGGGGACCTTTCCCCTCAAGTGTCACAAAGACATCTGATGTCTTGCAATTGATCCATTCTGATCTTTCTGGTATGCTGCCCATGACCATAGTTTTAAAAATTGGCCGGTTTGAACCGGTAACCGGCCAAACCGGCCGGTTAGATAGCCCACCAGTCGAAACCGGCCAAGCAACCTGACTACCTAGGGCATTTCGCCCATTTTTCAGAAAAACCGGACCTAACCGGCCGGTTAGTAACGGAACTGGCCGGTTTATGCATAAACCGGCCTCCTCCGCGGACCCACATTTTCGGCGGTAGTTAAGTTTTAGGGTTGATTTGTTTATAAGGGGGGGTTCATTTAGCTACTCTTTCCCTATGCGGACCCACGCATGGCCAGAAATGGGTTTTAGCGCTGATGTGGAGGTAAGGGAAACATTGACATTTCATGGTAATGTTAAATTCTTAAATTAAAAGTGACTTTTCCTTTATTTTTCATTTTCATCCTTTTACTTAAATTTTTAACATTACCATGAAATGACTCAGGATGTTTAAGAGTGGTTTCGACCTCATTAGATTTCATATGGAGAAACTAGAATTTTAGGTTTCACTCAAAATTCAGCAGACTTAATGGTTTTCAGGGTTTCATGGTTTGGGAATTTGCAATGTTTCCATTTGATTCTATCATGTGTAAGGGAATGATATGGGCATTTGATCAAGAGCATGAAGTCCTTTAAGAACCTTGATGTACCCTTCAATCAAAGGAAAACAACTGGTTAGGCATGCTAATCTTTTTCTACCGCATTTTAAGGTTGAGGAGATGAACTCTTCACTCAAACCAAAATCATTGGTTAGGCATGTTAAACTTTTTCAATTTCTATCAGGTTATAAGGTTGAGCAATCCAAGTCTGAAGACTTTGAGCTAGATGATGTTTATGTATCTCTGGTTGATGATCCCATTTCTAGTAGCGATGAATCAATGATGAGTTTCATGAGAGACCATGTTGCTCAGTGATTTGTAGTTTTGATGTCTATTTTTGCTACTACTACTACTATTAAAGTTGTAGAGGAGTATTAGGAGTCCTCAAACTTTGAGCCATATTATTTATGTAGCTCATGTTGAATGATCCCTTGTCTAGTAGTGGTGATAATTTTGATCATGATGAGGAGTGATTATGTTGTTGATCACTAATATGTAGTCTTGTATTAGGCCAATGGCCTCATAGCTTGTAGCATTGTTTTTGGACTTTATGGGCCATTTGGAGCCTCATTTCCTATGTATTTTTCGATGATATGTATTGCACTCGGTGCCATTTTGATATATTCACCTTTGCATGGTATATAAATGAGCAAACTTTGCATATTTTGTCTCTATTGGCTTGGAATCATGGTTGCAAATCTTAAAAATAGTTTTTTTTTATTAAAAAAAAATTATTTAATGTATTTTTTAAAAACCGGTTCATTGAGATCTGACCGCTCCCGGTTAGACCGGTTCCGGTTAGAAACCCGGTTCATTAGGTCCACCGGTCCGGTCACCTGTTCCGGTTTTTAAAACTATGCCCATGACATCCTGGGGAGGATGTTCTTATTATATGACATTCATAGATGACTTCTCTTGCAAAACCTGGATATACTTCTTAAAGAAGAAGGATGAGGCTTTCATGTGGTTCCGTACCTTCAAAGCCTTGGTGGAAAATATGACAGGGAAGAAGATCAAGATTTTGAGAACCGATAATGGCACTGAATATGAGACAAACAAGTTCAAGGACTTTTGCAGAGAAGTTGGCATCAAGAGGGAGACCACAACCGTCTATACTCTTGAGCAAAATGGCGTTGCTGAACGAAAGAACAGGACCATTGTGGAAGTTGCCTGTGCCATGCTATGTGACCAAGGTCTACCGAAGTTTCTGTGGGGAGAAGCTGCGAACACTGTTGTGTACATACAAAATCGATGCCCTCATTCTGCTCTAGACTCCAAAACTCCAGAAGAGGTTTTCTCTGGTAAGAAACTTGACGTCTCACATTTTAGAGTTTTTGGATGTCCTGTTTATTTTCATGTGTTGAAAGAAAAGAGGAGCAAGCTGGATGCTTCTGGGAAGAAAGGAATGTTTGTGGGCTACAATGAAACTTCAAAGGCCTATAGAGTCTATGTGCCTGGTCAAAGGGAAGTGGAGATATGCTACGATGTCACCTTTGACGAAGATGCTTCCCTGAGGAAAGTAGTCAATCTTCTGAGGTCTGAGGAAGATCATGAAGCAAGGCCAGGAAATCAAGAAGAACCGAAGGATGGGACGATGCCTGATGTTGAAGGATTGATGGACCCGAATGATCCACCTCCTTCATTGGGAAAGAGACCATCATTGCTCAAGGACACTCTCGAGGATGCCAAGGGACATATGGCCCCAAGGGGGACATTCTGTGAAAGCAAGAAGCCAAGTAGATACCATGGGTATCTGGCAACCATGAGTAATATTGTACAATTTGAGCCTGGATCTTTTGAGGAAGCCGTAAAGCATCGAGTCTAGAAGGATGCTATGCACAAAGAATATGAGTCAATAATGAAGAATGATGTCTGGGATGTGGTTCCAAGACTGAAGGACAAAGCAATTGTCACCTCGAAATGGTTCTACAAGATCAAGAATGGATTTGATGGAAGTGCTGAAAAGTTTAAGGCAAGGTTCGTTGCCCGTGGCTTCTCTCAAAAGGAAGGCATAGACTATGATGACATATTTGCACCTGTGGCCCGATATAGCACCATTCGATCTATTATAGCCCTTGCTGCTATGCAAGGATGGAGCCTCCATTAGATGGATGTGAAGACCACATTTCTGCATGGTGCGATAAAGGAAGAGGTATATGTGGAGCAACCTCTGGGGTTCGAAATCCAGGATCGGGACGCTTATGTCTCGAAGTTTGAAGAAAGCCCTCTATGGGCTGAAGCAAGCACCCAAAGCTTGGTACGAGAGGATAGATAGCTACCTAATGAAGCTGGGCTTCACTCGTAGTAATGCTGATCCAAACCTTTACTTTAAGGTTGTCAGGAAGAAGCCTCTCATTCTGGTGCTGTATGTGGATGACCTCTTCCTGACAGGTGCTGACCCTCTCATTCATCAGTGCAAGAGGGAGCTTGCTGCTGAGTTCGAGATGAAGGACCTAGGACTGATGCACTATTTCCTAGGCCTGGAGGTCTAGCAGAGACCTGGCGAGACATTGTGAAGCTTCTGGAAAGATTTGGTATGGTGGACTGAAAGTTCGTGTCGACACCGATGGAGCTCAACTGTAAGAAGTTGAGCAGCAGCACTACTGGGCCCGTGTTAGCAAATCCTACGGAGTATCGTCAACTCGTAGGGGCCCTGATGTTCTTAGTGAACACCCGTCCAGATATATGTTTTGCAGTGAACATTTTGAGTCAACAGATGGTTGAGCCTCATCACTTTCACTGGGTTGGTGCCAAGAATCTTCTGAGATATCTTCGGGGCACGATAAACCATGGGCTGAGATACACTGCCGGGAGCGTGACACTCCTTGGATATACTGATGTCGATTGGGCTGGCAGTGTGGTGGATTGTAAGAGCACATCGGGATGTTGCTTCAATCTTGGTTCTACTTTGTTATCATGGATGAGTAGGAAGCAGAAGTTGGTGGCTTTGAGCACCGCAGAGGCCGAATACATTGCAGCGAGTATGTCCTGTTGTGAAGTAGTTTGGTTGCGAAAGCTCTTTAGTGAGCTGTTCGGACATGTGCTAGATACCACCGTGATACTCTGTGATAACCAGAGTGGGATTCGCTTGTCCAAGAATCCCGTGTTCCACGATCGATCCAAGCATATTGATATCAGGTACCACTTTATCCGGTTTATGGTACAACAAGGCGCCGTAAGGTTCGATCATACAGGAACTGATATGCAGGTTGCGGATATTCTCACAAAGCCCCTGGGGAAGGTCAAGTTCCTAACCTTCCATGAGAGTCTTGGTATTGTGGAACGACCCTATGATGTGGGTCTTGTTGGATGATGAGCTCTGGGAGCTCCGGGGGGCTTTAGGGATAGCTTCTTGGAGCTATAAGCACTCACGGGGCTAGGCTCGCCGAACCTTGTGGTGCTTCTGCCCCACTGTTATGATGTTTGAGTTGGTTCACCTCTCATTATCTGTGCCCCGTATGCATCTTGCCCATTGAGTTCAGGGCTCATGGGAAGTACCTCTCATTTGGCCAGTGAGGTGGGAAAAGCTAGAGACTAGTAGCAAAGACTGATGGACGCATCAGAGATTTCCATTCTCTCTATCTAGGATGGCATGGTCCAACCACTTGATCTGGGATCAAGTATAGTGAGGTTTCGGACCTCCAACTGACTTTGGGTCAGGTAAACCAACTTCGGGTTGGTATGAGACTCTTTGTGAGTCCTATAGAGGTTTCAGACCTCTGGGCCGAACCTGTCAGCTGAGAATGATGTCTTTGTGACTAACCCACTTTTGTTCTGAAATAAAGAGGCCAGCAAAGCAAGTTACGGCGGGATGACGCACAATGTTTGATTGCATAGGTGGATGGAGTTCTCCCTAGTTGAGAGGGAGTGTTAAAATTGGACAACTAGGTCCAAACTCCATGTTGTGATGCTCAAATGAAGACACCAATATTTTTATTAGGTTCCTCTTTCGGAGAGGTGCAAGATTGATCTAAAGATCATCTTGATCCGATGAGCAAAACATTTATATTGAATTTATTTTTAATACTTTCAAAATATGTGCAGGTCGGCTTTAAGGTTTTACACCCCCAGCAAATGTGTCACACACCCTCAGTGATTGATATAAATAGAGTCAACGTTGGAGGACATTTCACTCATCTCCTCATCACACATATTTCTCTCTCCACTTCTAATTGGTTCGAGCTCCAAGGAGGCAAATCTACGGTTCACACGTGGGAGAAGGACGAAGACTGTTTTTGCTGCAGCTAGGGTTTTATCGCAGGTTTGACCAGCGTTGACTTTGGTCAACGCATGGTCCAAAGGAGCTGATTTTTGGCATAGACTTCGATTAGTGTAATCCGTACATTTTGGCACAAGAACCGAGGTCAAAGGTTGACCGAAGACCGAGTTGCGTTGACTTTTACTTGCTGCTATTTTGAGTTGACTTTTCTGGTTGAGTAGCTTCATTATTTTGGTGAAGTTGATAATGTGTAATGTTCAACTTTCCACAAATGGACTTCAACATTATCGTTGTTTCAGTAGGAGCTACTATTGCTTCATTGTGATTTCGATCCACCTTATTTGAAAGGATTGCATGATCCGTTTTAAAGTCGTTATGGTTTTGTTCAAGCTGATTATCTATTCGCTTAGTTGTGCCCTGTAGCTCTTTAATTTTTTCAGCATGTCGCTGACCTTAGTCTCAAAATTTATCAATTTTTTATTAAGAATGAGCCATTGACATTGATGAAGACATTGATCGGGTATGTGGTGGCGTATATTTATCCAGCTTAACCTTTTTTTTTTAACTTGACCCTATTTTTTTTTTTTTTTTAAACTATATATAGAAAGAAAGAAAGAAAGAATTTTTAATGTCCACGAGGCTAAAAATAGCCTATATTAGAACTATATATATATATGGCTTTTCTTTTCTTTTTAGGCACTTTATATATAATTAATTATATAATTATAAATCATATAATAAATTAATATTAGAACTATATAGTAATTAATATAACTATAAATTTTTGAATTTGATCGAGTATCTTTTTAGCGGATTCAAAGGATACAACGCAGTGGTCACGTGACGCCTAGTGGGATGTGTCGGGGGTGGGTCGGTTGAGTGAGGA
Source organism: Pinus albicaulis (assembly GCA_034641835.2). NCBI lineage: Eukaryota > Viridiplantae > Streptophyta > Pinopsida > Pinales > Pinaceae > Pinus > Pinus albicaulis. The sequence goes on along the minus strand of CM076575.1, from coordinate 493,699,082 downwards.
ACGAAGATAGGGTGGCTACACGATTGACCAATGCAAGGTAGGTAAATTGGGTGAGTGGAATGTGTGGCGGAGATAGAGGAATCGATTTTCAGTGACAGGAGCGAGGCTAGCAGACAGGGCTGAACAGGAAGGTATACACAGTGTATGTCGGGGGACGCTGGACGAATGTCGACTAAAATCTGGTGGTGGTTCGGTGAACAACGTTACAAGGAAGCGACAGGGAGGATGGACAAACCCTGCGCAGGACAGAACCATAGGGGAGCGTGTTGATAGTGGGACAGTAATGTGTGAGTGGCTGTAGGAGTGTGCTCGAGGGCCGTCTACTCTGATACCAAATGGAGCATATATATATATATATATTAATTGATTGAATGATGGTGTTACATAGAAGGGCCCCTGGCTTATATATCACCTCGGGTGCCTCTTGGTGAAAGGGCATGATCTCTGATCATTCCCTTTAGCCTAATTAATCTAAATTTACATAATTGTTAAATTTTTTACATAACAATCACCCTCTAAGCATTGAAATAAGATAGGAAAATCATAGCATGTCAAGTCAAGATTTTGTTTGAGTGATGGGTATTTTTTTTAGTAGGCTCATGATGGAGGAGTTCAACAACCAATGCCACTCGCATCAAGGTACATAGAGGGCTTTGTGCTCTTGATTTAATACTAGTTCCAAGTTCCATGCCCTCGTACATGAGAAAATCCAATGTAGCGTTGCAATCCCTCCAATCTTGAAATCCTGGAAAACTGTTAATTCTGTTAGATTTTGAGTGAGATCTAAAAAAATACTTTCTGCATATGAAATCCAATGAGGTCAAAACTACTCTCAAACATCTTGAGGCATTTCATGCTAATGTTAAAAATTTAAGTAAAATGATGAAAATGAAAATGCACAACAATAATAGGGCCATACTCTTGAATATTACGCACATATTGTGGGCTAGTGCCCAACTAAGATAAAAATTAAAAGAAAAAAACAAAACAAGCCCCACTAATTCTACATGGCTTTACCGTATCGAACCGAACAAAAACGGTTCAAGTCACTGGTTCGAACCGGTTTTTGCCTCAAAATAGTTGGACCGGTTTGAACTGGCCGGTCTGGTTCGATCCTTATAACACTGGTGGTAAGTGGTCTGGTGGAGTTTAAGTATCACGTAGCCTAAGGAGGCGACGTTTTTTCCCAGAAAACAATGGAAATTCCAGCATGATTTTGATAAAATCAAATGGGAATTTTTTGAAATCCGGGTTACAATGTCAAGCTTCAGGATTTTGGGTGCCCAAGGGTTTTTGATGTTGCTGAATCCATTTCAAGTATCAGAAAAATGATTCAAATATTCCCATGGTCATATTTTTTGAAAAAAATGGCCGGATTTCGGCAAGAAATAGCCATTTGAGCAAAATTGTTGCCTCGGTAGATAACACCTTTAATAATTTTTTTTTTTTACAGAGGCAGATCAGAAGCCACAAACTGGAAGCTATATGGGCCTCAACTGAGGTATGGTCTATTGATTTTTGGGTAGCATCGAATGTGCTTTAGCTTCGAAACTTTGTGGAGGGGCTAGAACACATGAGATCTCCAAGACCTAGAAATCGTTTAGAGAAATTCCACCCGGAGCTTAAGTTATTCAAATAATTAATTATTTTAATGGAGACCCTAAGCCTAATTTAAGGAAATTAAATAATTAAAGTGAATTAATTTAAACATGTGGGTGAGAATGTTCTAAGTGACGAGGATCAAGTATTTTCTAATCTTAGCCGTCGATTAGAGATTAGATCATGACCATTGATTCGTCAACTGGAAAAGTATTGAAGGAAGGCTTGGGGTCAGTTGGAGGACACACACACGAAGTAGCAGCACTTGAGCTAATTCGAAATTTTGGGGTGCGGTTTGCTGATAATTTTAGAGTGAGCTTGCAGTTCAGTGAGGGGCAGTTCAACAACGGAATTTTCATCCAAGGTCGAGAATACAATAGTAGAGAGGCAGATCGACACCAGAGAGCTAATGTGGGCATAGGAGGGGTGACGCAGAGCCAACAGGGCTCATGCAGAGCCAACAAGGCTCATGCAGAGGGGACGTAAAGCCAGAAAGGGTGACACAATCACTCAGAGAGCTGCGCTGGGGTTTTTGTGGGGCGGATCAGGCAGCAATCCAGTGTATTGATTTTTGAGCCGAGAAGGCTCACGAAGAGGGTGACACAACTCTTGGAGAAGGTGACGCATCCCAGCTTGCTGTAGCCATCGCTCAAATGCACTTGGATGATGCGTAGTCACCTGTGGGGTTTCTTCATCCAGCTGCTGGATCAACCATAATATCTGTCTCCAGATAGAGGTACTTCTGCCGAGGATTTTCTCTGTTGGGTGAGCCACATTAGCACCCTAGTTTGTATTCATAAATATGCTTAATAATAAAACCCTCAAGAGCTGTTGCACCAATTTTCCCGCATTGGGTTTTTCCGAGGACATTTGTTTGAATAATTTCTGTCCTTTGTCTGCATGGTTGATTATTCTTCAGTATTGGATCTGTATAAATTGTGCTGTCTGTCGTGTATTTACTTCAATGTTTTCATAAATTATTCATAAAATAACTTGTTAAGTTAAATAAACAAGTAAGAGAAGTAAATCAGATTTACTGCAGTAGGGTTTTTGGTTTAGATTCAAAAATTTTCACATGGTACAGAGCGTTTGCAGATCAGGAAGAGTTGAAGCCATCAACGAAGAGATGAAGAGAAAAATATTTGTTGTAGGAAGGCAACTGTCTCGAGTGACAGTGTAGATCCAGAAAGAGGCAGGGAAGGGTGATAGAGTCACCAGAGGGGCTCACACAGAGCCTGCGTCAGCGAGCTAGGGTGATGCTGTAGCTGCGCAGAGGCAGCGTAGTGCTTGCTGGGCCATTGCAAAAATTTTGAGCGTCCGTCTTTCCGGTTGCCGGGGCTGGAAGAGAAGTTCAGTTTTTTATTCAGTAGTTGCTGGTGGGGCATTGTTTCCGTTGGTGCAAAACAGTGTCTAGCAGGGCGTGGCAAAGTAAGGGGAAGCAATTCCTTAGCAGACTTCTTGCTAAGGAGTCTAGATCCAGTGCTGATCAACAGCAAAGAGTGATTCGAGAGGGTTGATCCGACATTAGTTGGCGGAGGATTTTCGGGAGGGAAATTGTTTTTCAGAGGCAGTGGGTTCCTTAGAGCGTTTCTAGCGACAAGAAACTTAGATCTGAGTTTTGTTGGGGCAGCAGCAAAAGAGGGAGAAGGGACCAGTTTGACTTTTTTCAGTTGAGCAGAGATGGATTGAGGGATCAGGACAGGTTGGATGGAGCATCAAACTTTGTCATCTGGAAGGCCAGAATCCTATCAGTTCTAGATGAGCATCATGTCAAGCATCTCGCCGAGAGCGCGGTTGCCGTTCCTATTGACGCTGATCTGTTGAAGAAGTATGAAGAAGATCAAGCAAAGGCTAAGCGCTTGATCATGGACGGTGTCAAGGATCATGTGGTCCCACACATTGCTGAGAAGGACACAACACATGAGATGTGAACTTCTTTGACCACATTGTATCAAGTGACTTCTGTTCAGAGGTGAATGCTTCTAGAGAATCAACTTTGACTATTCCAGATGCTGAAGGGAGAAGAGATCAACCCCTTCCTCATTAGATTGAAGGTGATCTGTTATCATTTGGCTGTCATAGAGGCCACACCTAATGAAGGACTTATGGTCAGGACTACTCTAAATGCAGTTTCCGATGAGTGGGAGAACTTTGTCCAAGGCACTTTAGGTAGAGCAACACTTCCACGTTGGGAAAACATGTGGGCAACTCTTCGACAAGAAGAGATGGGAGGATGACCAAGACGGGCATGAGCAGTGGAGGGATCAAGATCAAGAAGGAGGAGGAGGAAGATGCAGCGCTCGCATGTAAGGGACAACATGGGTAGCGAAGGAAGAAGAAGAAATACCTTTCAAAGGTCAGGTGCTTCAGGTGTGGTGAATTAGGACATTTTGCCACACAATGACCTCAGAAGAAGAAGGGTGAAGACAAGTCTGATTCAAAGGTTGCCACAACTAAGGACGATGATGGAGATGATGACGATATGGCCATGAGTGCTCATGTGCCTCGGGAGAAGAGGTGGGGTGACATTGATCTGTAGTTCTTTCGAACTGCAGTGAGGGGCAGGATCCTTGAGGTGCCCAAACTCTTGAATCACATACGAGCTATGAGAGCCCTTAATGACTGTAGTAGGATGACTGGATTTAGTTGGTGTGAGGATGATGGAACAACATTGGCAGAGCTAGGACATTGAAGTCTTGAGCAGCGTAGAGGTAGCAACATTGTAGCAACAACATAGTGGTTGATGGATTTCAACAGCGCAGAGGCAGTGCTTACGCAATGCAGAGCAGCAACAGCGCAAAGCTCTAGAGGGTCAGCGCAGATTAGCAACAGAGGGTGCTTCAGTATTGAGGTGCACTTAGACTAACTTGTATGTCAAGTATTTGGGTGATGTTTTCAGTTGCTTACTTCTCAGCAGCTGAGTTGCAGTGGAGCAATTAACAGTGGTAGTGCTATGGGCAGCATGATGCAACATTTGAGAGGGAGCTGCAGTACAGATGAGACAGTGTCAGTGGCAATGACATGGGCAATAGTACAAAAGGTAACAATGCAAAAGATGAGGGGCTGCATCTGAGCATCAACAGGGCAGCGGACCGATGCTGTGGATCAAGGTGATGCTTCAGGTTGAAGTGTTTCTAGAGCACATTCCTCGCTAAGAGGGAGTGTTGATTTTTGGGTAGCATCGGATGTGCTCTAGCTCCAAAACTTTGTGGAGGGGCTAGAACACATGAGATCTCCAAGACCCAGAGATTGTTTGGAGAAATTCCACCTGGAGCTTAAGTTATTCAAATAATTAATTATTTTAATGGAGACCCTAAGTCTAACTTAGGGAAATTAAATAATTAAAGTGAATTAATTTAAACATGTGGGTGAGAATGTTCTAAGTGATGAGGATCACGTCTTTTTTAATCTTAGCCATCGATTAGAGATTAGATCATGACCGTTGATTCGTCAAATGGAAAAGTATTAAAGGTAGGCTTGTGGTCAGTTGGAGGACATAGACAGAGTAGCAGCACTTGAGCTAAGTCAAAATTCTGGGGCGTGGTTTGCTAAGAATTTCAAAGTGAGCTTGTAGTGCAGTGAGGGGCAGTTCAGCAGCGGGATTTTCATCCAAGGCCGAGAATACAATAGCAAAGAGGCAGATCAACACCAGAGAGGCAACGTAGGGGTGACACAAAGCTAGCAGGGCTCACGCAGAGCCAATAGGGCTCATGCAGATGGGACGCAGAGCCAGAAAGGTTGATGGAGTCATTTAGAGAGCTGTGCTGGGGTTTCTGAGGGGCAGATCGGGCAGCCATCCAATGTTTTGGTTTCTGAGTCGGGAAGACTCACAGTGAGGGTGACGTAGTTCCTGGAGAAGGTGACACAGTCCAGCTTGCTATAGCCATCGCTCAACAACACTTGGAGGTTGCAAAATCACCTGTGGGGTTTCTTCATCCGTTTACTGGATTAGCTATAATATCTATCTCCGGATAGAGGTACTTCTGCCAAGGATTTTCTCTGTTGGGTGAGCCACATTGGCACCCTAGTTTGTATTCAGAAATATGCTTAATAATAAAACCCTCAAGAGTTGCTGCACCGGTTTTCCCGCATTGGGATTTTCCAGGGACATTTGTCCGAAAAATTTGTGTGTCCTCTGTCTACAAGGTTGCTTATTCTTCAATACTTGATCTGTATAAATTGTGTTGGCTGTAGTGTATTTACTTCAATGTTTTCATGAATTATTCAGAAAATAACTTGTTAAGTTAAATAAACAAGTAGAAGTAAATCAGATTTACTGCAGTAGGGTTTCTGGTTTAGATTCAGAAATTTTCACATGGTTAGGATGGTCCTCGATTCAATTCTATATTTTTTAGTGTGCTGTAATAGAATGGGGATAGAAATGCGATGCTGTGTATGGCATAGAGATTGGTGGATGGTAATTTTCCTTTAATTGAAATTTGTAATTAATGTACAGAATGTTGATTTCTGTTTGATTAGAAAAATCATGCAATTAATAGTTGTACGGCAGTCAGCGGAATATATGGATGCACTACAATTTGTACAGATACATATGATGGTGCCTGTTATGGGGACGTGCTTGTGGCTGTACAGCTCTTTGTTTTCAGTTTTTTTTTTTGAACCATGTGTATGTTTTTTATTTTTATTTTTCTTGATTCCTGATTTTTTAAGCAAATGACTTTGCGATTCATAATAAATAATAAATAAAAACGATCAAACAGTGCCACAACAGAGAGGGCAATTTCATAAATTCATGAGTAAAAGTACAAAAACAAAGTGGTGTTTAGTTGGTATGTGTACTAGAGGTGGAGGTTGTATTCCATTCATACACATTGAAATCACCAAGACTGAGTTTGATAATGTCATCTGGAAAGTTGATTGGATTAAGAGGAGTTGAGGTAAGTGGGAGCTTTGCATGGAAGCTTTTCTAAACTTTCAGGTCGATGAAGTCTGAGAAGAGGAAGTGTCGGTTTGTTATTTTTAATAGAGCCAGCATTGTTCTGTAGCATTGTTATATGATTTGTTATTTATATCTTTGTATTTTCTTTTACACCTGGCTTGGAGATGCCTTCGGTATTTGAGGCATTATACTGGACATTTGTACTTGCTAATCATATTGACCAATGTTTAGTTATTTGTGGACATGAATATAATCTCTCTTTCTCATGCAAGAAATATCAATGGTGATTTCTGACTCTTTTTGTTTGGTCTGCTGAAGGCGAATAGAAGATTTGATTATTCAGCACAAGGGAAACTTTGCTCTAGAGTTGCAGCAGAGGTCAATTGAATTTAGCTCCATTCTTCACAAACACCAAAATCTTAAGTATGATTTCAATATCTTGTTACTAGAGTTCTATGCATTCTTTGTTCCTATTTAAGAATGTAAGTCACTGGATGCGTAAATTCTTAAGCTAATAGGGACCATTACCTTGCAGGTCAACATTGGTGGAGCGAATGCCAGTTCTAGATGAATCAGCATATAGTGGAAAGAAAGCAGATACAGCAGGTGCTGTCCTTACGGATAGTAAAACTAAAGTTTCTCCAGGAACACCTGCAAGCCTTCCAAATGGAGTAAGCAAGCCACCAACGAATGCTCTTATGGACTTGCTTGATTTGAGTGTGGATGAAGTTTCTTCTCCTGCTGTATCTGCTGGGGATTTTCTTCAAGACCTTTTAGGAATTGGTTCTTCCCCAGATCCAGCATTACCTGGTACCTCCAGCATTCTTTTCTGTTGTTATTATACTGATTTTTCATTTCATTTCATCATCAGAAGGACATCTCTTGTACCCCTCCTGTTTTTGGTTGGAATTCTAATGATGGATATAATCTCTAGCCCCATTGACCTATTCTGGTTCCTAGTGGACATTAATATAAATTTCAGTTTCAATTTCCGGTATTTGTGCGTATGCATTTTGGGATCATCCAAACAGGCTTAAGTTCTAGTATTACTTTTGATAAAGAGTAGGGGAACTACACACGGTATTAATCTGACCTTCTCACTGCCACATCTGCAAGAGGAATATATTTTGCATATTCTGTTGTACTGTTAGCTGTGGTGTTCCATGTTTTTATTTTTCATTTAAATGAGGACCTACTTGGTTTTCTTGAGATGTATATTCTGTCTATGTACCACCAAGTTCTCGGATGAGGTGACACATGGATGCATCTCAGGTTGGGTTCAAAATGGAACACCCTCAAATTTCAGAGGTCAAGGGAATGTTGGATGGGATCCTGTCCTAGATAAAAATATTTAAAAAATATAAAAATTCAATATGTAAAAATTAAGAGTTTTTTACAGAGTTCCATGGGTATGCGTCCCCTAGGGTTGGGTGCACGCACCCCTCGCACCCCAATCACCTGGGACAAGGGGACGTCTTGGAGTGCGTTTCCCCACACACCCCTTTTGAGGAGTCGTGGGGAGACGCAAGGGGGTGTGTTTCCCCAGTATGGGGGATGCGACTCCCAAAATGGGGTGCTTCTGACGCCCCCCTCGAATTTGTCTAATAACACTTCATTTAAAAATAAAAAATTGAAAATTCACATATTAAAAAAACTTAAAAAAAATAAAAAATTAAACAAAATTTAAAAAAATTAAAAATAAAACAAAACTAAAAATTAAAAAGTTAAAACTTACCTAGGTTAACTTTTCTATTCATTTCCCAAATTCTCTTGCTCACCATTGAGCTGTACCGAGTGCTCTCTTGTCGCTGTAGAGTTGTGCTCTCCTGCCGCCGTCGAGCTTTGCTCTCTTGCCCGCCATCGAGCTCTGCTCTCTTGCCTGCTTGTCGAACTCTGCTCTCTTGCCTACCGTTGAGCTCTTCTAAAATGATGAATGATGAATTTAATTTTTAAATCCATGTAGATTATAAAATGATGAATGATGTGAATGATATGGATCAATGTATTTGAATATTTCATTATTGAATCTCATGGTATGGATGAATGATGAGTATGTCATATGAATGATGTGTGTATCAAAATGAATGATGAGGATGGATCAATGTATGTCATTTAAATCAATTATGAATTTAAATTTTATGTGTGGATCAATGCATTACTATTAGTCTATTTATGCTTTCATTATTGAATATGAACTTGAATTATATATATATATATATATATAATTAAAAATTATATACCCCGATGCCCCCCCACCCCCGAAATTTCCCTAAAATTTGAGGGTACTCCCACACGTCCCCCTATGTACATCTCCCCACACCAGAGTCTTGGTGGACCATTGGTTTTTTATGCATATTCATCACAAATTTACATAATTAAAGCAGCTACATTCATGACCAAATTGGAAATTATACAATTTGGAAACTGTTATTCAATGTAGGAGAGTGATTGTGGGGGATTACGAGAGAATTTCCCTTTTTTGTTTTCTTTTTCGGGGGAAGGGGGAAGGGGTCTAGGGAGGGTGTAGGGGACTTATGTTCTTTATTCTGTCACTTTTGCTGGCTATGCCTTTATGTTAACTATTTGGTTCAAATTTAGATTTCAATTTATCTTCTCATTTTTTGTTATCTTTGCTGGGAGATGTGTTATATACTCCCTTTATAGCTTTTAGTGCTTGATTACTCTTGAATCCCATTTACCTATTTTGGTCATTTGTGGACATTTATACAATTTCAATTTCAATTGTGTTTCTCATTATAAATTAATCAATGTCTGAATCAAAATGCTCAATTCTAACTGTATTTGGAGTGTAAAAACTCTGGTAAACTTGATAAATATATATTATTATTGATGATAGATGAAAAGATGATTACAATGAGGGATCGCCTAGGTTTTAAATATAGCCTCAAGGTGTCCCTTGGCGAAGAGGCATGATCTTTGATCATGCCCTTCCACATTAATAACCTAAGATAACTAAATCTAATTAATAACTAATAAAATATACATAACATTGCCCCTCTCTTAAGATGCTTTGTCCTCAAAGCATACGTAATGATGGATGTTGCTGGCGAAACGCTTCAGACTCCCAAGATGCTTCTTCAATGGGCAAGTCCTTCCACTTGATTAAATATTCGGTAATAACACGAGAGCGCAGCTTCTTATCACGAGTAGATAGGATACCCTCGGGCTCTAGAACGAGCTTGCCTTCATCATCCAAAATGGGAAGTGTTGTTTGGGGCAACTGATGGTTACCCAATGCCCTTTTTAAGCAGGACACATGGAAAACATTGTGAACACGACTGGTATCGGGAAGGCTCAACCCATAAGCGACTTGACTGATCTTTTTAATAATTTGATACAGACCATAAAACTTTGGAGCTAATTTATCTTTTCCTTTTTGTTTAAGGGACAACTGCTTGTATGGTTGAAGCTTGACAAACACCCAGTCTCCAACTTCAAATGATCTCTCAGTGCGATTACGGTCAGCTTGTTGCTTCATACGATTCTGTGCAACACTCAAATTTTCTTTTAGAATTTGGACGACCTTTTGGTGTTCTTCTAGTTGATTTTTTACTGCTGGTAAATTTGTTTGAACTGAAGCAAAATCTTTCCACTTCGGAGGCTCATATCCATATAGAGCCTGGAACGGAGTCATTTTTGTCGATGTATGGTAAGTAGAATTATACCACCATTCGACAAGATGCAACCATTGGACCCACTTATTTTGTTTCTCCGTAGCATAACACCGTAGGTAAGCTTCCAAACATTTATTAACAACCTCTGTTTGCCCATCTGTTTGAGGGTGATAAGCTGAGTTCATATTGAGGTAGGTTCCAACATGGTTGAACAATTCCTTCCAAAAGTTTCCTTTAAATTTGGCATCCCTGTCACTAACAATAACCTTCGGAAAGCCGTGTAGTTTATAAATATGTTTGCAGAATATCTCTGCAATTTGCTTTGCAGAGTCTGTTTTTTTAATAGCGATAAAGTGAGCATACTTAGTGAGTCTATCTACTACAACAAAGATCTTATCCTTTCCATCTGGTACAGGTAATCCTTCAATAAAATCCATCGATATTTCTTCCCACTTCTGAGCCAGAATATTTAAGGGATGAAGTAAGCCAGGTGTCATAATGTTTTCAGTTATTTCTTTGACACTTGTCACATTCTGCAACATATTTTTGAATATCGTGACTCATACCCTTCCAGAAAAATGACTGACGTGCATTGTAGTAGGTTTTGAAATATCCTACATGCCTAGATGACATGGAATCATGTGATTCCTTGAGTATTTTTGATATAAACTTGGATTTGGAATTTAGATAAATTCTCCCTTTGTACCATAAGATATCATTCTTCCATTCAAATTTTGAATTCCCTGGGAGATTATTGATTATAGCCAACATTTCTGGATCCTTGGCGTACTCACTTCTAATCTCATTAAGCCATTCAGGCACAACAATCAAAACTGCAAGTAATGCTGATTCCTCATCTTTTCTGGACAGGGCATCCGCTACTACATTGTCTTTCCCTTTCTTGTGTAATATCTCCATGTCAAAAGCGGCAATCTTCTCGATCCATTTTTGTTGTTCTTCAGAGAGTGTTTTTTGCTGAAGGAGATACTGAAGACTGTTATGATCGGTTCGGATGGAAAATTTACTTCCTAACAGAGATTGTCTCCATTTGGCCAATGCATGCATAATTGCGAGCATTTCCTTACTGTATGTGGACTTGAGACGTTCACATTTATTTAGTTTTCTGCTTTCAAAGGCAATAGGGTGCCCTTCTTGCATTAATACTGCACCAATACCGAAGCTAGAGGCATCACAATTGATGATAAATGGTTTAGAAAAGTCAGGAGTTGCCAATACTGGTGCATTAGCCATGACTTCCTTCAAATCTTCAAAACATTTCCCTGCTTCCTCATTCCATTGAAACGAATTTTTCTTTAAAAGATTTGTAAGAGGTGCAGTTCGATGCGCATAATCTTTAATAAATCTTCGATAATATCCCGTTAATCCTAAAAATCTTCTGAGCTTGGATATGTTCACTGGTTTATTCCATTCCCTTATAGCCTTAATCTTAGAAGGGTCCACTTTTACTCCTTCATGGGATATTAGGTGTCCTAGGTATTCAACTTCTTCTTTTCCAAAGGTGCATTTGGATTTTTTTGCATAGAATTGATGGTCTTCCAGTAACGTGAAATTTTTTTCCAAGTGTTGCAAATGCTCCCTCCAGGTTTTACTATAAATCAAAATATCATCAAAAAATACTAGTACAAATTTCCTAAGATATGGACGAAATAACTCGTTCATAGTGGCTTGGAACGTAGCTAGTGCATTTGTTAACCCAAAGGGCATTACTTTAAATTCATAATGACCTTCATGTGTTTGAAATGCAGTTTTTGGTATATCTTCCAATCTAATTCGGATCTGGTAATACCCTGACCTTAAATCTAATTTAGAGAAATATTTTGCGCCATGGAGTTCATCCAACATTTCATCGATAAAGGGAATTGGAAACTTATTTTTAATTGTTATCTTATTTAATCCTCTATAGTCAATGCATAGCCGAAACGATCCATCTTTTTTTCTTACCAATATAACTGGGGCTGCATACGGACTCTTACTTTTTGAAATGACCCCACATTTTAAAAGGTCTTGGATTATCTTCTCAATTTCCGTTTTATGGTGATGTGGGTAGCGATAAGGCTTGATGTTAACAGGGTCTGATCCTGCCTTGACTTCTATTGTATGTTCGATTTCCCTATGAGGAGGCATCTTCGTTGGTAGATCTTGAAATACCTTCTCATGTTTCGGAACTAGAGCTTGTACCTCTTGTGATTCTTCGTGGTTGACTTTTGTAGATAACATCTCTAAATGATGACATTCGACTATATAGGCTGGCGCTCCCTTTCGGATCATCTTCATCATCTGGGATGATGATACGATTTGATTTTCTGGGGCTTGGAATCCAAATAGCTTGTGCTTCCGCCCTTCCCACTTAAAGCTTATAAACTGCTTCTGATGGTTGGCCGAATAAGTACCCAAGGTTTGTAACCACTGAATTCCTAAAACCACATCTACTCCTCCGAGTGGTACGACATAGAATGGAGATTCTAAACTAAAGTCTTTAATCTGCAATTTGACTTTATGGCATTTTCCTACCTGTTCAATCTTCTTACCATGGGCCACCATTACCTTCATATTAGGCATGGGAAAAGTAAAGAGGTTGAGTCTTTTGGCCATGGTTGAATCTAGAAAATTGTGCGTGCTGCCTGTGTCTATGAGAACCATTACATTGTTTTTCTGAATATGTCCCCTTAATTTTAGTGTCTGCGGTTGTGATATACCTGTCATGGCTGATAATGACACTTGCGGAGTGCTGTCATCATCTACTTCTGGGGAGAATTCTAGGGTATCTTCTATCCCTTCTATGTCTGAATCATCATTATTAGAATCATTAGTTGCTTCACAGTTATACAGATTTTTTTCTTTCCCATTAGCACATCTGTGCTTAGGGTCCCATTTTTCGCCACAACGTTTGCATTTACCTTCCCTCATTCTTTGTGTTTCCAAGTTAGATTTGTCTCCTTCGCGAAGGCGTGGTGGAACATATTTCATGTTATCTTCTTTTGTAGATTGAGGAAACCGTCGCCTTGAATATACTTTTTCTGGTTTCGATATCCTTTCAAATTTCTTTTCAGCAGCTTTTGCTTTTTGCCTTGCTACTTCTACGGACGTAATTTCATGTAGTTCGAGCTCTTCTTGTATGTGGATTTTAAGTCCTGAGATGTAATACTGGATTAGACGAGATTCCGACAATCCGGGTACTCGTGTTGCCAAGGTCTCCCATTCTTGAGTGTACTCATCCACATCTCCTTTTTGGTGTAATTTGATAAAGGTTGAAAAAAACTTTTCTTCTTTTATGCCTTGAAACCTTTTGAAGAACACATCCTTAAATTTCCTCCAACTGATAGCGAGCGTTGTTTTTTTCCACCACATATACCAATTATATGCTTCTCCTTCCATTTTCATGGAAGCATGCTTAATTTTTTCGTCATCAATAGTAATGTCATAAATCTCAAAATATTCTTCTGCTTTATTAAGCCATGCAACGCTATTTTTTTCATTACCATCAAATTTGGGTAGGTCGATCTTGGCTTTGCGCTGATATGCTAATGGAGGAACAAGAAGGGGATATTGATTAGCGAATGCGTTCCAGAGCTGCTTATTTTGAAAATCTGCATTACTATCTTCTTGATGATGTGGGGAATCGATTTTTTCTTGATGCTCTTCTGAGTTCCCTGAATCTGCGGAATTGTTTTGTTGATTTTGTTCCTTGTTAGGAGATATTGGGGATTGTGTCGTCTGACTTAATTTATCTAGCTTATCATTTAGCTTATTGAAGAGTTTGTTCTGCTTTTCTGTGGCCTCGTGATGATTTAGCCACATTTGTCTTTCTATTCGATTTGTTGTATCATGAACCCTTTTGATGTTGTTGGAATGCCCTGCAACTGTACCTTCAAGAACGACTAATCTTTTTCCGAATTCTTCGGAATTATTAGTGATCTGTTTCTCGAGATCCACCAATTTTTTCTGGAATTCAGCCATTGACATTGACGACGACATCGAACGCGTATAAGGTGGGGAATATTTTACTGCCAATTTCTCTTTTCCCCCTTTTTTTTTAAAATTAATTAATTAATTAATATATATATATATATATATTTTTTAAACTATATAATTATTATATATATATTTAATTTTTAATTAAAAATTATATAATATATATAATTATTAATTATTATATATATATATAATTATTAAATGAAAATTATAATATATATAAATGAATTATATAATTATAATATATAATAATATATATATATATATATATATATATATATATAATTATCAATTTGAACTATATATTATATATTTTATATAATTAAAAAAAAATGTTCCGTGACAAATGTGCCCGTTTCGTTTGCAAACGACACACTGTTTTTTATGATTTAAATAAATCGATTTTTTTTTTTAATATATCGATGAGTTGAAACGACACACTTGTTTCTGAATTACCAAACGTATTTTATTTGTTGCCGCTGTAGTGGGCCACGACACGTAAACCTGTTTCACGATTTACCAAATGGTTGACTGCTGGTGGTGTTACGATTTTTTACGGGTGACCGCTTTCTGTTACGGACGGGTGGACCGTCTCGCTGTTTTTGAACTCACGGTTGGGACAACAGCGGAATGGGTAGGGCAGACAGGTGGGGGTGGCTGTGATCCGATCTTCCTCGACTATTTTTCTTGCTCTGTTTTCAATGTCTAAATGCAAGAAAACCAAGTCAACTATATATATATATATATGTTTTATGGTTATCACCGTCAAACAAATCTGAGCTCGGTCAGAACCGAATGCTCCACTGAAAACCTTGAACACGTCCACTGAGAGAATGATATCCTGATTTTTCCGGATATGAATTATTTCTTATATTACTGAATTTTTGTTGTTGTTTTCAGACTGCTGGCGTTTTTCAATTGCAGAATTTAAAATTCTGAAATGGCTGCTGAACAGTTCTGAATTTTCCTTCGAAATTTTTAACCTGATGATCACACAGATCCAGAAGAGCGATGGCTCTGATACCAATGGAGTGTAAAAACTCTGGTAAACTTGATAAATATATTTTATTATTGATGATAGATGAAAAGATGATTACAATGAGGGATCGCCTAGGCTTTAAATATAGCCTCAAGGTGTCCCTTGGCGAAGAGGCATGATCTTTGATCATGCCCTTCCACATTAATAACTTAAGATAACTAAATCTAATTAATAACTAATAAAATATACATAACAGTATTTTTAAATTCTCCAGAAGAAAAGATTGATGCTTCTCCAAATTTTTGTTAGAAGAATGCTTGTTGGTTTCAAAAGCAATTGGAATGTAGTAGAAAATCCGTGTTGTCCACACTTATTGCATTTGAAAGATTGCCATTTACACTTTTGCCTCAAACAAGTGTGGTGCTGGTGAAAAATGGAAAAAATTGGGTTTGAGTGGGATATTTAGAGGGAAAAAATGACAAGATGATGGTAGTTGGGCCTCTACCTTGCCTTAAAAGAAAATAATTATGTTTATCTTTTCCTGGGTTGTGCTTTATTGAAGATGGAAGGAGTGTCCCGTCGTAGCCCCAGGTAATCAGGGCATTCTTTTTTTGCATGGATGCCCTCATCAAAATCCCCCTTTATCCCCACCATATTTAGGATATAACGAGGAACATTTCCAATGACAACCCCACGTATTTGGAGTGTCAGGAGCCAAGTTGCACAAAACGCCGAAATGTTTCGGAGTTTCCGAAATGGGTATGTTTAGAAACTTCACCTCCCAAAATTGGAAATGTCGACTGAAACGTCTCACACACACACACACACATAAAATTATAAATAAGTGAATAACACATTATCTTACAAGAAATAAGGGAATAAGACCCATAGATGACAATTTAGAAGGAAAACCAAGTCTTTATTAAATTCATAGATGATTACATGATGGCTGAATTTTAGCGTTGTGGCTATGCGTACGGCTTAAAAGGTTGGGTTCCTAGAAGTTTTGTGCAACATAGGTCAGGAGTGTAGGGCATCGGTTCCTAAACTTATTCATATGTTTGCATGGAACATTGTATTTTATTTTTCTTAGAGTGTAACCTTTTTTTGATTCCTAAATTTTGTCTTTTATGAAGTGAATAAAGTAATTTTATATTTATCTACACCTATATTTGGTGTGTGCCCCCAAGGGTATGTGTGCGTACCCTTGCTACACAAGGGAGATGAATCCCAATACACAGGGGAAAGGGATTTCAAATTCATGTTGATGCCTCATTTTATACATTTGGGTTGACATTAGGTTAGTAAGTTCCAAATAGATTGGAACATATAATCACCTATGCAAGTGGGATATTGAATTGTGCAAATCATAATTATAGAAAATCCAAGTGAGAGGGTGTATGTTGTATGTAGTGCAGTAGCTTAGGCACACTTTATTAGTCAACATCATTTTTTTCCATATGGATCACTGAGCCTTATTTAGTTGATGGGCAGATTAGCCTTGCATAGACATATATGAAGATGACTCTTATTGCTAGAGTTCAAATTTTGGGTGGTGGTGAGACTGGGGAAATCAGATGGGGTAGAAAATCATTTTGCAAGAGTTGCCTCTAGAGAAACCCCAACTAGAGTTCATGATGAGTTCCCAGAAGCCATTTTTAAAGTTTCATTAACGTCAAAGTGGTATAAGGGAATAACTTATTTCCTATTAGGAGATACATCAAACCCAAAAAATTACAGGATTATCAGGGTTGGGCACACTTTCGCCAAACAATATGTGGTAGTTTTAGAGTAGTGTGAGACGTAGAATCTTAGAGCAATAGGACATTAAGGTTTCATGTGGGGGTACCATACCATTGACCACATTCTCACTCTTTGGGTCATCATTGAAGAGGCAGGTCATTGCTTTTCCAAAGTCCTCTGTTGCTTTATAGACTTTTGTAAGGTGTTTGAGTGTGTTGCAAGAGAGGTGATATTCCAATGATTACGTGGCATTATCATTTTACAGACCTTGTTAGTTTCCATCATGAGACTTTAGGAGTTCATCCTTGGTCATTTTCATGTTTCTCATGGCCATTAGGATATCATATGGAGTACTACAGGTGTAAACATGTTGTTCTATCTTGATGAGCTGAAATATTGTCTGGGGGACTATAGGAGGGTGATGGTTGTCCATGTCTAGATCTCTTTTCTTTTGTGGGAGACATGATCCTCTTAACATTATCATCCAAGGGGCTTCAGAGACAACTTGATGTGCTCTCTAGTTTTGGTGATCTTCAACAATTGACAATACCCTAAGTATAAAACTAAGGTCATGATCTTCAATGTGTTGAAGAGTGTGCTTTGTGACTACCATTTCTATTTTTGAGGGAGAGGGACATCACAATGACTTGCACATACTTGGTTGTTCATTTCTAAGTGTTGCACTTTAGTTTGAAATACACTTTCTAGTGTAGATTCTATAAGGGATATGGTTCCATTGCCTTGCTGAGCAACAATGCCTTTGGATCCACATCCAAGAGGCACCTCTTTGACATGATTGTCACATACATGATCCTTTCTGGGTCTAAGGTTTGGGGTCCTAGTTTACTAAGAGTTGATTGGTGTTGGACTGAGAGGGTCCATATCATCTTATTGTAGTATTTGCTCTTTGGTAAATGGACGATTCCCCATGACATCATTCATGTGGAGTTTGGTGACACCCTCAGATTGGTGTTCTTCCTCCATAGGTTTCATTCTCTTGGCGATACAACTTTGTGTTAGTTTTTGTAGCATCGTTCTAGCCATGAGATTTGGTGTAGAGGCTAGAATATATGTATTCTCCAATACCTGGAAATCGCTCTTGGAGATTCCATCTAGAGATGGCTTCATTAAAATAATTAATCAGTTTTTAATATTTCCTACGTGTAAACTTAGGAAATATGATTAATTGAACGGTATTAATTAAGTCAGATGCAAATGTTATAGAAAAAGGAATGGATCGATAGGGAAATAATCTAGGCCATCGATTATGTTTTAATCTTGGCCGTTGGTGCTCCAATAGAAGATTATAAGAAGTCGATGGGTAGATGTAGAACACACTAGTGTAGTTACTCAGTTGCCCATGCGGATCGATTTTCTCAAAGGCTGAAGTTCAGCAGAGGAGATAGAGCTAGTGGGTGAGTTGCAGGTGAGACAAAGAGAGAGGGCATGAACAGTAGTCTGGGAGTGCAAAGCGAATTCAGGAAGGGCCAACGTGAGTAAGGATGCAGTTCACTAGGGCACTACGCAGAGGGTGACACAGTGAGACCAACATAAGGGTAGAGGGTCTGTTTCAGGGTCAGAAGATCACTGTGGAGAGTGAGAAATTTGCTACTTAATTTCTCTCAGTTTTTTCCTCTATTTTACTGTCCGAATTTTTGTACATGAATTACTGCTGAAGATTAATAAAGAAACCCTCATCTGCCGCACCGCTTTTCCCGCATTGGGTTTTTTTGAGGACAATTGTCCAATAATAACTGTCAATATCTTTGTATGTGTGCTAGAATTTCTCAAGTCTTCAACATTTATTTTCTTCTACAATATTTATTTTGTGAAGGTTGCAATGTATATGTTTCGATATTTTCCGTAGAAAACTGCAAATAATTTGTTAAATTAATTTAACAATTGAAGAAACATTATCAGTATTGCAGCATGATTCCGGATTCATAATTTTCACACTTTGGGGCATGAGCACTACCCCTTCCTCATGTTAGTTTTTTCCTTCTTGTTGCACACTCGTTCTACACTCATTATCATCTGGATGAACACTTGGTATTGGAATTCTTCATTCTTCTTTAATTTGTTGGGCATTCACGGTGAACAGTTGGCTCATGCTTGAGAGAGGACACACTTGTATGGGAGAGAGTTCATGATTGAGCACTTGATGCTGAAAGGAGATGCTTCTTGTTGGGGAAATATTGCTATAATTTCCAACATTAAATTATCAATCCAGGGCTCGTAAGCTTCGAGGTACAAGCGCAGAGAACGCAGGGTCAGAGCATCTAACCTAGACTACAGTAGGAATCAACTTGTTGTTTAAGTACAAAATTGTTATTTCTAATTGAAGCTAATCAATTGAGGAAAACATGCTTAAACAAATAAGAAATTCTAATCATTGTGCAAACGAAACTAAATCTAATTAATCATAAACCATGCAATACAAATTACCATTGAAATGATTTTAATCTAAATGAAAATCTTAATCTAAATGCTAAGATCTATTGAATCTAAATACAAGAATCTTAAATCAATCAAGATTAATTTAAAATGATACCAAACTTATGCTAAATCTTAATCCTAATAAAATTCACTTTCATTCAGATGATCTTAAACTAAGGCAATGAACAAACAAGATGCATAAAACAACTAATCTAATTCCCGGGATGCATAAAACAAATCAAATAAGCAAACGAGACTTTAACTAATCTAATTCCCGGGATGCATAAAACAAATCAAATAAGCAAACAAGACTTCAACTAATCTAATTCTCGAGATGCATAAAACAAATCAAATAAGCATTCAAACTAACCTCTGTCACCACTTTGCAATTGCTTCAAAAGAAACTAAGTAAACCAATATTCTAATTGACATGCTTCAGATCTAAAAGACTACAAAATAAGAAACTATCATATCCTTAAACTTCTTTAATCAACTTCAAGAAATCATTCAAACATAAGCACACTGGCTAATGGTTCTACCAATAACTAACTACAATCATAATGAATTTCAAAACTAAACTACAACTTCAAACAATGATTTAACCGTCTCATTGCATTGCTTTCAAATACTTGGTTGCCAAAAGACAATGTTACAAGAAAATCAATAAGGTACATAATAGATTTCAGTTCATATTTAAAACAAATGGAGTTATCGATCTCTTGTTTATCCAATTAAGAAGCACCTTTAAATGTTTCAATCATAAACCTGTAACAAAGGGGCTATTCATGAAATAAAATCATTGATCAACGCCATTCATTAGCTTGCAACGAGTTGAAAATGACATGTCTATTTAATTTTCATAAAACAAACAAATTACAGTGTTAAGTACATAATCAAAATTATGAGATCTAATTAACAATTGCTTTCAAATAAAATCCATGTACCTAGATCTAAATCAAACACGCTACCTCTATCCTATGATGTTTACAAAACTTGCTTCCAGGCGATGGTGGATCCTTGCCACCCCTGGAGCAAGTCTAAACTAAATCAATGTCTAAATATTAAAAAAAACCATAACACTTACAAAAAATTCATGGCAAAGTCAAATTGTATTAAGATTCAAATCATAAGTTCACTTACATACTTTCCTTCAATCTTTTGTCTCATGTTCACACCTTTTCATCCTCCTCCTTCAAAACATTCCCCAACTTACAACACAAACCATGGCTGAGCCATTTATAAGGTTGACAAGGCGCATTATTCATTTTCCTCAATTCTGGAAAATTGAACAATTTTAACAAACTGACCTAAAAGACATTAGTATATCTTCCTAACCATGAGGAATTTTGGAAAACTGTTCGGAGGGAGACTAATTTGTTATGTTTCCAACAAAAACCTCTCTTGGATTTGTCTCATTCAAATCCAGCTCCTCGACAATCGTGCCCAAAGTTGGTTGTTTGGATTTTTTTTGCAATGTTCTAGAATTTTGAAAAAACAGTGATTTTTTTACAAAACTGCCTCCAAGACCCACGTATAACTTTTAGAAAAATTCGAATCTGGCGAAACCGTTTTGGATATACATAATTGGTTATATTTTTAACAAACCCATTTGTTTAGATTTTATAAATTCACCTCCAGCTGCAAACACATCGAGGTCAAACATGGCAGTTTGGAAACTTTGCACATTTTGAGCAGATTTGTTAATCAACTCCTAGAGACCCAAATTTGCGACCTAGGTGAAGTCAAATGCATGGGAAGGTATTAAAACATTAGTTTGGACCATAACCTCCTTTTGTTTTCCTCGGAAGCGCGCCGAAAGTGCCAAAGCACTAAATTAGGCATCTCATCCTTAACTGGCTTGTGAGTGATTTCAGCGATGGAACCCTGTGTTAAATGTACTTCAACAAAACCGTCATCAGAAAAACATGGCATAATCATCTTTAATCATAGAGAAGTAAAGAAAATTGATGATAATCAACCATAGATAGTATTTGGCAGCGAGTGATGGAATTAGGGTATAGAATGAGCTAAAAACCTAGGGTTTTAGGGTATAAACAATGATATTTCATGATGAAAACATGGGCATATACGAGGCCCAACATCCCCCCATGCCAGAGCTTTTGCATGTCCTCATGCAAACAAAGACTTTATTCATATCTAGGTTTTTATGGCATCATAGCTTTAAGTAGGGTTAGTTCTTGTGGAGCAACACTGCACGGAAATTTGATTGTCATAGATTTGATTTTAAGAGCGATACAAATCGAGGAAAAACGATAGGTATGGTAGGAGGAAAATGATGAATAGGATGATAGGTGACAATGGAAATGGTAGATGAGATGAGGTGGTGATGGAGATGGGAAGACATGTGCTTGCATGCTCTATTTTCGTGGGGCCAATGCTTATGGATTGTTCCTTCATTGAAGGCAGCAATGAATTCATCCTCTATCGGATTGAACTGACAATATGTGTGAATATAGGAGGGGAAGGAAGTATAGTTACTTATTTTGTTTACATGAACCAATATGATTATGACCTAGCTTAGCATGCAAATGGAGGGTATATGGAAAACCAGATATATAGAATATGCGGTGGTTAATCATCAAAGCTCTCTTAAATCTCTAATCAATTAAAGAATCTCAAGCCACCTCTACCTCAATTTTTACCCTTGTTGTTGATGTCCTTGGTGCTGCAAGATGAAGTAAATGATGGAATGGCTTGAGATGATGTGACTGCTGATATGATTTGTTGAAGAAGGAAAAAGGTCGCAATATTCACATTATCTCGAAAATGTCGATGCATGTGTATTTTTCATACGGCTTCCTGAAATCACACAAGCACCATCATCAATAATCTTCTTTTCATGCAAACCTTATCGAAATAAAGGAAATAGGTTAAATAATGAACAATTACCTGATCATGCTCCAAGTTTAAGATACTAGCCCAACAATGATAATGAAAACCATGAGTAAGCATAGGGTGAAAATATGAATCAAACCTGACAATTCTCATTAGTTTTTCCTAACATCTCGCCCCCTATGCCTATCATCTTGCATGTCCTCATGCAAGCAAAACCTCTGAAGGGATAGAGTTTCTATATTAAAGTGATGTTTCATTGACTTAAACCATAGGGCGAATTGTGAGAGCATGTAAGTACATTTCATCGAATGTCATCTTCCTTTGCATCAATAAGATAAGAAAAGTAGTGACCAGGGATCCAGTGACGTTAAGACTGAGTTTTATTATTCTAAAAGAGTAACTAATGCTAGGGCTACTAAAGGAATGCTTAACAATGTTGTTACTGCAGAGATAATGTCATCCTAAAATGATTAACCATAATAATTTCCACAAAGCATCTCAAGAGTAATCCAAAGCAGTAGGTCTTCACTTTCAATAGCCTCATTAGTACAAGTAAAAGTGAGTTTATTTAAAAACCAAGGCCTTAAAATGGATTGAAAGTAGGGAAAAATAAATATTACAAAATGATACCTTTCGAGGATGATTGTCTTACCGTTACCCAAGCATATAGTTAAAGCTTCTCTTATTCAAGCAAAGTGAATCACCTGCACTAAGGGTCTCACATCCATAAAAACCAAATTATTTCTGAAATATAGAACTCCAAAGCACACTATTGAAGGATATTAAAGCCATTCTCAGAGAGATATGATAATGAGTTCAGGGAAATGACAAAAACAACCAAGTAAATCATAGTGTAAAATTAACTTTGATACCACAGGCATGGCCCTGCTGCCAGCAAGCATCTATAACCTTGACAGGGATGCCTTTTAACCTAACGAAATGTCTGTGTCCCACTTACTAGATATAGATTTAGAGTTAGCTTATTTGACTTTTAGATAAAGGCCACTGTCCTGGCTTGGTAACCAGATGATGGCAGTGCCACTCACAAGAAGAAACATGGATGAATAGGCCGGCTCGTGATGAGACCTCCTGTCTTCCAGCTTTTGGGGCTGAAAGCCATTACTCTGGCTTGGTGACCAGGAGCAGTAATGCAATGCATGTTAGGTCTCATGATTGTGGTAGGTCGGCTCATTACGAGACCTCCTATCCTCCCCTATTACTAATCTTTATTGGTTGATCCTTCTACCCTAAACACTCAAGAAAATAAAATAACTCAGATAATGACCGAAAGATTCCTCTGATAGGTCATGCTAGGGTTCTTATGAGAGCTCACGATGGTTTTATAGGAGTGGTCCACCATAGGAGGCTTTTCATCAATACCTTCAAAGAGAAACTTGAAAAGGTTTCTTGGATGACAGTATGTTAAGCTTATGAATGGAAAGTATAACAAGAACAATTCCCCTAATTGACCCAATGAATAATCTCGGCCAATAATCAGAGTCACTTTATAAAATATGAGGCATTAAGAGTGAATTTCTTTTGACAAGTGTTACCACAAGAGTGCATAATGACAAAAATTTCAATGGTTATGCCTTAGCAATTGAAATTTCAAGAATGATGCTGTAACACCAATTTTATTCATTTCTACCCTACCCTAACCTAGAGAGAGGAAGGTCTCCTTCAAGTATAGGAGTACTTCCAATGCAATCACGTTCGTAACAATATGCTAAATATACTCACACTCAGTTTGAAAGAATAAACTTCAACACATTCTAGAGTTTGAGAAACCAGTTGCTTCGATTGATATGATACCAAGAGTATTTGAAGATGAGAGTGGTACTTTGGCTGGATTATGATCTGGAACCAATCCTCGATGTAATCCTGGTGGTATTGGTTCATTTCTTCTTTTGGACTGCTCTGAATGTCCTCCTTGGTCATGCAAGGAAAACTTAGATAATTGGTCTCTGGAATGCACACAAGGCTTGTTGTTGGGCATGGTGAAGGTTCCTTGATCTCAAGTTCAGCTGGATGCTCCCCATCAGATTTGGTACATGGCTCATCAATCTCCTTGGTAGATAGGAAAGAGGACTCAAGGGAGATTTCCAAATCATGTTCTGGCTGTGGAGAGATAGATAATTTCCTAAATGCAGTCAGGATGAACTCTTCCTGAGAAGAAGATACCCCAGCTACTGCTAGGATTTGAGAAAGCACTTCGATGGACATTCTTCAAGCTCTCGCTCATTCTTGAATTTCTCTTGCTCGCAACATGGATTAGTACAAAATAGGGGGTTCTTACAACACCCCAAAAATGGTTTATCTTTAAAGAACTTGAATTTTTAATCTAAATGAATTAAAGACTGCTAGTTGCAATAAAAACTCACCAAACTTGCTTGATTGGGCAACCAAACTTTGGAGCAACCCCACAATAGTGGATGTGTGGCTCTTCACTCACGTCTTACCGTACACTCTCCGCCCTCTGATTGCCCTGCAACTAAGATCTCACACACAAAAAAATTTGTGAAGGAAACTAGGGTCTGATCCCTTTAGCACCTCCTCGACAACGACGCCAAAAATGTTGGGGAAATATATTGCTATAATTTCCAACATTAAATTATCAATCCAGGGCTCGTAAGCTTCGAAGTACAAGCGTAGGGAACACAGGATCAGAGCATCTAACCTAGACTACAGTAGGAATCAACTTGTTGTTTAAGTACAAAATTGTTATTTCTAATTGAAGCTAATCAATTGAGGAAAACATGCTTAAACAAATAAGAAATTTTAATCACTGTGCAAACGAAACTAACTCTAATTAATCATTAATCAAGCAATACAAATTAGCATTGAAATGATTTTAATCTAAATGAAAATCTCAATCTAAATACTAAGATCTATTTAATCTAAATACCAGAATCTTAAACCAATCAAGATTAATTTAAAATGATACCAAACTTATGCTAAATCTTAATCCCAATAAAATTCACTCTTATTCAAATGATCTTAAACTAAGACAATGAACAAACAAGACTTCAACTAATCTAATTCTTGGGATGCATGAACCAAATCAAATAAGCATTCAAACTAACCTCTATCACCACTTTGCAATTGCTTCAAAAGAAACTAAGTAAACCAAGATTCTAGTTGACATGCTTCAGATCTAAGAGACTACAAAATAAGAACCTATCCTATCCTTAAACTTCTTTAATCAAACTCAAGAAATATTTCAAACACAAGCACATTGGCTAATGGTTCTACCAAAAACTAACTACAATCATAATGAATTTCAAAACTAAACTACAACTTCAAACGATGATTTAATGGTCTCATTGCATTGCTTTCAAATACTTGGTTGCCAAAACACAATGTTACAAGAAAATCAATAAGGTACATAATAGATTTCAATTCATATTTAAAACAAATGGAGTTATCGATCTCTTGTTTATCCAATCAAGAAGCACCTTTAAATATTTCAATCGTAAACTTGTAACAAAGGGGCTATTCATGAAATAAAATCATTGATCAACGCTATTCATTAGCTTGCAACGAGTTGAAAATGATATGTCTATTTAATTTTCATAAAACAAACAAATTACAATCTTAAGTACATAATCAAAATTATGAGATCAAATTAACAATTGCTTTCAAATAAAATCCATGCACCTAGGTCTAAATCAAACACGCTACCTCTATCCTATGATGTTTACAAAACTTGCTTCCAGGCGATGGTGGATCCTTGCCACTCCTGGAGCAAGTCTAAACTAAATCAATGTCTAAATATTAAAAAAAAAACATAACATATAAAAAAAATTCATGGCAAAGTCAAATTGTATTAAGATTCAAATCATAAGTTCACTTACATACATTCCTTCAATCTTTTGTCTCATGTTTACACCTTTTCATCCTCCTCTTTCAAAAACTTCCCCAACTTACAACACAAACCATGGCTGAGCCATTTATAAGATTGACAAGGCGAATTATTCATTTTCCTCAATTCTGGAAAATTGAACAATTTTAACAAACTGACCTAAAAGTCATTAATATATCTTCCTTACCATGAGGAATTTTGGAAAACTGTTCGGAGGGAGACTAATTTGTTATGTTTCCAACAAAAACCTCTCTTGGATTTGTCTCATTCAAATCCAGCTCCTCGGCAATCGTGCCCAAAGTTGGTTGTTTGGATTTTTTTTGCAATGTTCTAGAACTCTAAAAAAAGTTATTTTTTACAAAATTGCCTCCAAGACCCATGTATAACTTTTAGAAAAATTCGAATTTGGCAAAACTGTTTTGGATATACATAATTGGTTATATTTTTAGCAAACCCATTTGATTAGATTTTATAGATTCACCTCCAGCTGCACGCACATTGAGGTCAAACATGGCAGTTTGGAAACTTTGCACATTTTGAGAAGATTTGTTAATCAACTCCTAGGGACCCACATGTGCGACCTGGGTGAAATCAAATGCATGGGAAGGTATTAAACCATTATTTTGGACCATAACCTCCATTGGTTTTCCTCGGAAGTGTGCCGAAAGTTCCAAAGCCCTAAATTAGGCATCTCATCCTTAACTGGCTTGTGAGTGATTATAGCGATGGAACCCTGTGATAAATGTACTTCAACAAAAATGTCATCAGAAAAACATGACATAATCATCTTTAATCATAGAGAAGTAAAGAAAATTGATGATAATAAACCATAGAGAGTATTTGGCGGCGAGTGATGGAATTAGGGTACAGAATGAGCTAAAAACCTAGGGTTTTAGGGTATAAACAATGATATTTCATGATGAAAACATGGGCATATACGAGGCCCAACACTTCTCACCGTATTTTGCCCCTGAACTTCGACAAGGAAGGCAGACGTTGTAAAAAATATGTAGTGTTATATAAGATTATGTGAAATGAGTGAGTTGGCACTTGTGGGTGCATAAAAGTATGGAGAGTGGGTGAGTTGGCACTTGCGGGCCTGTGCATACCTACTTGTCCCATGTAAAGTGCTCCACTTGTGGACCCATTCTCCATTTTTGGTTGTCCCAAGTTCACAATCACATATATTTTTTTAATCCAATGCTGATGTTTATGACATGTGTTCTGCAAATGCACTATTGCTTGATCAAATATTTCAATTTGAGGTTGAATCTGTGAAGAATCGTTTGCAGTTAATCCAGTTATTATTCTGCTATCTTTAAACAGATTATTTGTCCCAACAAATTATTTACTACAAATAACTAATAAAACATAATCGCAAATTAAAACCAATCGCTAAATGGACACAATATTACTGGACAAAACATCCTTGGAAAAACCTCGAAGGGAAAACCAATTCTTTAGATCTGAGGGTTTAGTATTAATCTTCATCAAATTATGTAATTGATAAATATTACAACTACTTTCCAAACCACAACAAAGCTCTGACAAAATATTTATTCACCTGCACAAGTTGATCTGACCTCCTTTTGCAACCTGACACGACCTCTCTTGCAATTCACACTGCTATTCTTGCAATCTACTACAAATTTCTGCAATCTGCCTTTTCTGTTATCGAACTAATTTCCTACAATTCACTCTGCAATTGGAAATCTCGATCTTCTAAATTGGAAACTCGTACAACCTCTCCTGGAAATCTCGTATGGTCTCTCCTGGCAATCTCGACCTCTCTGTCTACAAAATAACTCTGGGTGAATCCCTTCTCCGGATCTCAGAAATTGGAAGAATACTGATGAAAGAAATAATTGGAAATATTTATTGCCTCAACTGCTGCTGAAACCCTCACTGGTGTCAAACCCCATGCTATCACTGTGTTGTCTTCACTGCAGTGAATTGATCTCCAAAACTGCCCAACGATTTCCTTTATAATCTCTCATTGAGAAATAAATGGCTGAGATATAAATCTGAAATGATTTAATCGATGGATAAGATCACTTAAAAACTTTACTAGAAGCCTCTAGAGGAAAATTGACCATGTCTCAATTATTACTAATTAATTAATCTATTTCCCTATGTTAAAAATTAGGAAAATAATTACAAACTAATTAATTAATTTAATGAAGTCATTTCCATTCAAAATAATAATTGGGATTGGCGCTATTTTATGCTCTTGTGTTCCTAGTGTCACTGACACCACTTGAGGCTAGAACAACTGTCTGAGCTACATCAACCAACTTAATGTTATTTCAAGTATGGAGACTTATATCTAGAGGATATGGATAGAAGCATACTTTCTATAATCAACAATTTTGCACATCTACTTGAGGAGGAAGTGAAACTTATAACCCACAAAATGTTAAGATTATTGAGTGAAGAAAAGAGCACATCCTACAGTTTTGTTGTAGCTGCTACAACACTGATCTGGGTGGATATTGGAGGCCACCTGCCTATTCCACTTGGGGCCCCACCATTGTTTCTTTCAGTTTTTCAGGTCCCTTAATTATAGCACATTTTACTATTTTTAGCAGTTTTTCGGGTCCTGAACTTCCGAAGCGGTTTTGAGGTCCCAAACGGATGTTCTTTGGGAAAACCGGGAGCAACATGGGTCGTGGACCGATGTTGCTCACTCAAAAGTTGTAGTCCTTGGATAGATCTTTCTAACGACGTCTTGAGCGCGTCGAATGGAGATCGTATGCCAAAGTTACGTCCCGGAGAAGTTGATGTACCAATTTACCCAGACGAGGCCCATAGTTTTGGCGCTTCATCTCCTAGGGTTAGGTTTTTGGATTTTTAGGGTTTACCATTGTTTCTCAATAATAAGTAGCCCCTCGAGCCTCATTGTAACACAATTTAGAGGCCTGTAGCCACCACATCTTTTCTTAGAGATAAGCTACCAACGCCCTAGCTAGTTTATTTCCATTCTGTCTGTAAACAAATTTCAGCTCTTTGATATTAATGAAATGAAGTGTTATTTTTGATACATTTTTGTATTTATGGTTATATGTGTATTTTGTTGTGCTGATGCATAAATATGAATCAGTGGTATCAGAGCAGTCTACTCTTTCTCGATCCTTCTTTGCTGTCTTGAACGAGGTTGAGGTATAAGGAGTTAGGGCTCGATTTGGTTGAACCTTTGCAAGATCAACCTCGCAAACCCCAACAGCCCCCCATGGGGGACGAAAAGAAAGATGAGGGAGTAGGAGATCTTATCAAAATATTGCTCGAGGAGGCCCTCGAAAAATAAAGGAATGGGATGATGGATAACTTTGCCCAGATCCTTCAACGACTGCCCACTGGCGACGCATTTGCATCTAGCAACCGCTCTAGAGGTGCAACTCCTTTTAAGGTACAAGTAAACTTTGACATTCCCATATTTGAGGGCCAAATAGATGCAGATGCCATAGACAGATGGTTGAATCTATTAGAAGGATATTTCTCGGTTCATGAATTTTCCGTCTGGGAGAAGATTATTTTTGCACTACTCAAAGCTACCCTCCATGTCAAGGATTGGTGGGAAACCTACTGTGAGAAAAAGGACGAGGGCGAACCCTCTATGTTCTCGGCCATACCCACTTGGGATTCTTTCCGAGATGCCATCAAGGAACAATATTATCCCGTGGGGAGCTATGAGGAAAAATACATATAATGGACTACGCTACGGAAACAAAGGGATCAAGATGTGCATGAGCTGACGAATCTGTTCCATACCCTGCGCACAAAGTTGGGTATCAAAGATTCGGAGAAACATTTGGCGCTGAAGTACCACAGTTGTCTGCAAAGATACGTTCAGGAGGAAATGGAGTTCCTCGACATCTCCTCGCTTGGTACGACATATCAGTATGCTACCAAGATTGAGCAGAAATTCAAATAGAAGAAGCGAGACTTTCGCTCTGCGAATCAAAATCAAGGGAAAGGTGCCCCCAAACTGCAGAACAAAGGAAAAAGCCAAGGCATGACGGCCGAAGATAGCCTATCGAAGCCGCAAGCAAAGAATAACACCGCGAAGCTGAAGAAGGACACGGGAAAGTTGTGTGAGTTCCATAAGAGCTCCATTCACAACACAAGTGAGTGTCGGGCCAAGCAATCACTGGTGGTCGAGATGAGGGCTTTTGAATCAGAGGCATGCTCATATTCTGAATTGGAACCCGACAAGGGGAATGCCAAAGGGAAGCAGATTATTGATGCGGAGCCCAACGCCACCGTTTCCACTACAAAGATCTAGAAGGAGGAACCGAAAGATCTAGAGGAGGAGGAGCATCTCTTCCACTCTCAGATGTAAGGGTTCCCCTCTACGGTTCATTGTCGACAGTGGGAGCCAAAAGAACCTCATTTCAGCAGAGGTCGTGAAGCAGTTGGGCTTGCCGACCACAACACACCCACAGCCATACACCATCGGGTTGCTTCACCAAAGACGAGATCTCTGCGTCAGCCAGCAGTGCCACCTACCCTACAACATCAAGTCCGTCACAGGTGAGGTATTGTCTGACATTGCCCCTTGTGATGTATTATTAGGCCAACCATACTTGTGGAAGTGACATGCTGTGTATGAGCTCCTTCCTTGCGTTGTTATTGTTACTTTGGGAAATAAGTTGTACAAGATACCAGAGGTACCATCGCCTACGGCTATCTCTTTGGTTACTACAAAACAATGCAGTAAGCTCATTTCCAAAACCGGGAGATTTGTTTTCTTGATGATCCGCCCCTAGGGCAAGAAGAAGATTGTGGCCACGACCTCCAAAGAGGGCTCCTCCACACAACAACAACAAATGGACAAGGTCGTGGAGGAGTACGGGGACATCTTCACTTCACCCATAGGGGTGCCTTTTCCCTGTCAGGTCAAGCACCCCATCGATCTGACCCCAGGTGCGTTGCTGCCCAATGGACCGATCTATCGATGCTCTGTTCTGGAGAACGATGAAATCAAGTGGCAGATTCAGGAGCTGTTGCAGAAAGGTCACATATGGCCGAGTTCATTGCCCTGTGGGAGCCCGATCGTGTTGGTGCAGAAGAAGGATGGACTTGGAGACTCTATATTGACTATCGGGCGCTGAACAAGATCACTGTCCGGAATAGTTATCCGATCCCACAGATTGATGACCTTTTGGATCAACTCAAAGGGGCGAAATATTTCTGGAAGATCGACTTGAAGTCTGGGTATCACCAGGTACCAATTGAACCCTTCGATGTGTGGAAGATGGCCTTCAAAGCCAAGGAGGGTTTTTTCGAATGGCTGGTCATGCCTTTTGGGTTGAAAAATGCTCCCGCAACCTTCATGAGGCTGATGGATGACATCTTGCGGCCATTCACCAACTCATTTGTAGTAGTGTACTTGGATGACATCCTGATCTTCAACCATACTTGGGAAGAACACCTCCACCACATCTGACACATCCTCCAAACACTGCGACAACACGAGTTGTGTGCCAATTTGGAGAAGTGCACTTTTGGCATGACCCACGTTCAGTATCTAGGATACATTATTGATGAACAGGGGGGTGAATGTGGATCCAACCAACATCCAAGTAATTCAGGATTGGGCAACCCAAACCACTCTAACAGAGCTTCGCAACTTTCTGGGTCTTCTTAATTTCTACCGCAGGGTCGTGTTGGGATTCTTTCATGTCACTTGGCCCTTGAGTTAAGTAACCAAGGGAGGAGCGAAAGAAAAATGATTTTGGTCGGAATCTCAACAGAAGGCGTTCGTAGAATTGAAACATCGCCTCTACTCTGCCCCAGTGCTCACATTACCAGACTTGCAACAACCATTTGAGATCGAGACATATGCCTCTGACTATGCTATTGGGGCAGTTCTTACTCAACACGGGCATCCAGTGGCATATCACAGTGAGACACTATTCGACACAGTCCGCAAGTATCCCACTTATGATAAAGAAATGTATTCCATTGTGCAGGCTTGCTGCCAATGGAAGCATTGCATTTTGGAGAAGGAAACGATCATCCACACAGATCACCGACCCCTGTAGTTCATACAGATACAAGGGAAGTTGCAGAACGATCACCATCATAAGTGGTCCACATATCTGCAACAATTTTATTTGAACATCAAGTATAAGAAGGAATACACCAATAATGTTGCAGCCTGCCTCAGCCGACCATCGATCGTGGTGCTAACCACTGTTCTCGACTCTTGTGGGCACGAGACTTCTGATTGGTCGCTTCTCTACAAGAGCAATTCGGAATTCGGCCACACATACAAGACACTTTTGGAGGGTACGTAAGTTCCAAATTTTCACCTCCAGGATGCACTGCTATGTCACTTGGGACACCTTTGTGTTCCTTCAAGCGAGCATGCCAAGATGATTTAGGAAGCACACTACAGTCGAGTTGCTGGGAATTTCAGGGTCGAGAAAATAGTTGCAGTACTGCAAAAGTATTTCTATTGGCCGAACCTTCGACGGGATGTTGGGAAGTACCTCAGATCCCGCACTGCTTGCACCATTGCCAAATCGACCATCAAGAAGCAAGGCCTCTATACTCCGCTACCTACCCCTAGTTGACCTTGGGAATCCATCTCCATGGATTACATGTCGGGCCTTCCTTCTACTAAGCATGGAAACGACTGTGTTTTCGTGGTCATCAATAGATTCTCGAAGATGGCCATTATGTCGGCCTACAAGAAGAATATCACAACAAAAGCCATTGGTAAACTCTTCTTTGAACGAGTGTGTGTGCACTTTGGGATCCCACTGTTTATCATCTCAGATCAGGACAGCAGGTTCCTCAACATATTTTGGTCCAACCTCTAGTCAATGCTGGACAATAAGTTCACCAAGTCCACAACTTTCCATCCCCAAACTGATGGCTAGATAGAGGTCGTCAATTCAAAGTATCCACGCACATGGGATGAGAGCCTTTCCCATGTACAACATAGTTATAATCGGGCTCTCCATAGCTCAACCGGCCACAACCCCTTTCACGTGGGCCTGGGGTTCAAGCCACTATGGCCCATTGACGTAGCCATGCCATTTGGTGCTACTCAGGCCAATTCGGCTCATGTCCAGTTTGAATCTAACATAGCAAACAACTTCATTGAGCACATTCAACATATCTGCTAACAGGTTCATGACATATTGGATAGAGCCAATGCTAAGGAAAAGCATCGACATGATCAACATCGGGTGCCACACAACTTCCAGGTGGGCGACAAAGTGTGGCTACATTTGCAGGAGTGGCTCACTGGACCCCACCGCAAGCTTTGCCCGTTCTGATATGGGCCGTACACCATCACCAAGGCTGTAGGGAACAATGCCTTCGTGCTAAGTATTCTACCATTCCTTGGTCTACACCCTGTATTCAATGTGGACCGCCTTTGACCCTACTTCCCACCTATACTGGACACCTCCGACATTGCAGAACAACTCAAACCCACAGAGTTAAACCCAGACTGCATGGAACAGGCCACCACAGATTGCATCATGGACATGAAAATCAATAACACTTGCCAGCAGAAGATCCAACTGTATCGGGTTGTCAAAGTTGGCCAACTCTTGCACCAAGGCAAGTGGTTCACCACAAACCAAGTTCAGTAGAAGTTTCCTCATCTCATGGAGGAAATCAATGCAATGGGGACCATTGCTTCCTAAGGGGGGAGGAATGATCTAGGTGGATATTGGTGGCCACCTGCCTATTCCACTTGGAGACCCACCATTTTTTCTTTCAGTTTCCTCAATTATCGCACAATTTATTATTTTTAGCAGTTTTTCAGGTCCTGAACTTCCAGAGCCGTTTTGAAGCCCTAAACGACGTTTTTTTGGGAAAACCCATGTTGCTCACTCAAAAGTTGTAGTCCTCGGATATGTTGGAAATACTGAGAGGGGGGTGAATCAGTATTTCTTTTCAATTGATAGTTTTACCAGTTAGATCACTTATATTTAGAACACAAAATGGATAATGATGGAATAAATGCTTTATTAATTTCTCTTCTTTACAATAAATCAAGTACAATAATAGTATAGGGCTTCAATCCTAGATGAAGACTCCAATCTTCCAGGCTCCAACCTGTATTGTGCCAAGCACCGACTTGGGCTTTCCAAGGCTCCAACCTTGTCAATTTGAGGCACCAACCTCTAAGGCTCCAACCCTATCTCTAGTACAGGCTCCGACCTAGTTTCTTGAGGACTCCAATCCTCTAGGGCTCCAACCTTATCTTCCAAGGCACCGACCTTGTCTCTATGAGGCTCCAACCTCTTGGGCACCAACCCTCAACTTCACTTCGTCAAAATATGTTTCGGTTATTCTTCACGGCTCCCAATGTCTTCTTCATCGAGCCCTACCAATCTTCTGCAATGCCATCACTTAGTCTCCACGTAACTTTATCAATGACAACCTTGTCTTATCATGAAGGTGTCTCCACAACTCTTCATTTCACCCAAACAAAATCTTCAAGGTCACCTCATGATGGTTTCAGCAACACATCATGGTTTCCAATAATCCTTCAAAGTGTCTTCAATATGTTGCCCCAAGAACTCTCCAAGGGCATCTTCAGCAATGCTCAAAAGTTGCTTTTAGACCTGCACAACAGTTCTTCAAAGCTCCAAGATACTTCTTCCAAGATGCCTCAAGATGTCTTCACAACGGTTCCTCTAAATGCTTCACAATGTTTTCAACCAAGGGATGACTTCAATGGTTCTTCAAGGACTGCTATATAACAAAACTTCTGCTTTAATAATCTCCCTTGATCCCAAAATACTGTCCTCAATAAGTTGCTCTTCAAGACCTGCTTCAAGAAGTCTTCAAAGCAATGTCTGATGTACTGCTCTCAAACAATGCTCAAATCAGCTGTACCAAGATTAGCCTTCAAAGCAAGTCTTCACAAGTTCAAAAATAATCCTTCAATTTGTCATAATGAAAATGTTTCAAAGTAGCTGTCAACCCTAGTTTGCTCCTAGCTGCTTCTACGACAATTTCAAGATGTCCACAACATACTGCTCTAAGGCTTCTAGTTTTTGTCTAGAAAATGCCTTCAAGAATGCTCTAACAACCTGCTACAATAAGCCCCTTCAAAATATGCTTCAAGAGGTCACCAACTATGCTGGTCCTTTCCAAACATGTTTTTATAGTCTCTGACTTTAATACTCAAATATCAATCAGGTTTCTAACAAGACTAAGTCTGCTACAGCAACAAATTCCAACAAGTGCTAAAAGAAATATTCAAGGCTGCTCCTTAAGTTTGCTCTCAAAGGTATCAGTATGCTGCTCCAAAAAGTCTTCAATAGTCTGCCCTCAAAGGATGCTCAATTACCAACTACAGTTTTCAACAAATTATGATCAATCTGCAAGGTTGAACTTCAAAGGGACAAGTCTGAATTTCTCACAGATCTGAACTGCTGATATTTTCCACAAATCTGCAAAAGAGGGTCTCCACAAAAGAGAGTCTACACAGTTCTGAAGTATATTCTTATTCACCACAGGTCTGCAATCAAACTCACTGTGTTTTTTTAAGACTTAATGCTAGTCCAAAACACCGAGCTCCCTTATGTCCACTTGTTTAAGGACTGTAACTATATATTGTTCTTGAGCTGGAAGAATAGAGGAATCTTTGCCCCAAACTATAATTTTTAGTCCTCCTCGACCTCTGTCCTGCTCCTGTGATTTCTCTCTGAAATGATCACTGAATTTTTTATGGTGAAATGAAGTGTTGGACATCAATTTATACTAGATTTCGACCTTTAATAAAGAGACACTTCTCTTGGAGGGAGGCCGACATGAATGTCTGAGTGTAGGTCGGTTAGGCTTAAAAAATTATTATTTTTAAACTTAAAAAATCATTTTCTCACACACTGCTAGGAGTTTCAAGGCAAGTAAAGACTCGTTAGAAAGGGAAAAATATACTCTACAAGATGTTATAGGATCCATTTTGAAAGGTTGCCTCTAAGGTGGTGAAAAACATTTTTCTTTGTGACTGCCCTTGAATTATTTAGTGCAGAAAATGATTAGGACAGTATGGCTTCTTTGTTTGGTTCTCCATTGTTTGTTTGGTTCTCCATTGTTTGTCTTCTCCATTATTTGGCTTCTTCATCATCATAGGAACATGTAGGACATCCACGTCATCATGATAATGTCCAGCAATGAGTGCATAACCCATGTCATCACATAATGGTGCAGTGATATGTTATAGTGCAGCATTATTAGGAGAAATCCAAAATAGTCTTCCAACCCTCAAATGATCTCCAACCATGATCATCATATTTCATCATCAAGTATCAAAGTGTATGACATCATCACATGACATCAAGGGTTAAGATCTAGATTATCAAGTGCATGCAACATTAGATCAAGGACTTCTTAGGGCTTCTTTCATTAGTGGTTTGACTTCTTCGTGATTTGACATCTTCATATATGGCATGACATCATCATCTTGAACCAGACATCTCAAGAGAATTGACATCTCGGTTAATGCCATATTGACATCAATGACAACCTTGACCAACATGATAGATCTTTCTAATGAGGTATTGAGCACATCGAACCGAGATCGTATGCCAAAGTTACATCCTGGGAAGTTGATGTACCAATTTACCAAAACGGGGCCCATAGTTTTGGCACTTCATCCCCTAGGGTTGGGTTTTTGGATGTTTAGGGTTTTCCATTGTTTCTCAATAATAAATAGGCCCTCAAACCTCATTGTAACACAGTTCAGAGGCCTGTAGCCACCACATCTCTTCTCAGAGATAAGCTACCAGCGCCTTAGCTAGTTTATTTCCATTCTGTCTGTAAACAAATTTCAGCGCTTTGATATTAATGAAATGAAGTGTTATTTCCACTGTATTTTTGTATTTATGGTTATATGTGTATTCTGTTGCATTCCTGCATAAATCCGGCTCAAACACCACCCAAAATTTTGGTTATATTCAAAATTTTCGGTCCCCCTCTGTTCGCTTAGCCCATTGAGGTTTTGATTTGGTCTCTGTTTGGTTGATCTCCCCATGAGCTTTTCTTACCGAACCCTGTCACTGCGCCCATTCATACGATGCACACGCACCCACTTGTCTTGCTTCCTCAAGCTAGCTAGGGTTTTGGCAGGTAGTTGTTGTCGAGAGTTATCTTGTCATCAACCTGTATTTGCAAGAGTGCTTTCCCATCGCCCATATTGTGCATGCACCCTTACGCTCTCCGTTAGGGTTTGGAATATGGTGGTCCTTTCTACATGTTATAAAACCCTAAGTTATCATA
Source organism: Pinus albicaulis (assembly GCA_034641835.2). Taxonomy (NCBI): domain Eukaryota; kingdom Viridiplantae; phylum Streptophyta; class Pinopsida; order Pinales; family Pinaceae; genus Pinus; species Pinus albicaulis. Next base: position 493,661,826 of record CM076575.1, on the reverse strand, counting down.
GCCATGAATCAAAGGTTAAAGCCTCACTCTCTCAAATTTCACTTTGGCGCATATTAATCTGCTTTCTCTCCACCAGGTTTTTAAGGACTCGTATCCATCATACACATGAATATGGGAATTATTTTACCAAACTAGGGTTTGTTTATGAGTGAGAGAGTAAGCCTCCAAAGCCGTACATTGCGTTTCATATGTTAATATTGGAAGGAATGTCTGAGCATTCAAGTCGAGTCATGATGGTTTGAAAAGTCACCCACCAAACTCTAGTATAATCCGCGCAAGATTTACTTAGGTTGAAGTTAATTGGATCATGCTCGATAAAGCCCTACTTAGTGTATGGCTAAATTATGTAATTTAATTGATAACCTCACCTTTATATTGCAAATATAAAATAACATTGGATGTTGACACCCTAGAGTCATAAAGGATTGATTGGTATATTGATATTTGAATTATTATATACTGTGGCTCATATCTTCTTGAAATATGGCATGCAGGTCCAACCATACCATGCCGGGTCGAAGTATGCCATAGAATGGAGGGTTATTCGAGAAAGAACAAAAGGAGTGACAAATTCGAATGTGATGAGTACAATAAGAACGAGGCCGCAATTTTTATAAATATTGTGCATTGAGTTGAGAACATGACGCCAGACACGCGCCTTAAAAAGATTTTGCAAGCCATACATTTTGATGATGGTCCTATTGCAAACAAGAGCCCACCCATACTAAGTTGAATCAGAGCGTAGAGGTGAATAAAGCGATTTTGGAAAGCGTGCGATGTCGTCCGAGGTCATAGTTGCCCCTGTGAGGAATGTATTCCATCTTGAGAATCAACGACAAAAGTGTCAAATTGCCAACTCTGTGAATCTGCTCGACTTTTTGTGTATGATTCAAATCGATCAAGTAGCAGGAACTCAGTGATCAATTGCTTGGTTAGAGGGAAACCGAAATTTTCTCAAGCTCAATTGCTGTTGAAATAACATTGACGAGTTCGTTTCTTATCGATCTTCTTGCCGTTAAAAAAAATAAGTGTAGGTTATGGAATCAGTGGGTGCAAGTCGCCATTTATCCATTGCATTAATAATGCTGAAGCCCTTGCATTAGAAGATGGTAATAACGAGTTTGTGGCTGTGGGAACAAGTTTTTGGCTGGCCTTGGTACGCTTGCAACATTTAGCAACGTTGTTAGCTTTTTCAACTACTGGAATTTCAAAACATTCCAAAGTTACTTGGCAAAGCTAAGGGGCGACTTATGGCATTGGTGCTTAGTCGCAACCATGACAGGCAATGACACGCACTCGAGAAATATGACCTTTACTGGGAAGTGCGACTGGATTCAAGACGATAATTCACAAAACTATGCCTGGGAACACCAATTGCTATGCATCCTGACACATAATGCAGTTATGAGAACTCTCTCGGGGTCTCCCCAATCGCAAATCACGGTTGCAAGGTATAACGGTGAACGTGACCCACCCTCAGATGCGACTGCGCGACCCCTCCCAAGGTCACTAAGTCGCAAAATCTTACCCAGAGGTGTCTGTGTGACTTCTCCTTCTCTGCGACTTGGCGACTTGTATATACTGCGCCATGCTTCACGTTCCAATAATGCTGGCAACATTGATGAGCTCAGACCTGTTGAAAATTCATGGGCATTCTGCATTTGCCAACACATCACTGTACAGGGGACAATTCATCGTGCGTCACAATTTTGAGGAATGCCCATGGTACCAACATGCTTACGTCTGTGATAAACAAATGGGTCTGTAATAGATACAACTCAATGACAATTCCGGAAGGTGGCAAGGGCCGGTGCAACTTATCCTTCATGCGACCCTACAACCCATCAGTGTGTTAGAAAGTCACATTTTCCAGTTAATTTCATAAGTCGCATCGAGGAGTCCCAACTAGCAGTGCGACCTTCCTATCGCGACCTTGCGACCTCTCCCAAGTTGTCAGGTCGCAGAGTCAAGCCCAGTGGAGAGCTCACAATCGACGCGACTCTACCTTGGTCCCGACTATGCGACCCCCCTCACCAGAATTGCGACCCCAACAAAATATATCTTTGTCATGTTGTGAGATGGAACGTGCTACTCCCGTCAACTAACTCATTGAGCTATAAAGTTGAATTGATCACTGGTATCGAAGGATGTCTTGGGATCTATTTCAACCTTTCTCATGTGCCCATCACAAGCCTGCCTCCCTAATGTTGGTGCTCAGAGGATGAGAGGATGATGCCCCATGCATAAGAAGGATATGCCTTAGTCGATGGGAAAGTTCAGGCAATGCAAGGTTGAGGGGTTGTAAAGGGTCTTGCTATTCAATAATGGTGGCAAAGGAGTGTTATTTGACGTGCAGGTGAGGTTTAAATCACAATGGCAGGCATGCTCAAATGACATAAGGTTTAACACCCTGGAAAAAACAACACCCATCATACGCAGCAAGGGTAAAAGAGTGTAGAAGGTTACATGATAATGATGACCCAACCATGCAAAGAAAGCGACCATTGGGGTCACTTTAGTGCCAAAATATTGCGCATATTGATGCACAAATTTGTGATTGCAAATGTAAAAGAAATTTCAAGGCCGATTGAAGTTGCAGAGAAAGATCCTCATCTCATATGCAGATGCTTAAAGACAAATTGATAACCAGCATGAACAATGTTGCGAAGATACATGATCATGGTCAACAACAGATATTGAAGTCTAACTAGCTTCAAGACAGAAGAAGGATGGGTTAATAACAACAGACTAAAGCTTTGTGCCAACCGTCAAGGTGGATGGCTCCGACAATGGGAATGCTTAGGCTGAAATAAAAACATCACTATTGATGTTTCGATGGGGTCAGCTGCGAACATTTTAGACCCTGGGGAAAACTCTGTGAAGACCACACTATGTCCCAGAAAGGGACTATGCAGGGGTCCAAATTTATTATTTTTTAAATCACTCTTTCAGTTTGAATGTGTGCCCAACATCATTTTTTATTATAAAGACACATGATCCGTGTTATTTGTTGCAGGTAGAAGTTGTCGATGTGCATGGCAAAAGCTAGGGGTTTCTTTGGCAAGCAAGGCAGCTCCTTACAAAACCCCAAGAACCTCACTAGAAGCTCAAAGACGCATTTATCACCTAGTCATATGTACAAGACTAATGTGCAAGAAAAGACATCATGTTTTGCAAGGTTTGAGCTCTCCAAAAGAGAAGTGTAAAAGGGGAAAACCCTAGGTCGCGACCTCCCAGGTCAGTGGTCGCAAATAGCCTCATGTCGTAGATGACCCCATGTCGCAAATGACCTCGGGTTGCAAGTGGCCCTAGTCACAAGCCAGCTCAATGGTCGGGGATATACCAAGAGTCAATGGCAACTCAAGAGTCACTTCAGCCTATATGTACGACTTCAGGAAAACGAAAAAGGGCTTTTAGCACCTGAGCTAAAGCTAGGACGAGATAGCAAATTTGTGCTTGAGAGTTGAAGGCACTCAACTCTTGATATCTATTAGAGGGAGCTGTAGTGAGGCTAGGGTTTTGGTATCACGCATTGAGATGAATAGCCCATGTTCCACTATTGGGTTTTGACGAGTTGCAAGATATGTATTTGAAGTTGTAGCAACATTAATAAATTTATTCTCTTTTTTTTGGTACCGATTCACATGCTAGCTCATGGTGGTAGTACTAGGTGTCTAATATTTCGCCATATTTGTATGTGTGCTTTCATGCACGCAATTTGTTATGGACTGATTCATAGTGGTTGCATGTATGTTCTTCTTTTGAATCGGTGTTCACTTGTTTCTTGCCATGTTAGTGATCTATTGTGAACTACTTTGCAGTTAACTTCTGGCATGTTCTTTTTCATGTACGTCTGACTGGGTCTTGGCTCACCGATCCCTCTAATGGCGTATCCCCTTTTTATTGCTGCTTAGACTTGTATTTCTGTGGTTTGTCAATCTTGGGCTGATTTTGTTCCGCTGATTGGTCATTTCACCCTTGTCTCTGGTTCATCACCTTCTCATCCGACAGCCAAGAGCGAAAACACTTATGGCGGCAGCCAAGCCCACATACCGGATGGGGCTCCTATCCCAAACGGTTTGAGGTCTAATTGGGATCTCTCATTGGGGAGACCCCCTTGTTGTTGTTGGTACAATGTTGCTCGTCAACAAGTTCAAAGAAAGTGAAGCAGTCCTCATCTATGGAATTTATTGTTGCTAATGCTAAGGAAATAGGGATTGGGAGTGAGACTGAGAAGGAGAAGAACTTTTAGTTTGAAGAAGGCATTGAAGTGGAAGGAGAGGAGCTGACTGAAGACAAAGCTAAAGAATGTTGAGATTTGTAGCTTGGGAGGTATTCCAAACCCTAGGCTAGTGGGTTTTGGAGGAATTGGCATCATGAGGGCACTTGTGGGCTAAGAACCCAAGCATGTGGATTTTGCCCCAAAGAAGTTGGGTCAAAACTTAGTTTGACTTTTATTGGTTTGACTGATGGAAGTGATAAAGGACCTCTAGAGGAACTAGGGGCAGTGAAAATCATCGAGGTTCGACGTCTACAAAGAGAGTTATGAATTTTTATGTTTTAGAGTGTGGTTATGGTGGCTAAAGTGACAAGTCGGCCTAATTGGAGGAGTGCCCTTAAGAGCTAATGTCACACCACACATGAAACATATAAATTGAGGTGAAGTGGAGGTTATTTACACACATCCAAGGAGCAATACATCACAAGAGTTCTATGATCTAGCCGCGGGAAGAAGGGACTCCAAGCGGAGGAGGAATAGGGTCGCCGTTTGGTAGACCAAATTCAGGGCAGAAGGCCGCAGGATAGAAGGTGAGAACAAGGCTGTTCTGGGAACTATTTTGTAGTTGTTTCTCTCTCTGTTTTTGTGCCGAGTTTCCTATGTCAATTGCAGAAGTTTGTATCTCATTTTAGGAGGGGTCGAAACGCCTAGGAGCTACCCTCACACTAGGCCGCAATAAATGAAGGGACAACATAGTTGAGAAGAGGGAATGCAAGTGTTTAGGGAGGTTTTGAAGCATGTTTTAGGGCTACTATTGTGCCTATTGTACAAGTATGCCATCTTCTTGAGTTGATGATTTGCTATAGGATGTTGTTCTAGGACAGAGTTGGAGTAGCCAAAAGAACAAGAGTTAGGAGGGTTGTAGTGGCTTGCTCCAAACCCTAAGTGTAGGTCATTGAAGGACAAATGAGCTGCTAGGAGAGACAGATTTGACGTAAGCTCAGGACTGATCCTTGAAGGATGAAGGAAGGAGATCAAGGGAGAAGCACATGAAGACACTAGTGGGAAGGAAGTCCCTAAGAATTGCGTCCTTGAAGGACGAAAGAGCAGTTAGTTGGGCAAGAAATCCCAAAGGCGTTGACAAACAACATTGGGCAGTTGAGAGTTGTGAACAACTCGACAGGAGTCTTGATGTGTTGATGTGTTCAAGGACTAATGATAGGCTAGAGAGTAGGTGGAGTCGTGTTTAGTGACCTTAACAGAGCTGGTTCATTAATAGAGGCAGGTTGGAGCTGTTGCAAATCAGAGACGAAGGACTGGGCAGGTGTGTTAAGGGTACGATCGAGAGGAGATGAGGGAGCACACTACATCAGCCAGAGGGTCAATGTATCTTGTTCAGTGTAGATTGGTTGTTGAAGTGATTGACACCAAACCCTAGTTGTGTATTCTTGTATCAGTGGATGTATGAGGGCCATTATCGCTGGTACGGGAGCCCTATATTGTTGCATTATCAGTTTCTTAATATAACGAAGTTGGGTTATTCAAAGTAGTAAAAAGTTGTCTATTTTGTGCACTAGTAGATTTATTGTTGTATATTGTGTGAAAATTTCAGAATATTACTTTATGCAAAAACCCTATTGTTAGATCTGGTTATACTTCTCCTACTTAATCAAGTTATAAATGCTGAAAATTCAGATTAACATCGAAGTAAACACAAAAGACTTTCACCGATTAAGATCTATGCAAAAATACATGCACACAGACAAAGTGACACACAATATTTTCTGGACAAATGTCCTCGAAAAAACCCAATGCAGGAAAGCCAGTCTTCTGGCTGCTGGAGGGTTTATATTATTAAGTAGTTTTTGATACAACAAATCTGGGTACCTTACTTGTTAACCCGATAGAGAAAAATAGATCTGCAGCTAACCAGTTGTTCTAGAGACTAAAAACTTGACTGATCCACACCCTCAAACGGGATTTACAGGACTCGACCACTTTCTGCCTCTAGCTACGTCAGCCCTGCCCCTGAAGTCCCGACGTCAGCCCTGCTAGCCTTTGCATGCATTTGCGCCGGCCTGGAGAGGGATGCGTAACCCCAGACTGGGTGACGCAGTCCCTACGTTGCCCTGGATTGCCTCTGCGTAACCCTGTGGGCCTCCTGTTGGCTCAACGCTGCCCTTTTTGGGCCTGTGTAGCGGCTAAAGTCCTCTGCGTTGCGCAACTGCTGCTGCTGCCCCTACTCCTTAGCGTTGCTCCTGGTTGTTGCCTCTTTGCCTGTTGCTGATTCTTGGCACTGGGATCAGATCATCCCCTTAGCCAATACTACCCCTCTCCGCAGCTAAAACACTTCTGAAAATTCTTAGCAAACCCGCCATAGAATTTCAGCTTAGTCTTAGTGCTCTGCCTCCGTGTGTGTGTTCTCCAACAAACTCCAAGCGTTTTCTTTATAATTTCTCGTTGGGAAACCAACGACCATGATCTAACCTTGAATCGATTGCTAAGATTAAAAGAAAGCTTGATCCGTGTGACTTGAGTCATTTCTATCACATGTTTTAATTAATTACCTTTAATATTTTAATTTTCCTAAGTTAGACTTAGGGTCCTTAATTAAAATATTAATTAATTAATTATCTCCCAAACTGGATGGAATTTCCCAAATCCCTTTCTAGGTCTTGGAGATCTCATGTACTCTAGTCCCTCCACAAATTTTGGGAGCTCGAGCACATCCGATGTTACCCCAACACTAAAAAAACTCAACATATTGTTCCGCTATGCAAAGTGGTTTGTTGTGATACTTGGATTGGTAGCGTCAATGATTGTAAGATTCTAACCTAGACTCTAGTATCGTAGAAAAACAACAAAGAACAGGGCACATTGACTCCCATAGAGGTAATTGAGGATGTAGAAATAAAGATGAAGGGAAGGAAGTGATTAAAGAGGGAGAGATGCGTTTAACATCACTTTACATGGACAAAGGGTCTAGTTAGAGGTATGGCTTGAGCCCATATCTGACTTTGACACTAGATGATATTAAGAAGAATTTATGTAATTTTTGACACTAGACGATTGGGAATTGCCTAAAAGTTAATGGGTGAGGTCTTGCATGGAATGGTTTATCTAATGATGGAGTCGTCTATGGGGCAAAGGTGAGTTTGAATAGAAATAGCAAATGTTAGTGATTTGAAGATGGAGATGTCACCTATATAGTGTCGAAGCTCGAGTCACAGATAATTTATGTAGACTAGTGGCTGACAACAGTAGAGATTGCAATGAAATTTTTTGGGTTGTGACATTGGTCGGAGATGTTGAAAAATGTAACTAGGTTCGCTCTTTATAAATATATTTGAGTCATTATGTAATGTATTTGTGAAAAGGAGTTTTAAAATTGTTACAATGACTTATTAAAGCATGGGCTTCATGCTTGGGTCATCATTTTATTAGTGAAAGTCCCCATTGTGGACTCCTAGGATTAATATTGAGTCATTAGAGTCATTGTACATTTTATAAGACTGTTCTTGGGCTTTTGAATCATGTAAAAATATTTTTTTGAGTAAAAAATGAGTTATTTCACCTCCTACCATGTCGGCCTCAAGGAGATCAAGTCAGCCTCAAACTGGGAAATTCGACCTCACCAAAAGGCTATATATTGAAGCAATTCAAATTCATTTGGAATCACTCTCACATGTTCGATATCCTTTAGGAAGCTAGAAAAAAAATTGCGAAGTAGGAGAAGAAGTCTAAAAGGAGTGCGAGGTTGGCAAAGAAGGAAGGGAAGAAGAAAATCGAAGTTTGGGCTATCTCTCTCTCTCTCTCTCTCATGTGGGCTATTTTAGGAGATCGAAGTCTCCTTGTCAAATCGAAGTTGTTGCTGCTGCCAGTTGTTCCCTGTTGCTGCCAAGTCGAAGTTGTTGGGTTGAAGTGTTGTTGCTACTACAAGGTTGAAGGTATGGATCGAAGAGAGGCTGACTTGGTGTGGAGGAGGTTTGTGTCTAGGTTGAAGAGTCTCAGGAAAAACTATTGAAGGCAGAGATTTTGATTGCGTTTTCCCCAAGAGAGTGGTTTTTCCCTGGGCAGAGCGCCTAAATCTTGTGTGTCATGTTTTGTGATCTTCATACACGCATAATTTGGTAAATGCTTGATGAAAGATAATATAATAAAGAAGTAATAGAAGCGAACATAATTCACAAGTAATTATCAAGAAAGAAGAAATCAAACCCTAATCTACTTGCATTGATTTCTCAACATGGAATTAGAGCTAATGTCAAAGAAGGTTGGCGATCATTCTGTTGGCTCGAAGGACATGGTTACTCTCTTTGTGACAAGTTATATAAGAATGGGATGCAATACTGTAGAAAGTTGGATCAAGAAGATCTTCCACTACTTTTTCAACAAGGTCAAGAATCAAGTGTTCTTGGATGCTCTTACAGGTTCTCTTAGTGATGATAATGGATGGATTATTGATAGTGGAGCATCAAGACAAATGACAGGAGAAAGTAATCAACTTCACACTCTATCGAAGGAACCATCTTCTCATGCAGTGGAATTGGGAGACAACAAAAGCTAGCTGTTAGAGGTCTAAGATCAATATCTTTGAAGCTGGAAAATGGAGCTAAGCTAAACCTCAAGGGGATAGAGTTGCTTTTGTTGATGGAATAGTTTTGGTTTGGGGAAAAGAATCAAGTATCGATAAAGCTAGGGTTATTGGAGTTCGTGAAGGAAGCTTATATAGAGTCATTACACCATCTCCTCAAGCTTTGGTTCATATGGAAATCAATCCCATTGAGCTATGGCATAGGAGATATGGTCATCTACATTACAAGGGCATTCTTACTCTTAATCAACTAGTTCATGGCATCCCCAATATCAAAGAAGATCATGAAGGAGTTTGCAAGGGATGCTCTTTGGGTAAACATACAAGAAAACCATTTTCAAATAGTGAAACAAGGTTAGAGTCATTACACCATCTCCTTGATCTTTGGTTCATATGGAAATCAATCCCATTGAGCTATGGCATAGGAGATTTGGTCATCTACATTACAAGTTCATTCGTACTCTTAATCAACTAGTTCATGGCATCCCCAATATCGAAGAAGATCATGAAGGAGTTTGCAAGGGATGCTCTTTGGGTAAACATACAAGAAAACCATTTTCAAATAGTGAAACAAGGTCTAAAGAAATATTAGACCTCATTCATTCTGATGTGTGTGGATCCATGTCTGACAAATCACTTGGCGGTCATCCTTACTATGTAACATTCATAGATGATCATTCTAGAAAAATACACGTCTAAATAATTGATTGCTTATTGTAAAGAAGCAGGAATTAAGAGGGAGCTCATTATTCCTTACTATCCAGAACAAAATGGAGTGGCTGAAAGAAAGAACATGTCAATTTAAGAAGGTATTCGAACAATGTTCCTTGATCAAGACTTACCAAGATTCTTATGGGGAGAAGCAACAATGACAGCGGTATACATTCAAAATAGAAGTCCTCATAGAATTCTTGAAAACATGACACCTGAGGAAGCATTCACAGGAAAGAAGCCGAGTGTAGATCATCTCTGAATCTTTGGGAGTCTTGCCTACATCCATGTTCCAAAAGGCAAGTGAAACAAGTTAGATTTTCCAAGCATCAAAGGAATCTTCGTTGGCTATAGTCTCTCCCTGAAAGCATATAGAATCTACATCAAGGAAGGAAGACATATTGAAGTAAGTAGGGATGTCATATTTGATGAAAATCATGCCTACAAAAGATCCAAGGATATACCTATTGATTCTGATGACGAAGACATACCTATATTCGAAGAAGAAGAATAAGTACACCACGACAATCCCACTACGATTCAAAAAGAAGAAGAAGGACCAAGTGAGCCTATTCAACCTGTGATCATACTGACCACTAGGAAAATGCCAATTTGGTTAAAATCTACCCTTGAAAATGCTGAAGGACATGAAGCTTTGAAAGGAACCTTTAGAGAAAGAAAAAGGCTGAAGAGATATTCTGGATATGCTGCATATATAACAAAACTAATTGAAGCTAAACCATCTACATTTGAAGAAGCTGCTCATCAAGAGGTTTGGAAGATGGCAATGCAGGAAGAATATCAATTCATCATGAAGAATGGGGTTTGGGAAATTGTTCCTAGACCTAGTGATAAATTAGTTGTTACCTCTAAATAGATTTATAAGATCAAGCATGCTGGTGATGGAAGTATAGACAAATACAAAGTCAGATTTGTTGCAAGGGGTTTTTCTCAAAAGGGAGGCATAGATTATCCATCAAATGGATGTGAAGACAACAATTATGAATGGGACCATTGATGAGGAAGTATACATTGAACAGCCTGAAGGCTCTGAGGTAAATAATAGAGACACTCATGGATGCTGACTCAAGAAGGCCCTATATGGTTTGAAGCAAGCACCTAGGGCATGGTATGCAAGAATGGATGCATACCTTCTAAGAATTGGGTTTGTGAAGAGTACCGATGATCCAAATCTCTACATCAAGGTTGAGGATAATGAGCCAGTAATTATTGTACTATATGTGGATGATCTATTCATCACTGGTGTGGAGCAAAGAATTCGAGAATGCAAAAAGATGTTAGTAGCTGAATTTGAGATGAAGGATCTAGGACTAATGCCCTATTACCTGGGTCTGGAAATATGGAAAAAACCTGAGAAGATATATTTGGGGCAAGCAAAGTATATCATCAAGTTGTTGTAGAAATTTGGGATGATGGATTCCTAGCCCATGACTACTCCTATGATCACCAATCTCAAGAAGTTGAGGAGATATGACTCAAGTCTCGTAGACCCTACCTCCTATCGGAAGTTGGTAGGTTCTCTGATGTATTTGGTAAATACTAGGCTGGATATATGTTTTGTTGCAAACATTCTTAGTCAGTTTCAGTTGGAGCCTCGTCGTGATCAATGGATAACTTCCAAGCATATATTGAGATATCTTCGTGGCACTATACATCACTGCCTAAAGTATGATATCAAGGAAGTAGAGTTGATTGGCTTCACAAATTTTGATTGGGGTGGCAGTGAGACCGATGGAAGAAGCACTATAGGTGGATGCTTTAGTCTGGGAGCTGCTATGGTGCTATGGATGAGTAGGAAGCAAGATCCCATTGATTTTAGTAGTGTTGTGGCAGAATATGTGGCTACATGTGAAGTAGGAAAACATGCTATATAGTTGAGGAAGCTTCTGACAGATTTGTTTGAGAAGCCTCTATGTCCTACTGTAATATTCCAATTTAACAGTCAGGTAATTGGAATATTAATTTTGATTAATTTTGGCATTTCCTAATGTTGGGCGGAAATAAAGTAGGTAGGGAACCCCCAAATAATAATTAAGCCAAATAAAGTCTTTTCCTAAAGTCCCTAAGGGAAAATTGCAGCTTTAGTGGTGGGATTGGCTAGAAGAGGCACGAAAAGGACAGTGGCAGCGTAGAAGAGGGATTGGAAAATTATTGGCCTTAGGTGGCAGCGTAGAAGAGGCACGAAAAGGACAGTGTGGGATTGGCTAGAGAAAGGCAGCACATGATTGGCCAAAAGAGAGGTAGCGCAGGCCAAGATGGGGCCCGAGGAATACATTGGGCCTCAATGGACAAAAGGAAGAAGGAAAGGCTCATTTTGGTATTCATTCATCTTATTTTCTCTTTGTATTTTTGATTGACCACGCTTGAGCCGAAGAGGCAAGTCTACAATGTTGTTTAGCACTTGAGTTCTTGAGGCAGAGATCTCAACCTCTGCCTTGGGGGACTTAGAGTGCCCGCTCAGGAGAGGAGTCCTACATTTTGGTGAGAGAATTACACAGCAACAACAACAGGAAGAGAGTAGCCCCTTCAGGATTGCGCAAAGGCAGAGTAGACTGCACAGTGATTGCGCAATTCAGTTTAGTGTGGGTGTTGGGAGTGAGGAGAGCAGAGGAGTTTCAGCTAGAGGATTTCGAGGGGAGGCTAGCCACCTCTTACCAGGGATTTCTATAGAGTTTTGAGGGAATCTTTCTAGAAGTTCAGCAAGGAGACTAATTTCCCTAGTAGAGTAGCATGTGAATCCCAAGGGGGCTATTTTCTGTGGTCGTAGTTTCTGGAAATCCTTCGCGGGTTTTTGTGGGTTTATTGAGGAGAGTCCTGTGTGATTCCTCGACTTTTCGAGCAAGGGAGTGGCAACTCTAGCCTCGTTAAAACTCCAAAGACATCCAATAGCAACATTTTCTCAAGTTAGGTGGCACAATGATTGAGCCACGTAGTGCCATTCGCACAGAGAGTTTTGCTTGGATATGAGTTGCCCTTCAGCCTTCCGAGTAGCCCAAAATCTTTTCAACTCCACACTTGTACTCTTTCCCGACATATTAATAAAATGGCCGAGTATGGATTTTTGGGTCCAAATTCTTTGTTTGATGGTGAACTTATTTTTTACGTAGCTTTCGAATCTATTTTGTTGTATATTACTGCCAAATCCCAATTTGGGATATTACACTCGTTGTGCTGTATCTGGTGACAACCAAAGTTGCATTAAGATGTCTGGAGAGCTCGTGTTTCATGCTAGGACGAAGCATCTCAACAATAAGTTCCACTATATTAGGAACTTGGTGCAAGATGGGATCGTGAAGCTGGAGTATGTCCCGACAGAAGATCAGGTAGTTGTCATACTAACAAAGTCTCTTCCTTATAAGAAGTTTGAATATCTTAGAAACATGCTTGGTTTAATAGATATTGTTGATCTTGTTGATAAAAATTTGGAAGAGATTTGTTGAGGCTTTGTGAGTGAAGCATTACCTGGGAGGACATCAGGCAAGCACTGTGTGTTGATATCTAGATCCCGAAGTAGGGGAGGTGGCATTGGCTTAGAGCTCTGACCTCGGATATGCACCTGGATCCCTAAGTAGATGGTTAGCAAGTAAGCTTGATGGTACCTAGAGAGGCGGAAAGCTTTAGTCCATCTTAGTCCCACCTGGATAGATTTCCCTGGTCAAGAATCTATTCCATGGCAATGCGGTGCCTAAACTATTGGAGACCTTGGATAGATTTCCCTAGTCAGGAATCTAGTCCATGGCATTGCGGTGCCTAAACTCTTCATAGTTCATATAGTTTGAGATCTTCCTTGTACTTGTTATGAATACCTCCCTAGTTAAGAGGGAGTGTTGAAAAAAGTAACTAGGTTTTGTCTTCATAAATATATTTGAATCACTATGTAATGTACTTGTCAAAAGAATTTTTATAATTGTTACAATGACTTATTAAAGATGGATTTCATGCTTGGGTCATCATTTTATTAGTCAAAGTCCCCATTGTGGACTCCTAGGATTAATATTGAGTCATTAGAGTCATTGTACATTTTATGAGACCCTTCTTGAGCTTTCGAATCATGTAAAAAGAATTATTTTTAAGTCAAAAATGAATTATGTCACCTCCACACCAAGTCGGCCTCAACGAGATCAAGTCAACCTCAAACTAGGCAATTCGACCTCACCAAAAGGCTATATATTGAAGCAGTTCGAATTCATTTGGACACACTCACTCTCACAAGTTCGATATCCAAGAAGAAGCTAGGAAAAAGTGCGAAGTGGGAGAAGAAGGCTAAAAGGAGTGTGAGGTTGGAAAAGAAGGAAGGGAAGAAGAAAATCAAAGTTTTGGGCTATCTATCTCTCTCTTGTGTGGGCTACTTTAGGAGATCGAAGTCTCTTTGTCAAATCGAAGATGTTGCTCCTACCATGTCGAAGTTGCTGGGTCGAAGTGTTGTTGCTGCTACAAGGTTGAAGAGAGGGTTGACTTGGTGTGGAGGAGGTTTGTGTCTAGGTTGAAGAGTCTCGGGAAAAACTATTGAAGGAAGAGATTTTGAATGGGTTTTCCCCTAGAGAGAGGTTTTTCCCTATCAGAGTGCCTACATCTTGTGTCTCATGTTTTTGTGATCTTCATATACACATAATTTGGTAATTGCTTGATGAAAGATAATATAATAAAGAAGTAAAAGAAGCCAACATAATTCACAAGTAATTATCAAGAAAGAAGAAATCAAAACCCTAATCGCTTGCATTGATTTCTCAACAAAGTAGAGAGATTTTGTCCTTTGACATTCCAATCTACTTACCATTGAGAAGGTAGGTAGATTTCGATGTCATCATATTTTTCGAAAAATAACACCGTTGGCATTGCAACACATGTATGAAATGCAACAAAATTCACCAAGGCAATGTCTTACAAGTAAGTTAAATGTGAAAAAGTTCAAGCAGAAGTTGGAAGAAATTAAATGAGGAAGTGCGTAAATATGAAAGATGCAAAATGAGATTCTAAGAGAATACGACAATGTGGAAATTTGAAACGCTAGGAAGTTAATATTAGAAAGGGAAAAGAAAAAGTAGAGACAAAATGAGAAAGTAAAGGAGGCTACAAGAAGTATATGACCAAGGCATGAGACTTCAAAAGAACATGATGAGGAGTTTGAAAGTGGTCATGTCAATACCATTTTCATCGATCATTGCACCCGGTAATAACAGAACAACGTATATCACTAACAATATTTTGTTGTGTAGTTTATTTTAGTGACTTGTACATGTGAATGAGATGATTATTATGTATTGGACATTGGTTATGGGTTGTTAGTGAGTTGGAGGTCATTATTGAGAAGTCCTTATTATGAAGTCTTCATTAGTAACATCCTCATAGGAAGTCATAATCAGATTTGAGTGAAGGACCTTAATATATATAAGATTCCTATTTTCTAACCGGGTGTTATCGTTACGTGTGGAATCATTATTGTATGTGTTTTATATGTCCATTTATGTTGATCACGTGCACATTATAAATAGAGATTGTTGTGTCGAATAAGAGCATAATGTCACTCGTCATCTCGAGAATATGGGTGTTGTTTCGATCTATTTATTTATGTGCACACATCTTGTGTTCTCTTTACGTTGTTTCAAGGTTTTAAACTCTGAATCAGGTTCCGAATTGGTCGAGGGTCAAGTCGACTTCAACTTCGACTCATACTTGGTATCAACTCGCACAAGCCTGTTTCAATGACTCGCCTTTGTAAAAAATACATTAAATATTTATTTTTTTATAAAAAAACATAATTTTAAAGATTTTCATTCATGTTTCCAAACACAAAGCATTAGAATATAGAGAGAAAACAACATATGATCAAAGTAGGCTCATGAATATATCCATTATATCAAAATGGCACCCAGTGCATTGTACAATACATGTAATATATAGAGATCAGAACAAAAACACATAACCAAGGAGGCTCTAAATGGCCTCTACAACAAAACATCACTAGTCACTACAAACAGACAAGGCAAGATCATCTGGCTCAGGCTTTGAATTAGAGGGGGAATCCCATGGCTTCTCCTCATCAAGATCTTCAATTGGAATTGTAGAAGTAGTAGCACTAGCACGTTGAGCCTGAGATAGATGAGCTATGCGCTTGCGTCGTGGCTGACTAGAGGAAGTGCCTGCGGCTGCAACTTGAGGACTTGGGGCTGGGTCTGGTATGAGTGGATCTGCATTTAGCTAAGCCTCTACTTGTAAATCGAAGTCAACACCAATATCCTCATCAGATTCAAACTCTCTTGGAAGACTCTCCACTATCCAATCTGTTGTTGGATCAATATCATCCAACACAATGGGATCGGAATCAGGGCTTTTTTCCAGCAATTGGTTGCGTCTTAGTCGGAGGTTGTATTAGACATAGACTAGATCCTTTAAACATTTTTTCTCCAAACGGTTTCTCTTCTTCGGTGAATCCACTCAAAGACAGACCAATTGCGCTCACACCCAGAAGCACTGCAAGTTTGATTCAAAATGCGGATTGCAAACTTCTACAATTAAGGACAATGGCTACCAAATGCCTCCTACCATTGTGCTGCAAAAAACATGGTTTTGTAATGAGTTTGAGTTAGCTCAACAAATTATATCCAACTTTCAAATTATAATTAATTTAACAAAATAATAAAATATGAATTTGAAAATTGAAATTCTTTGTTTACTTGGCTCATCTGATTCCCTTGCAATCCTTGCAAGGTTCTTGCCAAAGGTACTTGTGGCTCTGCTGAAGCAAGTGATTTGTATGTGTATACCTAGCTGGTCACTCTCCTTGGGGATCATGCGATCAATGAAGTCAATCAATCCATCTCTAACCTCCCTAGTCAAAGTTTCTTCCTCCAGAGCTTTATAATGATACCTTGGGTTCAGAAAATACCCAGTTGCGTGTATAGGGCGATGGAGTTGATTGTTCCATCTTTGATCAATGATTTCCCAAATGGGCCCATACTTAGCCACTCTTTCCTTGTATGTTGCCTTTATTTGCTCCTTTGTTTGATCCATAGCCTCATAAATGAAGCCCATAGCCAATCTTTCCCCATTCACCAACCACAACACCTTAACCAGTGGCTCAACAACCTTCACAATCTCTACTACCTTTTTCCAAAACATTTCTTCATTAATTTTTTTTTTCACATCTTTTCCATCCTGTTTGTGAGACCATTAGCATTCATTCCATTCATCTTTGGAAAATACCTTTTGCAAGTTTCTATGTTGGGAAAGCATAGATTGCAATGTCAAAAAATGTGTTGCAAATCTAGTGATGGCAGACCTAATAATATCCTTTCCACTTGTGTGTTTCCTCATCAGGTTCAAAATCCATGAGTGATTGTAAATATATTTTGTTATGCTTTTGGCATGCTCTACAATGTTCTTGATCCAATCTATTTTACCAATATACTCAAGCATGAGGTCTATGCAATGTGCAACAGATGGGGTCCAAAAGATGGTTTTGTGTTTTTCCTTGAACATTTTACCAACAAGAACATAGTTAGAGGTATTATCTGTGATGATTTGAACAACATTAGCCACCCCCAGCTCTTCAACAACCTCATCCAAAAGTTGAAACAACAAGTGTGCATCTTTCACCCTATCAGATGCATGAACTGATCTTAAAAACATGATTCCTTGTGGGCAAAAGATAAGAAAGTTTATGATGGTACGGTTCCTCTGATCAGTCCATCCATCTGACATGATGGTACATCTTGATTTTGCCCATGAGTTTTTGAAATCTCTCAAATATTTTTTTTTTTGGTGAATAAGACTAAATCTATTAAGAAAAACATATGGTACAATCAGAGCTTTGCCATCAAGCAAAGTGTTGAAGCAGGGGAGTCGAAAATGATAGATTATCAACCTCAGTCCCAAAATGCAACCTAGTACAAGCAGAAGGTAACAAAGATAGCTGAAAAACAAAGAGCAAGCTAGAGGGATCTACCCAGAGTGGGTGGATACTTCCAAACGACATTTTTTCACTTTCTTCTCGCTGACTTTAATCCAGCCATTGTGACTTGGCCGGACAGGAACCAGTTGTTGACAATTCTGTTCTAAAGGAGGAGTCTCCTTATCTGAATCAGAGGAAGAGGGTGCATGCGTGCGTTTCTGCGAGATCTGAGGTGCCAAAGGATCCTCAGGGCAGATCAAGGGGGAGTCCTTCGTGTGCTCAGCATTTTCTTCATCCGCTTCTTTTTCCTCCTCATCCAAGCTGAAGGAGTCTATGTCATCCATGGGGGGTGGATCACATGGTTTCCAACTCTTCGATTTGGATTTACCTTTTTTATTCTTCTCTTTGTCGAGGAACGTGGCGCATGAGTTTTGGAGATGTCCCCTCTAGTGGCAGTGACGACACCGGAAGGCAGTGTTCTCATAGTCTAAGGTCTGAGTCCAATGGAAATCCCCAATTTTGAGATTGATCTAACCAGGTAGCCCGTTGCTGATGTCTATTTCTACACAAATTCTGCCAAAGGTGTATATTCCTTTCTCCCCCCTTGAGGTGTCCGTGGCTAGGAAGCGGCCTAGAGTATTCCCGATCCCTTGGAAGACTGCGAAGTGCCAGAGATGCGCAGGGAGGTTTGGAAGTCTAACCCAGATGGGGAGCTTGGTGATGACCGCTGTGGAAGGGTCGAAGTCTGTTAACCATGGAGTAAGGAAGAGCCTCGTTGATCCCCAGAACCAGGGGCCTTCCGTTAATGCTTTCTGATAGTCTTCATTGAAGGCAAAGGCCACAATGAAGAAACCTTACGAACAAAAGAAAACCTTGCAGTTGTTGGTCCAGTTGGAATGGATCCACTGGTAAAGATCTGCTGATCGAGGCCATAGTCCATTAAACCTGCAAATGATGGCTTTTTCTGCAAACGTTTGAAATTGATCCTCCAATGTTGGATGAGAGATTTCAATGGAGGGGGCTTCCTCCCTTTTGTCCACCAGGAAAGGCTTGGGAGCCTCAGCTGGTTAAGCGGCTCTCTTAGAGGGCTGCGTATGAACCGCATCCTTATAGGAGAAGGCAGGAGCTGAGGAGGTTTGCCCAGAGGCTCCTCCTCTCAAGCGTAGAGAGAGCATAACTGAAGCATCTCTTTTGATATTGTAATAAGGCAAAGGCAGAGGGTCCTCGAGTTGTTTACCTTCGTAAAGCAATCTTAGGAGATCTGAGGGGATCACCAATCTGAGTTCGAGATCTCGCAGAATGTCCTGCACCAAATCCGTGGCTCGCAGCCAGAGTAGCTTTGTTCCGCCAGATAGAAGAGAGATCTGGATCTGAGAAGCGGAGGGCGAATAATCTGCAAACCTCTGTTCTCCGCTTCGAAACTGCTTATGAACTATGTATACTCCTTGAGTTCCCAGATCTTGGTGGCTTTTGGCGTTAAAAACGGCTGGATGAGGATGTAAGTCCTCTTGAATCAGTCTCCATTCCCATTTGCTCTGTCTATCCATGAGGCAGAGACTGGGTTTCTGCAGGGACTCAGCTGTAGTCGAGGCTGCCGGAATGCTTGAACCAACAGCTTTGTGCAGGCTGGCATTGAAGACGGCTCCTGTGCCTATTCATCGGCAAAGGGAGACATTTGCATGAGCGTTTATCCCTGCTACAAGATCTGCATCAACACATGCGGGATTAACTCGTAGACCTGCAACCTGAGCCAGTTTTGCTGCCGAATGGATGAGCCGAGGCTGTGTTTTGTACATTTTCGGACAAGAAAGACCACAGGGATTTGCGGCGTTGAATCCTGCAGAGCCTGCTCGCCCTGCCATGGTGTCGGCGGCGGCATAGCCCAACAGGGCCGAGGAAACGATGGCGTCGGCGGAAGACATTTCAATTAGGTTTTTTTCAGAGCTCTTCGTCGAAATCTCTCAAATATTCATCAATGGACAAAATCTCTTTTTGCAAAAGAGATCCCCTTAACTCATGCATAGTTGGGCCTTTGAAGCCCTTTCGAACAACAAATATGGCATCAAACATAGGTTCATAATATGGTGAACGAGAAACATTGAAGGGGATATCAGTTTCTCTCAAATATTTCTTCCAATGTTGATCTAAAGTGGGTTGCATTTGACCTCTATTAACTTGAGGACCATGTGCACTATCAGAGGGAGAGGAGGGTGTGAAATAACTTTTGATATTACCCTTATTTTTCATTGTACCCTTACGCTTTTCTTGAATAGATTCCAAAGAGGGAGGAACATAGTGAAAGGGGTTTGATGCATCAATGCAAGGGATAGATGAAGAGCCCTCCTAATCAAAATTGGGGTTGGCAGCCATCATGTGTTTTATATTCCAGTTCCTCCCAATTTCAACCTCTATATCTTTTTGCCTAGCTTTGTCTTCATCAAACTTTTGAAATTGATCTCTCAACTGTTGATTTTTGGTAGCATCGGATGTGCCCTAAGCCCCAAATTTTGTGGAGAGGGTTAGACACATGCATTACAAATAACCCAAAAATCGTTTTGGGAAGTTCCTTCCAGAAACAGTTTTATAAGAAGAATTAATTATTTTTAACGAGGACCCTAAGTTAACTTAGGAAATTAAAATAATTAATCAGTATTAATGTAAACTGTGGATGAAACTTCTAGAAAAAGCAGATCAAGTCTAATTTAATCTTAGCCGTTGATTGGAGATCTAATCTCGGCTATTGATTTGTCAACGAGAAGACTATAAAGGAAGGCTTGAGGGTCATTTGTAAGGGACACCGAGAGGATCTAGAGATCGAATTTTTCTGACATAGCAGTGCTTGGAAGAAAATCAGATCTAAGTGATTCTTGATTGTAGTGAGGGGTGGTAATTCCGGTTGGAGATTTTCCTGAGCCGGAGAATACGCAACAAAGAAGGCAGAGAGTAGATCAACAGAGGTAGCGTAGCATCTACGTAGAGCCAACACAGTCCCACGCAGAGGCATCGCTACAGCCTCAAGGGAATTCGAGATTCAACTGAGGGTTAGCCAACATAAGACTACTAACGCAGAAGCCACGCAGTCCCCGCACAGAGTGACGCAGAGACTGCGCAGTGCAGTGGAGGGCTTGCAGTTCCGGGGTTGTTGGTTAGTCGGGCTTCTAGATCAGTGTGAGATTTTTTTCACGAACTTTTTTTAGTCATATTTTTTGTAGGGAGTGCCAGAAAGGCATCCTAGATTTGTATTCAGAAATTTACTGCATAATATATAAACCCTCAGATCTGCTGCACCAGTTTTCCCGCATTGGGTTTTTCCAGGGACATTTGTCCAAAAATAATGGTGTCCTGTGTTTGCATTATTCTTTCTTGCTCAATTTCCTTTTCACAAATGTATTTTAATGAGTGAAGGTTGCTTCAGTGACTGCTTCAGTGTTTCCAGAAGTAATCTGTTAATAACTTGTTAAATCTGAATTTACAAGTAGGAGAAGTAGTTCAATTGTAGCAGTAGGAATATTTCCCCAATTTGTTTTGTTCGTGTTTCACGTGGAGTAATTTGGCCTCTAATACCAGCCAAGTGTTGTTTCAGCCTATGAGTGCCCCCTCCACCCCTCTTAATTTTTTTCTTACAAAATTTCCAATGGATTTGATTATCAATCATCTAAGCATATGCCCAAGCAGCGTCTTTCATTTTAGGAGCAATTTTGGACTAATATTTGGACTTGGAAATGAAAGGTTTAAATCTGAAAACGAAAACAAAAAAAACACTACTGATTTAATGTTCATTTCTCTCACAAAAATTTATGTTTTCAATTTCCAGATTTGCAAAAGAAAAGAAAAGCAAAGGCAGATTTTAGAAGTGAAAAAAAAAAAACCTTTAGGCTCTAGCCTCCTCAACGCTGCTCCAACAAACCAACTCCTCAATACTGCTCCAATGACTGCCCAAGAAGCTCCTCACTGCTGCTCGAAAGATTGCCCAAGAGATATCTCAATGCTGCTCCAAAAACCAACTCCACAACTCTTCACAAATTTCTCACAAATGCTCACTCAAATGCAATGAGATAGTTGTGCGGAAATGAGAAGGGTTGGGTAGCTATTATAGGATTGGGAGAAGTTAGAGGGCATACCAAAACCCTTAAAATCAAGTGAAATCCGGTTTGGGGTCTGATTTTGGATGCTTTTTGGGGTCCACAGCCGATTGTGAGTGCCTCGGCTGGTTTAACTTGTACTCGGCCGAGCTGGCCGGTCCGGTTTTCCTACCGAGCCGGTTCGGCCAGGGGGTTGGCTCGGTCAGCTCGGCCGAATTTTGAAACACTGCTTTGTTTCATTAACATTACTCTAAACTTGTAACCTGGAGTAAATCCAATGTTCAACACAGATCAATAAACTTTTTGATTAGCTAGCTTTTTCTAATATGTTATCTTTTGTCCCAAGATTCTACTTTCAGGCAGTCATGAAACTTAGGTCTCCACAAGCTTCCTCATATGGTGCCCCATATCCTGGCTTTTTTTTTTCATTTTCGCCTATATATTTTTTGATTAAAAGTCAGTTGTAACTTGTAAGGAATCATCCTGGTGGTTCGTTTTCACTCGTTTATTTTGCACAATATTTTCCTGTTGCTTCCGATCCACCTTAACATTTCTCCTTGTTTTGACAGGTGAAACATGGTTTTATTTTTGTTTTCCTTTGTGTGGCCATTCAAACATATGCCGATTTTGGGATAAAATCTTATGTTATGTTAGCATCATGCTGTACACAAGACTGCTGTATGTTTTTTTCCAGTGGAAATAATTATAACTTCGATATTCAAGTGGAAGTAAAAAGTTGTTATTGAAGGTGACAGAGCACCACAAAAAATAAGAAAGACCAAAACAGTCCTTGAACAACTGCTTATCAAAGCTTCCACAAACATAGTCTAGAAGAGATGGCCTTTTGCCTTATACGTACATAAGGAAGAGTTTAGTCTTACAGAAACTGTTGGCATTTAGATACAAAACAAAGATTCTCAAGCATCAGTTCAATACTTCAGGAATCCATGGCAGCAGCACAGAAAACTGAAAGCTGGATGTGAACTCCTCAGTAAAAAACCTGCTGAGAAGAGAAACAGAGATCATAGAGACAATATTAAAGAACAGGAGGACAACCGTTCTCCTCCATTTGTTCTTGTATCTGTACCACATCCTACTGGCCCAACACAAATATCTGTGTGTTCTGCAGGATTTCTTGTCTCGTGAATTGACAATCTTAATTATATAACTTTTTTCTCTCAGATGCATTTGATCATTTTATGTTGTATCATGTTATACCTCTTTATAGATGCAAATGTTATGTGGAACATATATTAATCTTTTGAAGGAAAAACTTATTCAAGGCATAGAAATGGTCATGGTTACCTATTGCTTTACTTGTTTTATCACATTCTTGGTTGGTTGTCTTATTCTGATATTGGCATTATCCAATGTATAGGTCTTGGCCAGGCTTCTACTGGGAGTGCAGATGTTCTCTTGGATCTTCTATCAATTGGGACACCTCCTGCACCTGTACAATCAACTGTTACACCCTCGGCCTTAACATCATTAAGTCAAACACAGATGGTTTCTGTTACTTCTTTGGATCCATTGTCCCAGTTGACATCATTAGCCTCTGTAACTTCTCCATCACCACAAACAACCACAGAACCTCTTGGTGATATCAAATCATTTGCAGGTTTGACAATGAATGGTATTCATGAAGTTAAAAAGCCATCTGTACCAGCTGCTCCTATAGTCGACTTATTAGGAGATTTAAGTCCTGCTCCAGCAGCGAATGGTATGTATAACAAACATTTGTAACTTCTCAAATTCTCTTATCCAAAATAGCGTACTCTTTAACATGTGTTCTACTTTTTTGATTATGCATTTATCATGACAAATTCTTGGAAAGGAGATGATGTTTAATGTTGTAAAATTTTACAGATGATGGTGTTCCAACATATCCCTCAATAGTCGCATTCCAAAGCAAATCATTGAAGGTCACCTTTGATTTCACGAAGCAGCTAGGCAAGCCAGAATTTACATTAGTGCAAGCGAGTTTTACAAATTTGACGTCCAGCGCCTTCACAGATTTCATCTTCCAGGCTGCTGTTCCAAAGGCAATATTGATTTTCTGTTTCTCATTTATTTCAGTTGTTTATTTATTTCTTTCAGATGTTTAGATTGATAATCGAGAATAATAGCCCCTTGTTTATATGAATAAGAAAATGTGTAGTCTTGGGCTTGATCATTTACAATAACTCTAGCAATAGGACATTGTGATTATCTGTTCAAGGTGTTCCAAAAGCAATATTGATTTTCCATTTCTCATTTATTTCAGTTGTTTATTTATTTCTTTCAGATGTTTAGATTGATAATTGAGAATAATAGCCCCTTGTTTATATGAATAAGAAAATGTGTTGTATTGGGCTTGATCATCTACAATAACTCTAGCAATAGCACATTGTGATTATCTGTTCAAGGTGTTGACTGTTACTTGGGCAGTCAAGCCTGGTATGTAAGTGTCAGTCAGAGAATATTACTATGCAGTCAAATTATATGATCATTATTTGATGTGCTGAGAGTAGATCAAATACTAGGGCAACAAGTTGATTATCGTCTTTTGGGGCAGTATCTGTTGGTCAATATTACATTGCTCCACTTGGTTTTCATTTGCATGCTTTCTTTGCTCTATCTAAACATCTTGGGGATTACTTTTCTTAATGCATCCTTAAAGGGCTGACTGCAGTTTGAATTCTCTCCTGCACCACCAAGATTCCTCTCTTAATTATATCTTTGCTGCATTATGTTCAAGAACCATGACTTGAGAGATGTTAAATATCAATGTATCCTAAGTATTTGTGGACTCAAACCTTTTGATTCTCATTCATTTAAAACAAAAACTAACTTAATAGGCTTCCATTTCTCACAATGAGTGAAGCGAACAAAGTTCCTTCTCAAGTTAAATACTCTAGAAGACTTTGAATATGAAATGTTAGGGTATTCCGACACATAGGAAATATTTAAGAATAACTTAGTTTAGTGTAGAGTTAGGAAAGTGTGTTTCTTTACCATGTACATTTGTAACTTATAGTCCGACAATCACGATTTGTAGTGATCCGATGGTTATCTCTCACCTCGGTATTAATAACACTTGATCCGTGGCTTAACACCCGATTGGTCCATGGTCTCTATTTAAAGAGCATGGAGAGTCATTTGTCCGATAACAGTTTATGAGAGAAATATATGTAACTTTTCTTTTTATATTAATAAATTGCCTGAGGTGGTCGCGTTGACTCAGGTCGTGGACTGTTTCCCTCTTTGAGGGTTTTAACCACGTGATTACACTGGTGTACTGATTTGTGATCTGTTTGTGAGCGGTGACCTTTGGTTCTTGATCTACGGAACTTACCCTGTAAATTCTTACATGAAAATATCCATGAGGGTACAAATATTATATTAAAATGTATGTAGAATGAATTGATTGAAGTGAATGTTACAAATGAGGCAGGTGCCTCTTCACGAAATATCATGTCTCATCAGACATGCCCTTTCAACCTAATTACTAATTAACTAATTAATCATTATTTATATTATTTTATTCATTACATTGCCTTCCTTTTCAAAAAGCTTTGTCCTCAAAGCTTGTTGATGAAAGGCCTTGATTTCTTTTCCTGCTACGAACGTCTTCTCATCTCGGGGCAGTGTTCCTTGTCGATACAAGTTGATATGATCCTCTAAGTGTCAAACAAAAGTGTCGTTCTGAGAATGGATCAGACCATCCTAAATCAATCTTCTGTGGAATCTTACGGGACTTGAAACTTGTGATAAATTATCACTTGAACGGATTGCACTGTTATTAGTATTCTTCAAAACATCAGCGTGTTGTTTCTATTCTGAATACATAGCTTGGTTGAGTTGTCTACTTCCGTGATTCGGATGTCGATAAGGAATTCTAGTGATTTGAGTTTCCCTTATCTTATTTGTGTAGTTTTTTGGATTTGTTTTACTGTCTAGATCATTATTTGATGTCTTTTCATCAACTTGAATTTCTACATTTGATGATCTCGATGCTTCATTTTCGACAAGTTGTTGCACCTTGTTTTCTAATGATTTCTTGTCCTTTTTAAGCCTCTTAATTTGCGTCAGTAGTTTTTCACTATGGTTTTTAAGTCGAGACACTTCTTCATTTCTGCCAGTGGTGATCTTGTCAACTTCTCTCTGCATATTCTGTATCACTTTTTTACCTTCTTGAGAAATTACTTTTGAAATTTCTTGTATGTCTTCAGGCGTTACTGAATTTGCTTTCAAGTTAATGTCCTGTAGTGTTATTTTCTTCTTTTTGTAGGAGAATGTTAAAAACTTCTTTTTCGTATTGAGAATAAATGAATCTAGGGTTTCCATCCATGGTGAACCCAACACAATGTCACTATTGTTAAAAAGTAAGGATTGAATAAGGAATTTTGATATAAATGTATAATTGCCAATGTTTAACTGTAAATTAGTGATTTCATATTGCTTTTTGCCGAAAAAATCTATTTTTTCGATTATATTTAATTCAGGAATC
This sequence comes from Pinus albicaulis, assembly GCA_034641835.2. Lineage (NCBI taxonomy): Eukaryota > Viridiplantae > Streptophyta > Pinopsida > Pinales > Pinaceae > Pinus > Pinus albicaulis. Next base: position 493,635,819 of record CM076575.1, on the reverse strand, counting down.
ACTAATTGGTTGGCAATTTTAGGGTTTATATAATTTGTATTTTTGGCAGGTGATATGGCAATAGTAACATCTTTTCCAGCGAGAGTTACTCTAAATTTAAATAGCATTTTAGCGTTGGTGGGTAAAGTTTCTGAAAATCTTCCTTCAACTTCTTGATAATGAGTACTTTGACTTTAATCAAACTTTTTCCACTGACTTGTTAATTGTCGATTAAATCCTTTAATAAAATTATGTGGCACCTTGTTTTCTTCAAATTAAGAAAAAGTAACATAATACTTTCTCCTCTTTCTTGTCTTAATGTGGATGTGTATATAATTCCACAATTTAACTTTTTACATAGTAAATAGGGCTTTATTATCCACTCCTAAGAAAAAATTGGTCGCTTAATTATATTTTATAGAGTTCTCTTTTAATAATAATAATAACAATAACCTTATATTAAATGCCTATTAACGCTCTGGTGTGAGTCACTAACTTTGGATTGAGGGCACCTTTTGGCTGAACGAACATGCACGAAAGGAATGACGAATAAAATTTTTGTTATTTGATTAAAATTTCAGAAGTTTGTGGTATCGTACGAATAAAATGTGGAAATCTTGGCGGCAGAAGTCGTGCAATGGGTATAGCATAGACAAATGTGTAGTCCACGTTAGGTTTTGGGTAGTTTAACAAGTGTGACAATGACTGTACAATAGATACCGACAACACATTACAAGATGTATGGCTACGGTGGTTGTGGAGCGGACAAATATGGCGCAGTTAGTAAAGTGCAAGTGGAAATGTTTTCCATAGAGGTGGAAGCAATAGACATAAGGTTGTGTTGGAGAGGATGAGAAACACAACTTTAGCTCAACGTTTAATGAATTTTTCCAAATTTCAAACTGAGTATGTTGTTGATTGCACGTTTTTTTTTTTTAATTCAATTGCTAAGTCTGAGCAGAGCGAACGACGAGCCTACAATTCGAGCAATGGAACGGAAACACTGGAACTGCAGTCGATGGCAACGAGGATGAGTGGCTCACGCGCTGGTGGTTTGTGCGTGAATTTGCCGGTTGCTGGTCGGCCGATTTGTTGCGGAGGTGAAAATGCAGCTAGCGTTCGCTGTTGTGGCAGGGAATTGCTGCAAGGATCGGGTGGCGGTGGTAGCTAACACAAGGTTGCAAGGCGTCACCGGTGGTGGCAATGGGCGACGAAAGAGCAGAGAGTGGCTCTACGTTAGTTGGTGCGGTGGTGCTGCAGTTGCATTTGATGGTTGCGACACTTTTCTATATATATATATATAATTTTTTTTTACTTTTTTCAATGATTTTGGTATTTTCTTTTTCTTTTCTTTTTTTTAATAATTTCACCTTTTTTTTTTAATATATATATTCTCTTTTTTTTGTTTTTTAATCAATAATTTTGACCTTTTCTTAAATTCTTTTTAATTAATATATATATATATTTTTTTTTTCTAACTTTATATATATCGTTTTTTTTGTTTTTTAAATGACCAAGGGCCTTTGACGAAATCAGCAAACGGAGAAACTTCAAAAGTGTAGCGAAACACTTCAACGGCAACAATGTTGACGAATTTTATGGTCAAAGATCTGGATTGGAGAGCGTGGCTTTGTGCAGTGGTTAGGCGGTTGAAGGCTCGAACTGTCCTGATACCAAATGAAGCGAACAAAGTTCCTTCTCAAATTATGTACTCCAGAAGACTTGGAATATGAAAATATCCATGAAGATATAAATATTATATTAAAATGTATGTAGAATGAATTGATCGATGTGAATGTTACAAATGAGGCCTGCTCATATACCTAGGCAGGTGCCTCTTCACGAAAAGTCATGTCTCATCAGACATGCCCTTTCAACCTAATTACTAATTAACTAATTAATCATTATTTATATTATTTTATTCATTACAATGAGGCTAATTCAATCAGATTTAGCATTACATGGGTACTGTTAGCATCATTCAAACTGGTTTTTGGGCTAAGCAGCTGCAAGTGGGGCTATCTATTCTGCCAAAGTTTCCAGCATTCACACCTTGCCCCAACTGCTATTGTGTGTGTAGGTGGAGATCCCCAAGCGTGAGCACAAGCACAAACATGTCACTTGAATAGACTTGAACCAGTGGGGGGGTGGTGTGGGTTCTACATTAGCTACCTGCTTTCTCTGATCTAGCAGGCCACTGCTGACATAATTCATTCTTTCACCTCTTTATTAGTTTTGGAATTCACAAGGGGCAGTAATTTTGTAAAGCACAGATGCATTGCCTTTTCCAATTGTTTTTATTTTTAGCTGCTTTTTCTCAAGGAGTCGTTGCCCTTAATTTCTAGCTTATTACTATTATAAAGTCTTTATAATTTATCTTTTCTATTGAACAGTTCTTGCAACTTCACTTGGACCCAGCAAGTAGCAACATCCTTCCTCCCAGCGGTAATGGAATAATTGTACAAGGTTTGAGTGTCAACAACAGTCAGCATGGCCAGGTAACAAAGTTAGAATGGACGTATGCATGTGCTGATAAGGCTATCTAGCTAAATTATATGTTTTGCCATGTTCCTTTCTTCAGTTGTTCTTCTGTTGGTTGTTATTGCTTCGTCTTGGAACCCATTCTTTTCTTCTTTAACTCCCATACAATCAAGTAGCGTTTACAGATTAGAATATGAGATGAAAGTTATGTGTTGACCCTATTAGCTAGAGTATGGATAACATGCATTCTTTCAGAAATTGTAACCCTAATTTAGCCCTGCTTCTTGATGTCACAGAAACATCTTGCAATGAGAGTACGCATTGCTTACAAGGTTAATGGTCAAGATGTTGTTGAACAAGGACAGGTCAACAATTTTCCTGCAGGTTTGTAGTGAGTACATCTTGTGTCAGAATTTTTGCATCACTTGCTGTTTGTTTTATTTTGAAGGCATACGGTTGGAAGCTGCAGCACATAACCGATTGATGTTTTCCTGAGCATGTAGTAATTATTCTTTGTACACCAGAGTTAGTAGTCGAGGTGTCTTTTGGGAAGTTTGGATTCAAAATTCAAATCATATATGAAATGATTATTTCATGTTTCTGTAATAAAATCTAGCAGATTTTTGTTTTTGTTTTTGTTTTTTTTGTTAACCGGGAAAGAGCATCTGTTGTATTTCATGAATGTATAAGATACACACCACTAGATGATTTTGTACAATAATATAGTTTTTTGGAAGCAAAAGGACTTTTGAGGATTACAGGCATTTTCACGAAAATTTATTATTGTCCTGATTTTATTGCATCTATACAAAGTTTGAAAAGCATAACATATTGATATTAGGGTGCACTGATGTTCTCCAAATTTAACCAACCCTAACAACTTTTTATTTCATCTTTGGGGGAGGGATGGTATGATTGGTGCCTCCCAAAAGGACAAAACACTGAATAATTGATGGAATGAAATTGAGTACTGGCTGCAAATTTAAGATTAAATTTGAATCTGATTCACTAGCCTTGTCACTGGAAAACTGGAGTTAACTGCTTCAAGCATCAAATATTGTCCCACTATAATTTGATGCCAAATTTGAAATTTACCTTTTTTGCTCTTTTCAGTCTAATCACAGTCTCATTATTTCCTGAAGTCGTATGAGTGCAAATTTTAAAAATGATTACGAGTTGAAATTTTATCGAAACTAAGCTAAAGGTTTAAGGTGAGTGCTCTTTATTTTAGTTGATCATTGTCTGATCTAAAGAGTATAGAGTAGATGAAGATGAAGGGTGTCATAAACAAAGTACTAACTAACTCTTATTTTCAAGATCAGAGTATCTTCATCCATTTAATCTGAAGCCTATAGTTTGAAGGGAAAATTCTTAGTCTAGACCTGATATTTCGAGTTTCACATGTTTACTATTGCAGTCATCATGTACCTGATATTTTCTGTAATTTTGTAATTTATTGAGGTTAATTAGTCAAACCCTCGGAGATTATACACGTGATATGTATCAAAACATGTAGTTGAAATGGAGCTACCAAAATATGTAGGATGTCGCTGCTTTGTTGGCACAATGAATAATTCCTGCGAATAAAGAGATATCACAGCCTTTGTTATCATATAAGACAATGGAAATGATGCTGAAGATGATAAAAACGACAAATGGTTGGAAGGTAACATAAACTATACAGTCTTTCCTGCGAGTTACTTTCGGTCATTTTCATTGCGTGACACCTACTTTATTGAGTGATTCCCTTCTACTGAAGCCATTGCTTTAAATCTTGTGCCACATTTCAACAAATCGGCATTCTTATTCACAAAGAAAACATATAATAAATGAAAGCTAGATTGAAACTTTTGTAACAAATAACCATGAATGTGATGCATCCATTGTAAATGACATTAATGACCATGGGTATGTGAGTGCTTAATAGAGAACCTATTTGTGGACTTTCTTCGTCTTTTCCAACAATACTGCTTACAAAATTGTTCGATCAATTTACCACTGAAATGTGGGCATCAAAAGAACATATGGATGTCAAGAACAGTAGCACTAGTGGTTTAGGAGGTTTTCCCACCTATTTGTATGTTTGCAAGTGTTTTTTTTATCTACTTTAAATAACTGAAGTCAAACCCAACTGGGTGGCCATTACAATCTAAGTAATGTGCCTGAACACCAGAAAATATATAAACTATAGAAATAAACACCCAAATTTTCATCAAGTTTTCAATCTTCTGGTTTATGTGAACAATATCAAACAATATCAATGCTTTGATTGTCAAATTGATTTCATTAATAGGCAAATTAAGCTAGCATAAAGTTGGGTAATTTCTTGGCCATACAAAAATTGAATTTAAAAAAAATTATATTAATTTATAAAAAAATTAGTATAAATTGTGTTTTTGCATGTTAGAAAGTGTAAACATTCGTTTTTCCACAAGCAATTTCTCAAACTTTGGTTTTCAGTCAATGACCTTATGTAAAAACCTTCTTCCAAGTTTACTTGCAAATGCCCTAAAAGCTTATGCTCATCAAACTTACTCTTAATTGATGGAAATAAATTCAATGCAATGTTTTTGTTTTTCTTGGCTTGATCTACAGGGGATTTGAACCTTAGTACTTCATAACATGGTAATTGCCAATTGAGCTGCCCTCCGTAGGCAAGTTCAAAGCAACGTTAAACACTAGCTTGGCATTGGTTTATTGAACTTAATATTGAATTTCATCAAACAAAATATTCAATTATGTTTTCCAAGTACTTTTTTGGATGCTTAAAAATAAGTTTTGGAAATAGTGTTGAACATTGTTTGGAGAAAACTGACAATTGAAGTAGATATGCTAATTAGACAAACAATGTATGAGAAATGAATACAAATATTCAGATGATGTCATGTTTATGGTCACCTACCACCTTTCAATCGCTGAATTCATATTCATATTTGTAACATGTTGATTATTCAGGCTTGAACTTATATGAAATAATTTATTTCAATTGGTTTATTTTAAATTGACCACAATGAGATTAAAATGATCTTCATTGAAGTATAATTATTTTAGTTTGTAATTGAAACAAAGTACAAGTTTGGAAGAAAAAGACACATACTATCGCTTAAAACATAATTAATCAACATGGTCGTCTTATTTTTTTAATAAGAGGATGATGAAAATTGTATTATAAAAAATGGTTGTTGTAAAACTGACAGCATTGAAAATACAATTATAGTCCGTTTGATTCAAACCTGATAACTTTGTACAGAAAATTATACATAGTATCTGCTAGTTTTCGCAACATTTTTTTTTTTTTTTTTTAAATTCATCTGCTGCAATAGATCCCAGAAAACTCTAAAATTTTAATTACTTTGAAAAACACAAGCTCAAGGAGGTAATTTACAACTTCATCAAATCGAGCATTGTTTCCTAGCGGTTCTTGATCTGCTATGTCTATGCTTTGATCATTTGCATCTCTATGATCTCATCCCCATTGTTATGAGGTTTTGAAACCTGTTGGTTGGGTGCCGTTGAAAGTGTACTTGTTCATAGATTCCATCATCTGCTTGAGAAGATTACAATGTTTCCAAAATTGCCAAGTCTTGCTTAACCTGTAAGAGGGTGTTTACTATTTCTGTAAATTGTCTCATGCATTGTAGTTCAAATTCTCTAAATTTGAAAATAAGGGAGATGATAGAAGCTTTATTTACCTGTATCATCTCCTAATGAGTTCTTGAATATCTTTTGAAGTCCATCAAATCTTGTGGCTCCATAATGTATGTGGAGATATAACAAAAGGGGTTCTCCGTTCTGTGAACACTGGTTGCAAAAAAGTCCAAGCATTAAGAGGAAAACTCTTTCCGAGATGTTCAAACAGCCCCAAATCTGAGAGCATATAATTTTCCATAAAGAACACTTAGCCCTATAAGTGGATGCAGAAAAGCTTGAAACTAAAGTGAAACAAACATTGGACAAAAATAATTCTTTAAGCAACTAGAAGCTCACAACCAATGTGCTTGAGCCAACAATAGAGCTCCACAATTCTGAATGTCAAAGATATATATAGAAGCTCAAACCGAATATACTTGAGAGAGGAACATAGTTAGTAGAGACAGCCATAATTGAGTGGCTGAGAAAAAACTAAAGCTAAAAGCAACATTCCAAGGATCAACACGAAGGGAAGTGAGTTGAAGAAACTAGCATCTTTTTGCTTGATTGGAATGATATAGAAATCAAGTACTATCTTATTTGCACCAAGATAGAAATACTTCATACCCTCTTACCAAATATCTTGTTGCTTGGAGTGTGTGCAAAGTGATAGAGAGGTTGCCTCTAGTTTAACATTGAACCTTGGTTGGAGTTCTTATGCTTGGCTGGCACCTATTGTTTAATATACCTTGTACCTCTCATTTAAACTTAAGGAATATGGTGGGTGGAAAGACTATTAACCACAACACTCCCATTTTGAACCTAATTTCCTTATTGACCATTCTATTAGTTTGTTTGTCATTGTTGTGAAAGACTTGAAAATATGCTATATCTTAAATCATCAAATCTTATTGTTGTGATTGAGCTAGAATGGAGATTAATCTATGATTTGCTTGACTTTTCTTAATTATAATCTCAATCATTGTTGTGGAATCTTCTATTACTATTAAATGAGAAATACTCATTTTTGTCACCAATCTTAATCATAGGAATAACACGTAAGCTTTTGTTTGGCTGTTGGAAATAATTACTAAACCCTAGATGGACATATTTTATTATTTCTTCAAGATCAAAGGAAGATTCCCATTGCTCTTGTCATATCCCATTGTGTTCTTTCTCTTAAGAGATGGATTTAAGGTGATATTCATGACCTCTATGGTGTATATTGGAGATAGTATTGTTTTTTCTAAAGAGAATTTCGGGAACCCAATGGGATGCTTTCCCACATTTGTCGATGGCATTCATAGTAAGCTTGTCAGATGTAAATTAACGCGCCACATGCGGGGTATTTGAATGAATTCTTTGATAGCATGGAACTAACTAAATGCCTATCAACATTGGTGACTACTTGTTGAGTTAACCCCTTAGACTACACATTAGAGATATTATGTCTAACTTATCAGTTAGTTTAAACAGTTAAGAACATGGGTAACAATTATAAGACAAAATTTCATTAATGGTGAAAATGGTAGTTTATTTCATTAAGTGTTGTTATCAAGGTATATTTATAGTTATTAGCCTTGGAAATTTGGAATCAGAAGTTTTGGAATACCATTATCCAATTGCATTAATTAAAAGTCGACATTACAAAATTGTTTTGTGAAAAAAATATTGGAAAGATATCCATGATGCAAGATGATTCACGTTACGAAAGAAGGCAATATTTACATAATTAAGGTATAATCATTGGTACTTTTGTTAATTTAACAAGCCTAAATTATATATTTAATTTTTACTTAAGTGAATTAATCATTGTTTGTTTATTTCTAATGTTAACATTGGCCATTATAATCCAATATTCACCATTTAATCATAACTTTGTGAACCTATATACCAAGTTCATTGTGTAAATTTTGTAAATTATCTTTAGACAAAGAGCTTGGTGAATACATCAACTAGTTAGTCTAGACGATGATATAATATCTGTCTTTTCTTCTGAATAACTCATAGATAAAGGTGTAATGAATTTTCACATGCTTAAGTTTTGATTAGAAAATTGAATTGACCAACAATTTGTTTGGATATTTAGACACTTGGGAGTTAAGATCAACCAAGTCTAATTTGTTTTTAGGTTAAAATGTGCTTCTTCAGTATGGATTTGTTTTTAGGTTAAAATGTATAATTTGATGGTTCCACATATTGTAGGTAGAGTTATTTGACAACTCATATTCTCTTCGATTCTAACAATAAGTAATCAATGATTTAACACACAATTGGTCCATGATCTCTATTTGAAAAACAGGAAGGGCCATTTGCTAGTGACTGATGGTGAGAAATACTTTTATGTGCACATTTTTCTTTCGCATTAATAAATTTTCTCAGGTAGCCATGTTAGTTAGGGTTGTGAATTATTGGATTCTCAAAGGTTTTACCACATAAGAACCCTAATGATATGATATTTGATCTTGTTGTGTGAGTAGTTAATGAAGGTGTTCGTCTTGCATGGAACTTGTTAAACATGGTACTAGAGTTTGCTTGAAGAGCCACCCCCATTATGGCTTGAAATCTTGAATGTGTTGGTACATTTAGTAAATGATTCTTGAATTCTTGTATTTTCATTTATTTTTAGGTTGTGAAAATTGTTCCGTTGCATTTGAAGCATTGTTTTCATTTAGAAACAAATTTTGATTAATTTGAAAAGGTTTATGTTTGCTCATGATATATATATGTGTGTGTGTGTTTGCCATTCTATTTCATTATTATTCTTTTTGAGAGTTAATATTTTAGTTTTATTGTTATTCATTTTCATTTACAATTCTCTCTTTCTATTCGTACTCTTCTCCACGTGTTTTGTGTGATCTTGACAAATAAAAAATAGAGTGAACTTGCATTTCATAGGTAAGCTAATTGAGATTTAACCCCATTATTCTTGAGATTTGAAAATTTATTTGTTGCGGTCTCATTTGTTTTTGTATTTGATTATATATGTGTGTGTGTGTGAGAGAGAGAGAGAGGCCATTTTTAAAAATTGTTTTATGCAAATTTGAGTTATGTTGTAACTTTAATGTTAAGTGTATTTCACTTAAGTTATAATAATTGATAATTTTTTCTAACCAGGAGAAAAAGACTTATGTTAATAGAACTTCGTGTTTGGAGTGATGACCATAGAACAAAATTTACAAAAAATAGTATCTCACTCTCCCTAAGTTGCAAAAAGATTAGCAATTCAACCATCCATTGCCAAAAATCCCTGGTTACTTATGACAAAACTAACAAAATTCAAATTATAATGCCTACAAAAAACTCCCATGAGCTTAAAACACTTCAATTGCACGTTAATTATTAAAGATGGGAAATCAACAATGCCTTGTTTAGATTCTAAGTAAGGAACAACATTTGACTTTGGAACGCTCTTTGGAGAAGAGGCATGTGTCAGGGAGGAACTGTAAGGTCCCAACTTGCAACCCATTAATAGTATAGAGAAGCAAAGGTCACATTGAACACTTTTTTTTTTTTTTTGCGCATAATATGACTTGGCTATCATGTGATCATGTTCCTCCATCTATTTCAATATAACATCAGAAATCAGGGATAACTTTCCTTTATAATGTTTCTCCTCAAGTTTAAAAGAAGCATGTTCTATTTTCATACTCATACATGAGCTCTAAGTAAGACTGGAAATAAACGCCACCATAATGCCATGTGCAAGCATTAAGCTAGATCAACCTATTTGATCTCCTAGATTATGTTAAATAAGTTCAACTTATTGACTCTTGACATCATAACAACAAAAGTATTCTACAAGAGCCTAAAATTTTATGCTTCTATCACAAAAATCACATTCAAGGGTATGATTATTAAACTACTTGTACATTGTGTCAATCATGAAGCATATTTTTTTTCAGAAGTTCCAAATAAAAAAATGGACTTGCCAAAATTGGGCACAATAGTTGTTTTCTATAGTCATTAAAGCATAAGACTGCACCCATGATTACATGTAGCTCAGATGAGACTTATTATGCTCACTTGCACAAATCCTACATAATTAGTCACTGTAAAATTGTTTCCAACAACAAGGCTTTTTTATTTATTTATGAAATCTTTAGATAATAAAAGTAACAACTGTGTTATTCTCTATTCACACTTCAATAACTTATTAAATTTATTTTCACATCTAAAAAACTTGCAGACACGGGAAGTTGCATCCATTAAATAATCTATTCATAAATTTCTAGTACATAAAGTTACACTAAGTATGACATTTACTCTAACAATTTATATGCATAAAAGCTATAGCCATTGAAGTCTTTTGACAAACACTTTGCAAGCATGTAATCTAAGATTCTTACTCATCCTATTCAACTCATAAAATTAATAAATTAAGACTTCAAATGTTTGCATATTAAAAACGGGTACTAATTCATTTTAATCTTTCACCAAAAACTTGACAACATACACACATAGTGGGTAGCAACAATCTGTAAAATTGCCTAGATTTACGATATGGTTTATGAAAGGTGTTTTTTTGGAATCAAATGTGGGGTTACAGCACAAAAGGCATGAAGACCCCCTGATGTTGGGCTGAATCGTATCTGATACGCCCAGGGATGCAATTCTTTAGAACAACAAATTTGGATCCATAATGTCTCATTTACCACTTTGTCAAAAATATGGAATGCAAACTTTCATCTACAACTCTACACGAGGAAAGACAACCTATAACTACGCTGTTGAGAGTTTTTCATTGAATTTACACATTTCTAAAACATTTTACAATCCTGCAAGCTACTTCATTTGACATAATTCAACAAGCTTATTGCAACCATTGCTACAATTTCGCAAACACATGGTAGCCCTGAATGCTACAATTATTAAGACTTTTTGTAAAAATTCTAACAAAAATGATACCAACGATTTGAATCACAGAACATTGAATTATTAATAAGAACGAGACATAAGCCTTAACTGAAAATTACCTCAAACATACCTCATGTTTGCTAAATTGGAAGCAACTTATTGAAAACCAAAACATACCATATCAAAATACTATTTTATGTAATTGATATGACATCTACTTAAGTTATGTTTAATAATTTGATATTCTACATGCTTTTCTTTCTCATAGTCTACATGAATCCGACATGTGTCATCTTCTGGGTTCTATAGTATGTTGATCTTGCTGATCTATAAATAACTCACACATTGGTTGTATAAACAACTATGATGGTCCATCCCATCTCACAAACAAATTTGCATACAAGAAGCATCAAATCGTCCACATACAATTGCCAGTGAAACAACGCAACAAAACTTGATGTGATATACAAAACCCACTCTTACATCCCACTTGATTTATGTCTTCTCAATCTAGGTTTGCGCTTTTTATTCCATAAGACATCCTTGTAATCAAAATATTTAGGATCTACCTACAATTTTTACTAAATGTTTACTTTTTAGGAAAAATCACAATTTGAGGTTCAAGACACCATTTCTTTTTTAAACTAACAAGCTACGGTTTCATACAATCCTCATTGACCAAATTTTTTATTATAGACCATTCCCATAATCTTCATTATTATTCACTTCTCTTACTTGGGAATCAATTATGAATGACTCTGTTAGAAGATCTTCATTCCAAAAACAAATTAATGACATCTTTTCGAAAGCGGCTCGTAAGCAATAACAACTTTCATAATTATGCAAATATGATATCTATATTGTTGATGTTGACAATATGATGCAATGTGTTGTCCTTGATGGCAACCTACTTGATGAAATTGTCCTTGATGGAAACCTACTTGATGAGTTGCGTTTTGATAGCAACCTATTTGTTAAAGATGTAAAAATGATGTATCTACAGATCAGTTCAGAAGTAGCAGAAAAAAGAATTTCAGTAAGTACCAGAGAAATGATAAATATAATATGTCACAATGTATACGCTACTTTTATGAAGGCAACCCGCGTATGGATTCAATGTATACACTACTTTTGTGAAGGAAACCTGTGTATACATTCAGGACTAGTATATACACATCTAGTTTGAAGAGAAATCGCGTATACACGCGGATACGAGTGCTCCAAGTCGCGTATGCCTTTTGCGCTCTAAAAACTATGATACCTAGGGGCATTACCATGGTATTATTTATTGTGTTATTGTTGGATTATCTATTTGATCCCTTCCAAGAATACCATCAGCGGTTGAGTGGTTTTGACTCATGGTATTGACAAAGGCTAAATCTATATAAGGAGAAGAAGATCATAGTGCAAGAGTGTGCATAGGTTTGGGTTTTAATGAATACTTCACTTTGAAGTATATCTGCATGGAATGGGTAACAATTTATTGATTGATCTGAATTCATAATGCACCTATGAAGAAAATGATGAAGAGGGATCTCTAGATCTGAAATGACTATGTATTTTCTAGATCTGTTTATGGAATGTTTAGATCTGTGATCTGGCAAATATTTGCTGAAGTAAAGGGTGAGATTTGAGTTATCTGTTCTGAAGAGTTGCATAGTTCTGAAAAGTTACAGATCTATACGCATGTTCATCCTAGCGAAAGTGCATATATACGCAAGTTTGTTTCAGCAAAAGCACGTATGAAATCAAAGGTCAGTTCTGAAATAGTTGCAGATCTATACGCAGGTTTGTCTCTATGAAAGCGTGTATATACACAGGTTCAGTGAAGTAAAAGCGCATATGGAATCAGGGTTTTATTTGAAGTGTGTCAGAATGATAGAAATCTTGTTTGTTGTTTTACGCTGTCACAACAGAAGTTTTAAAATTGTAAGAAGTTTTTCTTTATAATAAATATTGAAGACGAACGTGACGGCGGTGGTTTTCTCCCGAATTGGGTTTCCACATTAAATCTTGGTATTCATGTGTGTTGCTTATGTGTGATGATTTATTCTGTTCTTACTGCACATGCTTACTTCTTACTAAACATTCGATGAATGAATGATGCAATGATATAAGTAAAATTAAATATGGCCAGATCTATGGACATCGCAAGTTTCTTAAGGATATGCGCGTGTATACGAGTTGGAATTCGATAAAAAGTAGCGGATGGTTTTAAGAAAGGAAAAAAAAAGTAAAGATTTCATTCAACTCTAATGCAGTTCACCCTCTCCAGTGTTTTTTCAACAATTAGTATCGAGAGCGAATTCCTTATGCCGGAAAGCTTGATTGTAGCGAAGGATAAAGTATGACAAAGTCATGAAGGAGTATTTTCTATAAGGCCACCTCTATTCAATGGAAGTAATCTGTTATTCTGGAAGATACGAACAAAAGCATATTTGCAAAGTCTTGGTGCAGAAGTATGGGCAATCGTGGAAGAAGGTTATCAGTATCCGGCAATTATTCCTACTGATGCAGCACAAAGGAAGAAATATGAAATCAATGCCAAAGCAGTCAATGTTTTATTAGGAAGCATGTCTGAATCTGAATATGTTAAAGTGATGCAGCTAAATTCAACAAAAGAAATATGGGACAAAATCATTCAAAGCTATGAAGGAGATACAAAAGTAAAAAGTGCAAAACTCCAAACTCTCAGAATTGAATATGAAAATTTAAGGATGCATAGTGATGAGAGTATTGCCAGTTTCTTTTTACATCTAGATGATATTGTAAATCGTATGAGAAATTTGGGTGAAACCATAACCGATACTACTCTAGTGGAAAAAGTCTTAAGATCTTTGACTTCAAAATTTGAGTCAAAAGTATCAGCTATTGAAGAAAGGCAAGATCTGCAAACTCTTAATATTGTTCAACTACATGGTATCCTGACTGCTTTTGAAATGAGAAAAGGAGGTCCCTCTCAAATCAGAGAAGTTGCCTTTAAGGCATGTGCAAAAGGAAAAGAAAAGGAAGTTGTCAAGGAATCAAGTTATATATCAGAAGAAGAAGAAGAAAATTTTGTGAGAAGACTCCAACCAGGTATTGGAAGATTCAGAGGTAAGCTTCCCTTCAAGTGTTTTGCTTGTGGAAGAGTTGGTGATTATGCTGCTAAATTTCCTTATGAAGAAAATCATGATAAATGGAAACAATTTGAAAAGGGAAAGAGTTATTTTACAATTGAAGATAATGATGAAGTGTCAAATGAGGATGAATAAGATTATGACCAAGATCTGCAAGTGCTCATGGCATCTACCATGGATGATGATAATTTCACAAAGGGAAGGAAGCAAAAGAAGAGGGCTACTCAAGGAAAGAAGATATCTCAGAAATCGTGTACGACAGAAAATGAAGATGATGCAAAAGGTATTAATCCTTGTTCTTGTGATTCACTTCCTTATGCAAGCAATGGTGAAGATAGTGAAAATGATAGTGAAAGTAACAGTATGGGTCTAGAAGAAAATCTCAAGATTAATGTTGAAGATCAATTTAAAAAGAAGGAATCTATCTACAAAGATATGATCTCTAGAATGAATGGACAGATAGAAATGTATCAAAGACTACAGGATAAAGTAACCAATCAAAGTGAAAGACTTGAAGAAGAAATCATCTCTCTCAAAACATATCTAGAAAAATCAAATAAGAAGAATGAAGAACTTTTACAAACTTTTGAAGAACAAGAAAATGGGTTGAAAGAAGAGATTTTAAAATTGAATGATCAAGTAGAAGAAGGAAGAAGGGTAGAAGAAAGTATGAAGAAGCAATGCCAAATATTGGAGGTTGAGGTAAACATTTTAAGAGGTAAATTAGAAGAAAAAGATAAACTCATGAGGTTTCAAGATAGTACTAAGATTCTGAACAATATTCTTAGTAGTCAAAGGTATCCTTCTGTTAAATTTGGTCTTGGTTTTCATGAAACTGTTAAAGGAGAATCTAGTTCACAAGAAAGTGCTAAAGATTCAAAGGATATCAATGCAAAACCTGAAGTGTTGAAAGAAACAAAAAGTCAACCGACAATCATGAACTCTCAAAAGAAATCATTCCCTCCTAACTATAGAAGCATCAATCGATTCTCTCCTTTGATCAATAATGTTGAATGCTTTAAATGTCATAATTATGGGCATGTTGCAGCCAATTGCAGAAGCAGATTGACAAACAGATTCTACACAGAAAGGTACTCAGGTTTCTTTAAGGGATATTGTTTTTCATGCAGCAAGTTTGGTCATAAAGCAGCTGATTGCAATAGAAGAAAGAATAAAAAAACACATTATGATCCCTATGCTTATTTTTCTGGTCACTCAAGATGTTATGCTTGTAACAAGTATGGACATGTAGAAAAAGAATGCAGAATGAATAGATCTGATAAATTGGATAATTTCCAACACACAATAAGAAATTTCAAGCAAAGCTGGAAAAAGAAGGAGGACCGGTCAAAAACGTAAGGGATAATAATCCTACTGCAGTCTTCCGCTTCTAAAGCTTACTTCTCATAATGACTGCAGGAGTGATGTGAGATACATTATAGGAATCAGTAATGTATCATCACAAGGGGAGCAATATATGGTGATTCCCATGGTTGGTTTGGTAATTCTGGTTGTGTTTATTTCTAACAGTGCATCTAATGTGACAACAGAAGACAGGTACAGAATGTATAAATCCAGGAGAAAATGGAGCTGTGAAATTTTCAATATTTCACTTTTCATACACGGGTTTCATGAACTAAAGCCGCGTATACACGCAAGTTCCGTTGGAGACAGAAGCGTATGTTTTTCTGATAAGAAAAACAGTGAGTCAGCTCAAGGACAGGAGCACAGTTTCAGGGGGAGCATTAGCCTTGCTGAGAGTAATGCATTGTTGGCATTATGATGGTTCTGAAATATGATCTCTCTCTTGAGGTCTTTTTGGTATTGGTTATAAAAAGTCATATTTTTAATTTGATGAAAAGGTTATGTTGAGACCTATGATGTAAATTGTTATATTCAGTCGTATAAGGACTTCTTCAAAGGACTTCTTTAAATTTGTAAACCCACTTAAGTTTAGGTGTGAGTCTATATAAATCCACTTGGCTGGGTCATTCATCTTGATGTAGTATGGGTCCTTATAGGGAGGAAAGGTCATAGAGTCATGTACTTCATTGAAAAATATGTTTGAAGATTCAACATGAACTCAGGGGGAGCATGGTAACTTCATTGCACATCAGATCTACAGAGCTCTTCTTTCTACATGAGGAGAAAAAAACCTTGTTTTGGTTTTGATCCGCCCTTTGCCCTTGATGTCAAAGGGGGAGAGTATCATAGTGTTTGAATAGGGGGAGAGTATCATGGTGTTTTCATAATGGTTATAATCAATGTATTTATCTATTGTAGTGATTAAAAAACATCATGGTTGCCATCAAGTCCAAAGGGGGAGATTGTTGGCATGTGTTGTGCTTGATGGCAACCTACTTGATGAAGTTGTCCTTGATGGAAACCTACTTGATGAGTTGCGTTTTGATAGCAACTTATTTGTTAAAGATATAAAAATGATGTATCTACAAATCAGTTCAGAAGCAGCAGAAAAAAGGAATTTTAGTAAGTGCAAGAGAAATGATAAATATAATATGTCACAATGTATACGCTACTTTTATGAAGGAACCTGCGTATGTATTCAATGTATACACTACTTTTGTGAAGGAAGCCCGCGTATACATTCAGGACTAGTATATACGCATCTAGTTTGAAGAAAAATCGCGTATACACGCGGATACGAACGCTCCAAGTCGCGTATGTCTTTTGCGCTCTAAAAACTATGATACCTAGGGGCATTACCATGGTACTGGCCCACTGTATTGAGCGTTGGATTATCTATTTGATCCCGTCCAGGAATACCATCAGCGGTTGAGTGGTTTTGACTCATGGTATTGACAAAGGCTAAATCTATATAAGGAGAATAAGATCATAGTGCAAGAGGATGCATAGGTCTGGGTTTTAATGAATACTTCACTACGAAGCATATACACTTGGAATAGGTAACATTTTATTGATTGGTAAGATAGATAATGCTAACAGAAAATGATGAAGAGGATCTCGATACGAAGTAACTATATATTTTCTAGATACCATTTGTGGAATGTTGGATACGCAGTCTGGCGAATCACTAACTGATAAAGGGTGAATCTAGGTTATCTATTAAAGCGGCATAGTTTTGAAAGATTCTGAGATCTATACGCGTGTTCATCGTGACATATACGTATATCTGTGATTACGTTACCATTACGTCATATAAAAAAATCAAAGGTCGATTACGAAATAGTTGCGGATCTATATCGGGGTTTGTACGTAGCGAAAGCACGTATATACGCGAGGTTCGGTGAGAAAACGCGTATGGAATCTGGGGTTCTTTGAAAGTGTATTGGAATGAAATTTAAGTCTGTTTTTGTTGTTTTCTTGCTATACATCTGACCAATGTATTCATACAGATATGGGTTGTTTGAATATTGATTATGCTGCTGATTATGTTGATTAAAGATCAAGTTGTTGGTTGATTGGTTGATGATTCAATGAATGAATTGATGGGGTTATAAGTTTCAGTTTGATGTATGTTGAGCTTAAATGTGTGAAGTGCGTCCAGTCTGAAAATCTGATGAAAATAGGCCTACAAGATGTGTTGTGTGGAAAGGCTGACGGATCAGTGTAGCGGTAAAACATGGTCCCACGGTGGTCTTCCCAAAGGGTCAAGGAAGCCTTCGGTGAGGGTTGTAGCTCCCTTCCAGGTGAGGCTGGTAAACGAGAGCAGGGGGTCGTAGCTCCCTTCCGGGAGAGGTGATAGCGAGATTAGAGGGTTGAGCTCCCTTCCCGATGGTAGGCCGGAAGAGAGACGAGAAAGGTTGCAACATACTGCCGGTGGGTGCTGCGTCTTTGTGTGAGTCTACACGAGTGCAAAATTGTAGAAAGTTTTCTTTATAATAAATATTGAAAGACGAGAGATGACGGTGACGGTGGTTTTCTCCCGTTAGGTTTCCACCTTAAATGCGGTGTTCATGTGTGTTGCTTATGTGTGATGGTTTATTCTGTTATTACTACACATGCTTACTGCTTACTAAACATCTAATGAATGAATGATGCAATGATCTAAGTAAAGAATTAAATGCATAATAAGATCTCTGGACATACGCAAGTTTTCTTAAGGATATCCGCGTGTATACGCGAGTTGGGTTCAGTAAAGTAGCGTATGGTTTTAAGAGAAAGAAAAAGTAAAAAGTTTTCAGTCAGCTCTAAATACTGATTCACCCCCCATATCAGTATTTTTCCCAACAATTGAATATATCTTGAATCTATGCAAGGTAACTTTTGTTAATTTTCCATTAGTGTAGAGAATAAAAGAGTCAAAATTAACATGATGAACTCATTCATCACTTTAATTGAATCCCATCCTTACACTTGTTACACATTCCCAAAGCATACACACCAAGTCATCAGACTATAGTCCAAATTAGGCCAATATTTTTCTTGGTAGATACAATTTCAGCTAGTAAAGATGGCTAGTAAGCCCATATCACGTTGATAATGAAGCATTAAACATATATGCAACCATGCATGCACTCCATATATCTCACACACCCATTGAAAATCAAGCCATTCAAATGCTTAGGTTTAACCCAAACTTCTCAAGCACATCCTTTCCCAACCCATCTTTAAGTCCTTTAACATATTTACAATAATATTTCTTAACAAAAATATTAAGGAATATAAGAAAACATTCTTTTTCTTTCATGAGTTTCTAAATGACATAATATAATATCCCCTTTGCAACCAATATGCTTCCAAGTCAATTTATAAAATCATCATTCGTATATCATCAACCTACAAGCAAGCATGTTGGCCCAGTAGGCCCTAGTAAGGTCCCACTTTATCAACCATTAATAGTATAGAGAAGTAAAAGTCACATTGAACACTATCACTCATTTTTTTGTTTAACTCATAATATGACTAACTTTGTTATCATGTGATCATGTTTCTTCATCTATTTCAATATAACATAAGATAGGGATAACTTTCCCTTAAAACCAATTCCAAAAGACATTTATCTTCAAGTTTAAAAGAAGCATGTGCTCTTTTCATACTTATATGTGAGTTCTAAGTAAGACTGGAAATAAACGCCACCATAATGCCATGTGTGAGCATCTAGATCAACCTATTTGATCTCCTTGATTATGCTAAGTAAGTTACACTTATTGACTCTTGACATCATAACCACAAAAGTATGCCATAAGAACCTAAAATTTTATGTTTCTATCACAAAAATCACATATAAAGGTATGCCTATTAACCTACTTGTAATAAGATAACTGAAGATAGAATATGTCTCTCTTCATCAATAAATATAATAAATATGATATGTCTAATGATTCATCAATTAAAAATTCCCAATAGAATTGCTTCAATCATGAGACTCGTATAATGAATGTTGCAGTAGGAGAAACCACTGTTACAAATTAGTGGAAAAGAGGCTTGTCAAATTGGCATGGCAGCCTACCTCTTGAATATTTTCACAAAACCCTAGGCAACCCACATCTTCAAAATACTTCTTGATGAATGATGAGGCAATCATCTCCTGGATATGAGTTGGCTCATATCTAGATATTTTCCCTCCTTTATTATACTTCTTCTTCTCATTGTCCATGGTTTTAGTTTACTTGACAAAACCCTAGGTTTGGTAGTAGGAAAGGGTGGGGTAGAATTGGGAAAACAAATTAAAAAGGGACAACTATTTTAGGGAAGGGAATGGAGGGGATAGGGATTAGGGAAATTTGTGGGAAAATTCTAGGGGGTAGTGGTAGCTGTTAGGGAGGCTAGGGGAGTGTAATAACTTGAAATGGGTGAGGGATTCCCTCTTCTAGATCTACTCTATTGGGTAGAGTAGATCTGTCGATCTGTGGGACATGATGACAAGAATTGTCACATCTTCGATTTGATGATCAAGCAGGTTGCTTCGTACAGATAGCAGGTTGAGGGTAGATGACCAGATTCTCCGGCATCACCATTTGGGCGTGGTGGATTTCCAGGCAGAGGATGAGGAAGGTGCAAAGGAGTTAGTCATGGAAGGGGACAAATCATTTGTTATAATTGTGGAGAGGTTGGCCATTATGCGCGCAACTGCCTGAACCCAATACAACAATCATGCAGATATTGTAAGAAATTTGATCATGTTCTTGAAGATTTCCCTGTACTATTTGAAAAAATATAGGAGAAGAAACCACAGACACCTACGCAAAATGTTCAAATGATGAGAGTGGAACCGTGCATTGAAGACCCCATCAAAAATATTGTAACCAGAAGCGGCGTAGAAACTGGAGAAGATAAGTCAGAAGATAAGATACTTGTCACTGATGTTTGAGTCTGAAGAGCTCCTAAGAAAAATGAAGGATTCAATCTGCAAAGGGAAAAGGAAACCTTTGTCACAGCAAATAAGGACTTTGCGGGTGCTGACACGTCCAAAGTAATAATCAAACCTATCATGGATATAGACGAAGGGACTGGGCCTATAAAGATGAAACTGTTTTTATAGGCTTGCATCAAGATTTTACGCAATAAGAAAGTCATTGAGAACCTTCAAGCTTTAATTAATTGTTGCGCCAAAAAAGAACAGCCCCAGATGGAGAAAAAGGCTCTCAATAAGTTCTACAAGAACAAGAGAAGAACTGGATGAGAGATGCGCTTCACTGCTCAGATAGGATAATTTGAAATTGACTAGGTCATTTTGGATCTGTGCTCTGATGCAAATGTGATTCCAAAGTAGAATTGGAAGAAAATGGGAGAACCTAATCTGGAATGGTCTGCAATACAATTGCACATGGTGAATCAACATAATATTATCCCAATGGGTAGGCTTTTTAGAGTCATAGTTGATATAGAAGGAGTTAAGGCACTCATTGATTTTGAAGTTATTCATATTGTTGATGATACAGATCCATACCCCGCGTTGTTGAGTCTGGATTGGGCTATTGACATGGATTCTATCATCAATATCAAGCGTAGAAGTATGGTATTTGAAAACAATGGAACCAGGGTGGTGGTCCCACTAGATCTAGCAGAAGGAGAAAGGTATATAGAACCGATGCATGCAGAAGAGGACTTTGATCATATCTACAAGCTAATTGTGCGAGATGAAGATTGGATCAATCCAACAATAGATGGTCGGCTTAGCTAGGATAGAGATAGTTCATGCCACTCTGACTCAGATGAAGAATGGGAGAATTGGTAGAACCGTTTGCATGAAGTCTCTACACTACACTGCAACCAAGTCAACAGATCTCTTCGGTGCATATCCTCTGAGGTACAAGAACTTCCTTATTATGATGGTATAGGCAGTGTCACTTTTTTTTTAGATGAGTTCAAAAAGGTTGTTCCAGAGGCACAATGATTTCATGTGCTCAACTTAGCTCTGCGCTCAACTCCAACAAGCTGGTGGGAGACACATAAGGACAATGTGGCGAATTGGGAAGAATGTACCCATATGATGCAACTTCGCTTTGGACAACCCAATACCCGGTTGGAAGGAACCTATGTAGGCAAAGAAGATTCACGCATACATTTAGATAGGTGGACTAC
The DNA here is from genome assembly GCA_034641835.2 of Pinus albicaulis. Taxonomy (NCBI): domain Eukaryota; kingdom Viridiplantae; phylum Streptophyta; class Pinopsida; order Pinales; family Pinaceae; genus Pinus; species Pinus albicaulis. The sequence goes on along the minus strand of CM076575.1, from coordinate 493,614,247 downwards.
ATCTTGGAGAGAAGAGTCGTAGCCAGGATGGGTGCATACATTCATCCATACTTTAAGTCAGATTCCTATGAACTGGTACCTAGATGTTGAGCTGCAAGGGGGCACGATGGAATGGGTTGCACTATAAGAAAGATTTGTGTTAACATTTCGGTTTTGAGAGTGGATTCCCATGCATCAGTAACGCCTTACAGATGATCCATGATGTGGTCTTTGACACGACGAAGACACCATAAGCATGAGCCATACCAGCATGGGATGCATAGGTAAAGGATATCGTCGACTGCCGGAATGTGACTATTGAAGATAATGAAGAAAACCCAAGGAACATCAATATTCTAGAGTTTGAATGACAACGCGTAGTTGTTGGGCCGCTCAGTGTCAGATGTGACTGAACACATGAATATTAAGAAAGTCAACATCAGAATAGAAGAGCAACCTAATATTGCCAAAATTTGGGATTACTAGGATGAAGATACAGTCGCTAAGGTTGTGGATATGCTTGATAAATATCAAGACTTATTTCCCACAAAGTATTCTGAGTTGAAAGGTATTGTTGGGGATCTAGGAGTAATGAACATCACACTGAAACTAGATGCGTGACCTGTCAAGCAATGTCCTTACAGGTTAAATCCCAAATATAAGAAGGTCAAAGAGGAGTTGGAGAAAATGGTTGCTGCAGGGATCATTGAACCCGTAGAAGAATCATATTGGGTAAGCCCCATGGTTGTCCAATAAAATAATACCAAAGGATAAATTATGATCTGTGTGGATCTACGCAAGCTAAATGATGCATGCGTGCATGACCCATTTCCAACTCCATTTTCTAATGAAATATTGGACAATGTGGGAGAGTAGGAGGCCTACTCATTCACTGATGGATTTTCTGGATACCACCAAATAAAAATCACACCTGAAGATAGAAGTAAGACAACCTTTGTGATAGAGTGGGGATCATTCCAATACACAATAATTCCATTTGATCTAAAGAATTCACCAAAAATCTTCTCGCGCATGGTGGTAGCTGCGTTTAAGGAGTATATACATAAATTCTTAGAAGTATATTTTGATGAACTGTATTTGGCCTAGTAAAGAAGCATTATTCAAAGCTGCACTTAATGATGGATACTTTTTGAAAGCATCAAATCTCACTGAATCTGAAGAAGTGCATATTATGTGTCCCTTTTGGGATTTTTCTGGGTCATATTGTGTGTCAGCAGGGATTGATGATGGATCCAACTAAGATTTTTGTTATTGTTAACTTGGAGGTTCAAGCAAACGTAAAACAACTACGCTCAATTTTGGGGCATATTGGGTATTACAGGAAGTTTATTCAAGGCTACCTATTGATTACTGCGCCAATGGAGAAGTTACTAAAGAAAGTTGCCTCTTTTTGTTGGCATGAGGATTGTTAGAATATTTTTGAGCTACTTAAGGAGAAAATGGTAACTGTGCCTATATTGGTATTCCCAGATTGGACAAAGGAATTCCATGTCCATGTGGACGCTTTGTGTATCATGCTAGGTGTTGTACTCGCGCAACCAGGAGCCGGAGATATTGATCACCCAATTGCATTTGTGAGCAGGAAATTGCAAGTGCTAAACGTAACTACTCGACAACATAGAGAGAAGGATTATCTATGGTCTATGCGCTACAGAAGTTTCGTCACTATTTTCTGGGAGTACATTTTAAGATTTTTATGGATCACTTTGCTTTGAAGTACCTGTTCAACAAGCCTATGTTGGGGGGGAAGATTTGTCGATGGCTCTTATTATTTCAAGAGTATGATTTTGAGGTGATTGTCAAGCCAGGTAAGTTGAATGCAGGTCCAAATCACCTATCACGCATCGAAAGTGGCAAGGAGCCAACTAGTTTGGAGGATAGATTACCAGATGTGCAACTATCTTCCATCAAAATAGTCGATGACCTCTTCACATACATAATCCACTTTCTGACCACTGGTAGTGCACCTACAAAGTACACAGTTAAGCAGGAGAAAGAACTAGTCTTGCGCACAAATGAATTTACTTTGATTCATGGCCAGTTATATAAGATGGGCGTTGATGAGATATCGAGACGCTATGTTCCGGAGTTTGAAAGACATAGCATCCTAGTTGAAGAACATGTAGGGGTTGTAGGAGGTCACTATGCAAGAAAGACAATTGCGCAGAAAATGTTGAGGGTAGGTTTGTGGTGGCCTACGGTACACAATGATGCAAAAGAGTACTATCTCGCTTGTGATGTGTGTAAGAGAATAGGGAAACTGTTGGGCATAGATGAAATGCCATTGCAACCACATGTGACTTTGCAGGCTTTTGATAAGTCGGCCATTGACTTTGTAGGACCGATCAACCCTCCCAGAAAGAAGACGGGCCTGGGCTATATCATTATTGCAACAGATTATTTGACTAGGTGGGAAGAAGCTAAGCTTGTGAAGGATTGCAACGTAGAGACAACTGAATATATTGACAAGGTTTGGGTGTCCTAAAATCTCGATGAGTGACCAGGGTACACACTTTGTGAATGAGACTATCCAAGCATTGACAATGGAGTTTAAGATACACCATCAAAAGTGTACACCATATCATTCAAAAGAAAATGGCATAGTAGAGGCCTTTAATAAGATTTTGGAGAATGCGCTCACAAAGGTCTACAATGCTAATCGAAATGATTGGGATGTGTGCGTTCCTGTGGTTCTATGGGCATATCAGACTACATGCAAAAAATTGACAGGGAAGACCCCATTTAGGTTGGTATTTGGACATGAAGCTATTATGCCAATGGAGTACATTGTTAATCATGAGCTCAAATTTAAGCTCAAAAATCAAAGTTCTCGGAATCACTCGAAACCTGAACGAACGGATAGGTCTCATCGCTCTGATTTCGACGCACTTTGTTTCATCGAAAATCGACTCTTTATGTGAAAGTTAAATCCTGTTATCCATTTTCTCAAATAAGTAAATTTCAAAAAACAAATGAAATACAACTACACAGTCAACAATATGTACTGTTGACATGGCAGTTGACTGTGCAGGGTCACATTTTGGTAAATTTGACTTTTTCTCCGGTCGAATGAGGAGCTAACAAGTGTCAGCTTGTGGTTGGTTGAAATTTTGGTTCGTTGTCAGCATTTTATTAGATGATTGAAGGACCAACCAGGCGAGGACACGTGGTGCAGCTTGGGGCCGCCACGTGCCCCCCATATTGGATTATACAATGGTGCAAAATTTATATATCGAAGCCTGGGTGGAGGTCGGGTTTGACCTCGCAACCTCTACCACACTACGCGTACACAATACTGTCTCACCTACGCATTAGTCCTTACAAGACTATGGACTTTGGTTATATTTAAATCAATACAATTGCAACGGCGAGGGAAAAGTGGGGCCAACCCCAGTCCATGGAACCGTATGTCATGACCATGACGAAGGCCTATCCTTAATGGCAGAGTTAGCGCTCTAAACGTGCCTAAATCACAGATTAAACACCACTAATATCTAGTTAATGCGCATTCAGATAAATGCAGAGTTAGCGCGTTAAACGTGCTTAATTAGCGCATTAACCCCACTTAAAAATTAATTACGGTTTTAGTTGGAGGAGTCCGCCAATTTCGGCACGATCTCCATTTCTGGCGGAGTTAAGTGGAGTTGCTCTAGTTTTAGAGGAGTTTTCCTAGGAGAAACTGGAAGAAGTCATAACTTGGGAAGTTTTCAACAAAATTAAGCACAGGAAGAGGCTAGGTAGCCATTTTCAAGCATTCCTGACTCATTGGTGCAGGTTTCAAAGGTAGAGGAGCACTTCTGGAAGTGATTTTCCAGCTTGAAGAGGAGGCTACATCTGCTTCACCTAAAGACCATTTGAAGAGCTAGAAGAGGCTACTTAGGGGTTTTTGGATAATATGAATCCATTGGTAACCTCTATTTACTGATTTAAGCACATATTCAGGGTCATATTTCAGGTTTGAAAAGTAAGGTGTATGGATCAATCAGATGTTTGAAGCAGTTTTGGAAGCTATTAAGCATGGAGGAGATCTTGTAGGGGTTTTCCCAATTCCAGAAAAAAATTTTCAGCAGCTGTGACCAACATGGTTCATCTCTAGTTTGACTTCTTTATTTAGGAAGTTTTTTATTTTATTCTTCAGTGTGGAATTGAAGGGTGTATGTGAGTGGTTTCTAGCTCTCACCGGTGAAATTATGTCAACTCTATAGGAGATATGTTGTGTTTATGATATTGTCAGAGTTCTTTGCAGAAGAAAATTACCTTGAAGGGGTGATAGCCACATGTTATTGGTAGCAAACTGATATTTAATTTTGACACCGAATACAAGAGTGGTCTAGTCATGTTGACAAGCCATGAGATGTAGCCCAGGAGGGGTGAACTCCTTCATAATTGGATTTTGTCTTGTGGTTTGATGCTTATTTCTTTTCAAGTGTTTGATGATTTCATGATTTACAATTTTTTAATGGAATTAAGTTGTTGAAAGACACTTAAAACAAACCATTGAAGTAATATGGTTTCAGATCAAATCTATGCACATAAGAAGCAAGCATGTTTAAAATATAAAAGAGGTACTTAGCATAGAATTCACTAATGCTCCTCCATTCAGATCAAGTTGGTATCAAAACTGCAGGTTTATTGTTAGCTTGTGTTGCTTGTGCAAAGAGGGTTTGAATATTTGCAAGTTGAAAATGCTTACAAGGTTAAAGCTCCAGAGAGGAGAAGGAAAACTTGTTAGTGCATATTCCAAAGTTGGAACAAGGAGAAGGATGCCAAAGTTGCCACAAGATCCACCTCAAGTTTTATCTCCAAATATTTCCGAGGCTTCAGTAGGCATGTCTCAAGGAGGAGAGAATACAAGCCTGACAAAAGATGAAATCTTCAAAAATGATTTTTGGGACATGTCAGAAATGGTGAGGGTCCTCTGACGAGAGGAAATCACAACTGCAAGGTGAAGGCTCTAGATATTCAAGAGGAGAAAGTTCTCCAACCAAGGAAGAAGGTAAAAATAATGGTGATAAACCACCATATTGTCCACACAATTCATTTTTTGCTACAACGTTGATGCAAAATGTTAATGTAGAAAGTCATTCCAAGATGGAATATGGGCATGTTTGTGCCTTTTTTCCACATGATGTGGAGGATGAGGTTCAATCAACACCTCATGTTAAGGAGCTGAAAGAAGAGAAAAAAAGAGTCCAAGAGGACGTGACCTTCAGAATCAGAAAGGAGTATGAAACCATCTGTGTGCATCAATCAAGAGATGAGACAAATGGTGAACATACATATGCTCCTTATTTAGATGCATCTATTAATGTAAATTATTTTGTAGCCTTTGAAAGACATAATAGAGGCATTGGGTCTAAGCTCTTGGAAAAGATGGGTTACAAGGAAGGCTTAGGTCTTGGTGTGAATCAACAAGGCATCAAGAGCCCAATAGAGGTAAAAGGGAGACCCAAGTATGAAGGCTTGGGTTATGTTGCAGCAAAATAATTGTCTTCTCATGATAGCGATTGTGTATCATGTACCTTATGTCACAAAAAAGGACATGAGAAGGTAAGGTGTTGGACTTTGCATTCGGAACTAGTACCTGCTTAGTTCTCCAAATACAAAAGAAACTTGAAGGTATCTCCAGAGAGAGATGAAAAAGTTGAAGAAGAAGTTGATTCAGGTTCTTCTTGTCTTGCAAGTTCATCATTTAGGAAGCATAAGCCAAAGGACGCCAAGAAAAGGTATACTCGTCTTGTTCATTTAAATGCTTATCCTAAGGGAAAATAATCTGCTGATTTGAGTGACATGTTGAGGAGAATGTATCCATGAAATTTTTTACATTTCTTCTAACCATTGTGTAGATGAGTGCGACAAAAGAAAATCCATCATCAAGAAGATGTTTATGACTTTCTTGGGATTGAGAACGAGAAGAAGAAATCTCAATCAATGAAAAAGGCATGTGAGCTAAGAAGAGCTCCAAGGAACTTCTGCACTCACTACATTATTAGTGGGCATTGGATCGAGAAGTGTTGGAAATTGTTTCCACAACTTCATCCTGGTAAGGGAAAGAAATTCATGCAAGCACCAGAAGAGGAAGTGACAAAAGAAAAAGTGGCGCAAGATGTGACCATCCATGAAGCAGCTTCAAAAGAAGGAAAAGTTCAAATAGAGGGTTCAGTTACCATGTTGGGTAAGAACTGTTCGGAATTTTTGTCCAGTTGAAGATAGTAAGTCTTTATTTGCACTAGTTGCATATCCCCATAGTGGGTAATTTGTAAAAGTGATAATTAACGAATAAATCACTAACATGCAACAGTGTTTTCTTTAGCATGTTTATGCTATTTTGGCTTGGTTGTTAGTCAATTGAAAAGGAAAATTTGGGTGTCAAGTTTCTCCATGTTGTAAAATTAATTTCTCTTTGATTGTGTTGGAAAGCATTTTGAAAACTGTTGTATGAGTAGTGGGAGCATATTTTGTATGTACAAATGTGTTCAATTCTCAATTTCCACACGTATTCGCCATGTGCATCTTGTATGGGTTTTTGTCAAAATCTTTTGGATTTTATCCTCGGTAAGGATTTTTTCAAATAAACACCATTGAATTATTCTTGGGAAGGATGTTGTTATGCATGGGCATAGCGACATGGAAAAGTTGAAAGAACAACCAACTTGAAACCTTTGGTCAAGTTATAGTTCAAGTTCAACATGAAAAAGAACCGTCAGGGAACTTTAAACTTCGATTAGGTCGAGTTTAGAAGAATGAAGGAACTGTACTTGAATTTCTAAACATATGAAAATGAACTTTTGGAGACCAAAATTATTTTAGTGGGGATATACGATCAGGAGCTCAAATTTAAGCTCAAAAATCAAATTTCTCAGAATCACTCGAAAACTGAATGTCTAGATAGGTCTCACTGTCGTGATTCTGACGCACTTCGTTTCATCAAAAGATGACTCCATATGTGAAAGTTAGATCCTGCTATCCATTTTCTCAAATAACTGCCCAGTCAACAGTCCGTACTACTAACATGGCAGCTGATTGTGCACAGTCACATTTTGATCAATTTGACTTTTTCGCCGGTCGAATGAGGAGCTGACAAGTGTCAGCTGGTGGTTGGTTGAAATTTTGGTTCATTGTCGGCATTTTATTAGAGGATTCAAGGACCAACCAGGTGAGTACACGTGGTGTAGCCTAGGGCCGCCACGTGCCCCCCCTTTTGGATTATACAATGGTGAAAAATTTATATATCGGAGGCCGGGCGGAGGTCGGGTTCGACCCCACGACCTCCCCCACACTACGCGCACACAATACCGTCTCACCTACACATTAGTCCTTACAAGACTATGGAATTTGTTTATATTTAGATCAATACAATTAAAAAAGTAGGGCCATCCCCACTCCATGGAACCGTATGTCATGACCATGGCAGAGGCCTATCCTTAATGGCGGAGTTAGAGCTCTAAACATGCCTAAACCACAAATTAACCACCACTAATATTGAGTTAATGCAGATTCAGATAAGTGCAGAGTTAGCGTTTTAAGTGTGCTTAATTAGCACGTTAACTCCACTTAAAAATTAATTGCAGTTTAAGTTGGCGGAGTCCGCCAATTTCGGCACGATCTCTAGTTCTGGCGGATTTAACTGGAGTTGCTCTAGTTTTAGAGGAGTTTTCCTAGGAGAAAGTGGAAGAAGTCATAACTTGGGTATTTTTCGACAAAATTGAGCATAGGAAGAGGCTAGGTAGCCATTTTAAAGCATTCCAAACTCATTGGTGCAGGTTTCAGAGGTAGAGGAGCACTTCTGGAAGATTTTTCTAGCTTGAAGATTGACGATGCCAAGGGCCACCAGAAGAGGTGGCCACATCTTCTTCACCTAAAGACCATTTGAAGTGCCAGAAGTGGCTACTTAGGGGTTTTTGGATGTTGTGAATCCATTGGTAACCTCTGTTTACTGATTTGAGAACATCTTCAGGGTTGTATTGTAGGTTTGAAAAGTAATGTGTATGGATCAATCATATGTTTGAAGTAGTTTTGGAAGCTGTTGAGCATGGAGGAGACCTTGTAGGGGTTTTCCTAATTCCAGAAAACTTTTTGCAGCAGCTGTGACCAACATGGTTCAACTCTGGTTTGACTTATTTATTCATGAAGTTGTTTATTGTATTATTCAGTGTGGAATTGAAGGGTGTATGTGAGTGGTTTCTAGCTCTCATCGGTGAAAGTATGTCAACTATGTAAGAGATATGTTGTGTTGTTGATATTGTGAGAGATCTTTCCAGAAGAAAATTAACTTGAAGGGGTAATAGCCACATGTTATTGGCAGAAAAATAATGTGTACTTTTGACACCGAATACAAGAGTGGTCTAGTCATGTTGACAGGCCAGGAGATGTAACCCAGTAGGGGTGAACTCCTTCATCAATGGATTTTGTCTTGCGGTTTGATGCATATTTATTTACAAGTGTTTGATGATTTCATGCTTTACAAATTGTTCATGGAATCACAATGTTGAAAGACACTTAAAAGAAACCATTGAAGTAATCTGTTGTTATGCTCAAATCTATGCACATAAAAATCAAGCATATTTAAAATCTGAAAGAGGTACTTAGCATAACATTCACTTATACTCCTCCATTCAGATCACCTAGTTTGCACATTGCAACGGTAACTAACATGGTTGATCAAGATAGTATGGAAGAGCAATTGTCGTAGCTAGTTGCGCTGGAGGAAGATAGATTGATTGTTGATTTCCATCAGTAGGTGCAAAAGGATCATGAAAAATATTAGCATGACAGGCACATCAGGAAAAATATTTTCAAGGAAGATGATTTATTTTTGCTATATGAAAATTTTTTTGCGTGCCACCTAGGAAAGTTCAAAATGCATTGTCTTGGACCTTGTGTTTTCAAGGATATTATGGAAGGAGGTATGGTACGTTTGGTTACCTTAAGGGGTGAACTCCTTCCTGGATTTGTGAATGAAAGTCGGTTGAAGCCATACACGGATGACCCTATCCCTGTGTGTGCCAAATGATTATATGGCCAGAGGAGCATCTTAGCACCCAGACAGTTGTGAGAGGGCATAGGACCATAAAGAAGTGTGTCAAGCAATGGAGAATCGGGTATGCACGACAAGGATGGCAGATGCACAGACATGTGCGAAAACTGCGTAGAGGCTACGCTCGGAGGTTGAAGTAGTCGCAGAGGTGCCAAAACATAGTCGTTGGAACAATAAATTTGGATAAGACAACTTTATTACCATTTGGAGAAGCAGATAAACTGCATTTAATGAGGAGATTATGCCAAATTTGGAACCGTTTTAGAATTTATGAGGCTACATCAATGCACATGAGACCATTTAAGCCGCACCAACACTATAAATATGATAGGAAGGGTCCCATTAGTTCCCTTTTCTTTCCAAGTGATTTGTGCACAATGTTATCATTATGTTTTCTGAAGCTTATGTTTGAGATCAACCCGCTTTTCTATGAGACGTTGTGCCAGAGGGGGTTGGGTTATTTGATTCCTCCAAGTATGAAAACTATCGAACTTGCCCCATTTGTGATGCAGGTTGATGAAACCCCTGCGCAGGCTGCTGAAACCCCTATGCCCCAACTATAGAAATATAAGAAGGGACAATCTTCGGGGTCCCTGAAGTCACCATGCCAGAATACCTTGAAGTATCAGTCGACCCCTGCAGAATGCTAGAAGAGACCTATGGCCGAGACACCCGAAGTAATTATGGAGGAAGACGTTGTCGATGAGGTTGATCCAGTCTCATGGCTGCCCACATATCTTGCGCCGCACAAAGAATCTGTGAAGGTCGCAAAGGACCTGGATAAGGTTCGGTCTTATATCAATTCACTATCGATCCCTAAAGAAGTGTTGCTTGAGGAGGATATGTTTGCGAATATCCCCCTGCTACAGATGGAATACTGGGACCTGTCTGAATAGGAGAAGTTCCCTGAGCTCGCGCCTTCGATGCACTTGGAGCCAGTCACCTATGATGAGGTGGTGATCAAGGTCGAGCGAATGCATTGGGAATTGGGACTGTAGAAGTCAGGGCTATTAAATTTCTTGAGAATCCAACACTTTGGGCACAACGTGGTCAACAATATCTGTGTGCGCTAGCTGATCACCCTATTGCACGATGACTGTCTGTGGCTAGGAGAGCCAATTCCCATTAATGCAGATTTGATACACCGTATCACCAACCTACCTTGTCAGGGGGCAGACCCTGTGGCGACCTTCGGAGGAAAGGGCCTGGAGCGGAAAGTTGTAAACATAGTTAAAGAAAAATATAAGGTATCGCGCAACACTCGGGGGTTCGTTGTCAGCGAGATCAATGAACTCGCAGTACATTTTGGCACTCTAATCCTCACCTACAAGATGATGAGGAAGTTTTGGTCGAAGGAAGTTCTAGCCCATGTGATTGCTTTAGCCGGGAAATGTGAGAAATGGATATAGTAGAATTGGGAAAAGTACATGTGCACATAATTTTTTCCGAATGTCCGTGAGGCGCAGGAGGAGGGAAAGAAGTTTTATTATGCTTGGTTGCTACTACTAATTGTGTTGATTGGTTGGATGCACCAGCTGAGCCTCAGTTCCTAGATATTGAGCTCGATCTTTGCGAAGCTGTATGATATGTGATGGTGTGGATCTTCAAGCTTCCTTCCAGAATCACTAAAAAAAAAAATATTTTGGGTGCTCTTTGATTCCAAGTTGTTTCAAGCGGTGCAGTCCAAGCCATGATTGTCACTGAAATCGTATGAACAGTACAAGCACGTCACAGACTTCAAAGCTACCTTTCACAATATTCACATGTGCACGAACAAAGATGTTGAAGGTGTTTGGTATGAGCTGCCTTACATGGTCATAGAGGATGACCTTGCGCGTGTTATAACAGAATGACAAGCCTTATGGTTAGAAGCATGCACCACTGACAGTGCCTCATCTTCAGTACCCTTGAAGACTCCTACAAAGCCGCACGCAACAAAGGATACCCAACAAAAGGATAAGGATGTAGAGAAAGAGACAAAGCCAACCACGACGGGTGAAACCGTTGACCTAGATACAGACACGAAGGATAAAGAAGGTGACAGTGCTAGGGCACTTGCGACACAGACAGGTTCAACAAAAGTAACTAAGGGAGGGTCTCAAACCTCCCCAGGCTTGCAAAAAAAGAGGAAGGGATCAAAGAAAACAGGGATAGAGGCCCTGGCCCTTACAGAGGATGACCTTAACAAAATTGAAAACACAATAAAAGTTGCGACCAATGATCTCTGGAGTAATGTGGATTCTCAATAAAAATCTGTACTTAAGGATGTGCAACACAGTCTCCAGGAGCTCCGCTTGCAAAAAAACCTAATCCAAGTGAGCGTGCATCAAGCGAGTGTAGGACAAGCGAGCGTGCAACCCCTCAACACTATTGTACCCTTAGTGTTACGCAATAATTTATCACCATGCTCATTTCCCATCCTTGATCCTAAAATGCCCCGTGATAGACCCTGTGCAACGTTTCCACCATGAAGAAATATGTTAAGACATCCCATGAAGACTCAAAGAAAACTGCCTTGGAATTACTGAAGAAACTTGGTCAAAATCCTAGTTTCTTGGGTTAGCACGTTTCCGGTTTTCATGCTCGTGCCGATGTCAGATTGAAAGTTATGGCTTAGTGTTGCCTCGTTGATCCCTTTCTGGCATTGTTTCCTCAAATGGAGGAGAAGCTTAGACCTCTAGAAGTTCCAGGGTGGCAAGTTGGTTGTTAAACGATGGTGATAGAGTCGAGCTCTCTGATTTTAGAGCTTTGTGCTGGAAATGTTGTCATTGATAGAAATGGAGGTAGAAAAGACAGAGACAGACAAAGGAGGCAGCAAAGAAGCGAACAAAGGAAGCAAAGGAGATAGGTAGAAGAAGATTGTCGAAATGTAACAATCAAATAGCAGAACGGAAGCAACGACAGAGACAGAGAAAGAAGCACAGCTAAGGCAGAGGCAGAGGCAGCGAATATAGAGGCAGAGCCGTTATCAGATGTAGAGCCGTTATCAGAGGTAGAGGCAGCGAACATAGACGCGCCATTTTTTTATGGAATGGAACCATGTGCAAACCTACATAATATTCCGGGAATCTTAACCCAAGCGGAAAAGTATATATATAAACATTATTCCGAGAATCATTACCCAGCTGGAGGATACACTAAAGGTGGAAGCGGAAGCTTATATATATGCAGTGAGATACATATGCTGCGCCTTATATATATAAAGGTCCAAAGCATATAAATTTATATGTAGCACAAGATCTAAAGAACCAAAGTACCATAAGGTGGGACCCTTATGAATTGCATCGGAGAAAAGCTTTGGCAGCAGAACATATTTTCAAGAGTTTCAATTGAAGTCACGGACTCGATGGTTCAATAAGTCATAATTCATATGTGCGTTTGAGTTTCGGACCCGTACATCGCATCGGCAGAACAACGATTAATCGCATCGGCAAAATAAAGTGAACAATCATTCATCGCATCGGCACAATTGAATGAACAGTAATCCATCACATCGGAACAAGCCAAGATTGTGATTACGATGAAGTCACAGAACTGATGGTTCAATAAGTCATAATTCATATGTGCGTTTGAGTTCCGGACCCGTACATCGCATCGGCAGAACAACAATTAATCGCATCGGCAAAATAAGGTGAACAGTCGTTCATCACATCGACACAATTGAGTGAACAATAATTCATCGCATCAGAACAAGCCAAGATTGCGATTGTGATGAAGTCTCGGACCCGATGGGCTTATAAACTATGATTCATGTAAGGTTGAGTTCCGGTAAACAGTGAATCATCGGAATTGGAGCATCGGAGCATTGGTATGTCGATACATTCAAATGGAAATTGCGATTGCGATCAATCGCAATCGGATAAGTCGAGGAGTAATGTATAGCATCGAAAAGCGTGGAAAGTGGGCTCGGATATATGATCTTCTATTGATTATATGGAATCGACCCCTTATATTAATGTTTATAACGCTTGACTCGGGGAATATGTATACATGGTGATATATTTATATATTGTTCTAAAGTCAAAACTTATAGAAAATGAGGTGCGTGCTGGGAATTCGTTAAAGTGAATTCATGGGTCTTTACATTCGGTTGGAGAATATATATGTATATATATGCTGATACATATAATAAATACGTTGGTATTTAATATAATGGTTTTTATAAAGTTCACGGATTGGGTTTATTACAAGAGCCTGCAAGGACGAAAAAGAGAAAGACAGTTGCAGAAAAATGTGCAGTAATCCAAAAAGACAGAAGAGGGTTGATTTGAAAATAAATTATGTGGACAAAGAATGTGTAAGTAGGCAGCCTGAGCACAGAGATTGAGAGTGAACAGACATTGCCCAGATTCATATATATTTAAGAATAAAACTTGAAAAGAGGTTATATATGTAGCTGGTGCACACAGGTACAGTAAACAGATGAATAGACATAGAATTGAACCAAATATACAGAACAATCACTCAATAGCAGCACAAAAGACAAATCCAGTAAAGCCAAGTCCCGAAAAGGAGCTGAGTGGAATTTAAATGTGTAATCAAAAATTTAAATATTTTTGTTTTATATTGTTTGTGATGCAAAGGCAAGTGTCCAAAGGAAAAAGAAAAATCCCATTGTAACATTGAAATTTGTACATATTGTTATAATTTTAAAATGAGTTGGAAAAAGGAATGAGAAGACAAAAGCCAAAGAGTCATGACTGTTCACTCCAAATTCCTTGTGAAATACAAACATTCATGTGAGGAACTCTATATATAATATCAACTGGATATGCATAAAAAAGATGAGAGAGAGTGAGAAGAGAGAATGCAGAGTTTGGAAAATTGAGGCAGAGAAGATTAGGAAAAGAGGAGCAGCAAGAGATGCTACAGAACAGAGCTGATATCTGAGGTAAATCAGCAAGAAATTCTTTTGGTAAATTGAGGAAGTTGGAGCTTCTCTATCAAGTTGAAACTTGATAGCTGTCAGTAGTAGCTGACTGAGGTTGGAGCCCCCTGTAGGTTGGTGCCTGCAGAAAATTGAAGGGAGTTGGTGCTTCCTTGCAAGTTGTAGCTTGCATAATTAAGGTTGGAGCCTCCTGTAGGTTGGTGCCTGCTGAAAAACAGTGGTGAGAGGGAGTTGGAGCTTGCCTTTGCATCACAACAATAATGAGATGTGGTTTTCTCATTTTATGGGTTTCCACTTAAATCTGCTGTCTCTATCTGTGTTGCCTGTGTGCTGAGATGATTTACCAAATCTGCTTAATGTTTGTTGCTCTCATAATAAGTTTGAAGTCACGTTAATTTAATACTTGCTGCAACATATTAAGATTTTTCATATACTAAGGTTGATTATAAAAGTAAGCTGTAAATTAGCTGATGAAAAATTTAAAAAGCTCATGTATGTGTTAAATTGATTCACCCCCCCCCTCAGTTTAACTAAGAATTCAACACTTTGATCTCATCCATGGGGGTTTATTCCTTAGAAATTGGACCTTCCTCCTCCTTTCATGGAATCCCAACCTCTTCTCCCTTCCTATAAATTGGTCCCCATCCTTCCAGTATTGGTTGGTCATATTTGGGCTAGTCTGAAATCTCATTCCCTTTACATTCTTGCACTGTGATAACGCCTAAGTTGTTCAGGAGAAGGAATTCTTTAGAGTTTCGAAGAAGGACTTAAATTTTCACCAAAGGTAGGCCTCCAACATCAAGGCCTGGGTTGTAAGCTCTTCCTTTCATATTTATCAATAAAACATATGATGTTTTCTTTCTATATTTCTCTAATCATTTATGCAAATATTCTGGTACTCCTTGATCTGCTAGATAGCTAATGTTTATGATTATTATGTATTGGATTACGTTTTCTGTTGCCTCTCGATCATTCGTAGGTATTCATGTGCCACCAGTAGCAAGGAGTGAGCCTAAAAGGATTGTGGATCAAGGTCATCATCAACGGGTTCGATCATAGCATCAGGAGAAAAGGTACTTCTATCTCTTTTCTTGTCGCATTCTGAATATTAGTTAAGAAATATTTGCATTAGAAAGTATCTCAAGTTGCTAGATCCACTCTAGGGCTAGAGAGATCACCTCTGTCCATAGAGGGGATTTATCTTGACAAAAAAATTGGAGACTCCCCTGGGGAGCTAGCCTCTTAGCCTTCCTTTCCCCAACTGATCCTAGATCAATTTGATCGATCATTGAAATCTGAGCTTTCTTTGGTCTCTATTAGTTTGCATAGGGTTTGATAGTCATTTCACTGTGTCAGGCCTAGTTTTTGTGTGAAACTCATTCTTGTTTTTCTTTTTTTTGTGATGAGCGCATTTTATGTTTTCACAGTAGTGCTTCCAGCGTTTTTCTATATAGCACATCCGTGATGATTTGTCTTTCAGCACCCTTCTGCTTATCACAGAAGAGGTGATCTCATACCTAGGAAAAGTTAGGGTTTCCCCTTGACTTTCTAGTGTGTCATGGCCCCTGAAGAATGCTTGTAGAGTCTCAATGACCTCCTGCTTGTGTGTTCAACTTCTTGTCTTCTTTGAGCGAGTGTTTTTGTCTCTTTGAATTGTTTGTGAGTTGAGAGATTTTTCACCATTTCAAACACCTTTTGTCGCATTTATTTTGACTTGGTTTGAAGTAGTTTGTCATATGCATTGGTCATCATTGCATTTATGATCTTACCTTCAACTTAGTGTCGAACATAAGACCACAAATTGTTTGATCCACGAGTCTAGAAGAGTGTGTCTTTTTCCAAATTCAAAAGAAATTAATAGTGATTTTCATTTTAGTTTTTGATTTGGCTTGTCTTTATCGTTTTGGAAAAGGGAGTGAAAATCATTTCATTCATATATTTTTAAAGTGATTTTGATTTCCATTCAATTGAAAGAAACATGAAAAAGATTGTTTTTGCATTTTTTCATTCGTTTCGTTCATTTTACCTTTGATTGCATTTCAAAGTAAAAAGTAAAACAAAATATCATTTTGTGCATCTTAGTGGAAAAAATAAATGATTACATTTTTTCAACAAGTTTCATTTTTTGGGGAAAAGTGAATTCGATAGGAAAGAATTGCATTTCGTAGTTTTGAACTACTTTAGGGGGGCATTATTGTTTTCTGCATTGATTGTACTTTTTATTTCATATCTTCCCTAAATAGTTTAGACTTCATCGAAATGGAAAATTTTTCTTTTTTCATTTAGCCCGCATCATAGGATTCAGGTGACATCGATTTTGAGCCAAAAAACAAATCTTAACTCAAGATCAACATCAAAATTTACCCAATTTACCTTAAGGATCATTTGGAACTAATGAGAATATTTAGTGGTTTAGGCTAGAGATGTGTTCTGACATCGTAAAACGTAGGAGTTGTCACTAATGGTTTGCGTTACAGCCCAAGGGTGATATCCCGTCTCACGTATGGAAGTATATTGATGTATGATAAGTATATTTGGGGCACTCTCATCAAACAGTTACACATTGGAAAACATTACTACATACTGGACTCCCACATACTATCGCATATATTTGGGGAGACACCATTAGGTTGCAAGCCTACCATAGGTAATCGAGTCAGTCACCTTGTAAACGTGATACACCAAACACAACATTTGGGGAAATTAGTTGTAGTACGTGAAGTCCTTGGTAAATTTTTCTATCATTTATCACCAAGGTGTATTTTAAAATTCACGAAAACTTGGTAAACCTTTATGCCCAGTACGCCCCTTTTTATTTTATTTTATTTTAATTCTAAAAGTAATTGCCCACGAAAACATCTTACCCGTGCAGTTCTCCAGCCTCATTACTACTTGGTAAATTGTGGATTTTTTATTTTTTCACCTCTTCCTTCTTTGATCTTGTGCTGAAAGGTCATCGTGGCTGAATTGTTAGATTCATCTCCTCCCTCCTCCGAAGGATCTCAAGAACCTCCTCCTGAGGTCCCCCAGTTTCCAGTTGGACCCTTTGAAGATCAAGGTGCCGAACTCGGTATTGTCATCAGTGTACAACACATTTCATCTTGACCACAACCTAATGATTCCCCTTGGACGACATCGAAAGACTCTGAGTCGGAAAGCCCTAAACTGTCTGCATAGTTTACGGTCTTTCCTGAAAATCCACTCTTTGATGCGATTGTGGTCTCGCCTCAACAAAATTATATTCCTTTTGATCAACCCATAGTTCCCCTTCCTGCTTCTCTAGTAGCATCTCGCTTTGTTGTTCGTTAGTTATTTCCTAGCGAAATGGCATCAATGCTAATGATGTTCCATTTGTGAGTGCTCCTTAGAGGAATATACAGGAAACCACTGGTACCTATATCCCGGAAGCTTCCTCATTTGTATTTTCCACTGAAGGAAAATTTTTCGGCTCCACACCTCACGACTCAGGTAGTGGGACAAAAATATCATTTAGTCAAGTTGGATCTCCACTTCCACAAGGGTATACCTATTTGGAAAATCTTATTTCAAGAGCTTCTGGCGCCACATCTTTATTTCTGGATCCCATTTGGTCAACGGGTATTCCTCCATCTTTTGGCCCATTCATTTAGAATGTGGGTGTCACATCTCAACCTGTTGCTCGACACACAATTACTATTGGTCAGATGACTGTTTTGATAGGATCCTCTACCCTTTTTTTCTGTAATGAATAAAATAGTTAATTAGTGATTAAATTAGTTAATTAGTAATTAGGTTGAAAGGCCATGTCTGATAAGACATGACCTTTCGTGAAGAGGCACCTGCGTAGGTATATAAGCAGGCCTCATTTGTAATTCTCAATCATCTATCTCATATCTTTTATAATATAATATTTGTATCCTCATGGATATCTTTGTATTCCAAGTGTTTTGGAGTATTTAAGCTTGAGAAGGAACTTTGTTTGCTTCATTTCGTGTCAGAGCAATTGATCTTCTGGCCGCTCATCGCTGCACAGAGCTACGCTTCTTGATCCAGGCCCTTGGCCATTGAAATTCGTCAATGTTGTTGTCATCATAGTTGAAGCATTTCACTACAATTTGGAGTTTATCCATCGCTGATTTCGTCAAAGGCCTTTGGTCACTAAAATTAAAAGAAGAGGAAAACAAAAAAAAATTAAAAAAGAAGAAAGATAAAAAAAATTATTAATATAAAAAGAAAGAAAAAGAAAAAAGAGACATATATAAAGAAGTACATATACGTACATACCAAGACAATTTAACAATTTTAAAAATGAAAAAGATAAGGAAGAGTAGGTAAGGTTATTTTGGTTATTCTTTCATTGGTTTAAAAGCTCATGGTTTTGGGAGCCCATGGTAATTGCCCATGGTATTTGCAAGGTAAAATAAGAAGTAAAGGAATAAAAAATCTTTGTGTGAATGGTAAGTTTACTTTTACATCGAGAACATTAACCAAGTCAAATACACATAAGTGGACATATATTTTATAGGTGAATATATGTGAATAGCCACGTTTCACTAGGGTTGTAACCTTTCAACAAAAAAAAGAGTTAAAAAAAATCTATTGTTAAAAGAATATATATATATATATATATATATATATATATATATATATATATATAGATATAGATATTAATTTAATTAATTAAATTAAAAAAATATATAAAATAAAATAAAAAAAAATAAAAAAATAAAAAAAAATTGAAGGAATAATAACTTCATTAAAAAGAAGAAGAGAAAGTTAGGAAGGGTTACCTTAAAAAACCCTAAAAACTCAATTCAACAGACAAAATGGAATCAATTATTGATGAAAATGAAATTGACTCTAATTCATAAAGGAAAGAAGGAAGATTTCCTGAAAATTATAGTATGTTTGTCCGTGCGCTAATTAGAATCAAAGGGTCACTTGCGAGAAAGGAAGTTCTCATATCTATCGATCTTAATCAAGAGAATAATTATGCTAGTACTAAATGTGCTAACCAATTAGTGATTCTTGAATCAAATATAACTAAAACAAATTCATTTCACGAAAATGAAAAACAATACGACATAGGGAATTTACACCTAAGTATTGGGGAGTATTCTTTGGTCTCGCAATTTACCGTTAAAACCTTATTTTGTAATGATAGTGATATAATTCTGGGTTCGCTTTGGATGGAGTCACTAGGGTCATTCATCCTTAATATGAAAAAAAAGTTTTTGACATTTTCTTACAAAAAGAAAAACATAACGTTACAAGATCTCACGGTGAAGCCGAACTCACTAACACCAGAAGACATATTAGATATCACAAGAGTAGTTCTTCCAGAAATTAAAAAATCAATACAATATTTGCAAAGAGAAGTTAACAAAATCACCACTAACAAGAATGAAGAAGTTGCTCGTCTGAAGGACTAACGCAAATTAAGAAACTAAAAAAATACAAGAAGTCATTGGAAAACAAGGTGCAACAACTTGTCGAATATGAAGCATTGAAATATTCAAATATAGAAGTTCAAGTTGAAGAAAAATTGAACGTTGATCCAATAAATGTCTCAATTGAAGAGGACGACAAGCAAGTTGCAGAAGTAACAAACCTCGAAGTTGTAGTTCAGACAAAGAACATGCTAAGTGAAGGTCCTGTCACTTACTCAATAACATCCTCGCTAAAAGAAAAGCAAAGTCAAACCAAAAAAGTTCCCTATCGACATCCAAATCATGGGAGCAGACAACTCAACCAAGCTATGTATTCAAAATAGAAACAAGCTAATATTCTGACGAATACTAACAAATCATCACAAGTTTTCAATCATCATAAGGTTCCATAGAAGATTGATTTAGGATGGTTCGATTCATTCTCAGTGCGACAGTGCAAATAAACCTTACCCTTTTCCACTTTTCCACTTTATCTTTCTACTTTACCTTTTTCATAGCGATATCATTGTTTTCACTTACCTCTGCCTTCCATATTCTCCGATTACGATTAAAGTGGGGCCATTTCTCCCTGACATGTCACCCTTTCTCCCGCCATCCATTTCACATCGCAAAATATAAACTTCACAGATCGACGATTATAACTTTTCACACTTCACCGTAAAACCTTAGAACTTGCGATCTGCGATATCCATCGCATCGCAAGATCACAACTTTACTTGTTTAACCACACCATTTCGCATCGCACATTTTATAACTTACCTTTTAAGAGCCCGTAAGGTATTTTGTTTAAGTTGCGATGCGGTTGACCCCACCATAGCAGCTCCGCCCCCCACTTCAGGCTGCTTGAAATACATATATATATCCTATATACTATGAAACCTCATAAACCTTACCTTACCGCAGAAACCTTTCACCACTTTATAAACTCCGTCAATGCAGTGGGATCCATATCCATCCTGCCACATCATCCTCCGTCAGCGTAAATCACACTTCACGAGTTCTAACGCTTACCGCATTTCCAAAACTCTAAACTCTACGATGTGTGGTAAAATATAAATATTGCGATGTGCGATGTGGGTGGGTCCCAATCACATGTCGCACTTCGCAAGTTTTAGCACTTAACCCCCATGCTCATAGAAAAACCTTAAGAGTTGAGATTTGCGATAGGTGTCGGTCCCACCTTACTTGCCACATCAACTCCCTCTCCCCGCACTTCACACTTCGCAAGATTTAGATTGTACCTCTGCCACTCATAGAAAAAAATTCCAACTTGTGATTGCGATGCGGGTCCGGTCCCACCTCACCTGTCACATCACCTCTGCACTTTGCATCGAATCTCTGATTCCATTCCTTATATCATAAACTGTAAAATATGCGATGTGAGATATTTCTATGGATGTGATAAAGTTCAGAACTAAATTCTAAATGATTTCAGGTCCAGGCGTATGAGTTTTAAGTGTTGTTTTATGAAGAAAAATGGTTAAACACGACAGAAAGGAATTGGGCAGCAAATAGACACCACGGGTCAAGACAGGCAAAGGGCATTCAACAATAATTTTTTCCAGCACAACAGTAAAATGTGGTCCACGTCCTAACTGTTCCCACTACATTAGCACCTGCAATTGCACATCGCATTCGATCGAAGCTATAATTTTGTAATAGTTAGAGTTTTAAGTTCAAGTTTAAGTCTAAAAATACCATTTTTGTTAGAGACTGTATTATAGGAATTATTTTTGTAAACTTTTGTATAAATACTTTAGTTTTGGAAGTATTAAGAGT